>NW_010729107.1:4575344-4610891 GCF_000365185.1 Nelumbo nucifera
AAAAAAAAAAAAAATCAGCCCTGGAAAAGGAGAACAAAAAGGGGAGAACGTCTCCAATACTCTATTCCATTCAACAGAACAGCACAAAAACTTCTTGTAGATTCCAATATCATCACTTTTGACTTCAGATCGGCACCAAGGGATTAACACCCTTGTAATAGCAATCCTCCTTTCTTGTCTTTCTCTGCTTCACTGGGGCAAGCAACTACAGCAACCACCATTAACAGCTTCACAACAGGGCTGCAATCAGCCCACCATTGGCTCCACATATCAGATTACAGATGCAAAGGCGACAAAAATAGGCTGACGAAACATACCCCTGTTTGCTCCAATTGATTTCGGAGAAGAAAGCTTCAGCCGGCTACCCGTCCTATCATCATCGTATTTGCAAATGAAAAAGGAATCCAATGTTATCTGAACAGAAAAGTACTAAGCTCCCAATCTATTGTGATTCCCCCTGATTTATTCTATATCTATTTGCTATATGATATTCATGCTACTGTGGTTTAGCAGAATGATCTGATTGGTTTACCCTTTAACACTTGATAAATGCATGGCTGATTTATTTATTTCTTCATATTAGTAGAATCAGATCTGAATCATTAAAACCCCTTTTGTCCGAATTAGCTATTGACTTCATTCGGTAAATTGTTATTTTCTACCGACTCACAAATTGTTATTCGTTGCCTTGGTCCTACTTATCTTGTCATTTCTTGATAATTGTAGCGGCTGTACCCATCCAATATTAGTATTCGTAATCAGGCTGCCTTATTTGTATCTTATTTATAAAAAAAAGGCCTTATTTGTATATTTCATACTGCTAGGCTAGAGTCTATTTTGTGAATTCTATTATACTCGCGGCTATTATCTCTTTTTCTTTGTTGACTGACCTATTTAATCCTACTTAAACACTCTAGTTATTATAATCATTGTTCATTTTCTTTTTGCTGTTTAACTTCCACTGCTAATTCATCATCTTACTGTAACTATTCCTTACAGCATTTCTCCATTATTACCATCTGCCTATTTGTTGTTTAAATCTTTTGATTTTTATTACTGTTTTCAATACCATCCCTTAGAGTTCGGTCAACATACAAAATAACCCATCTACACGTCACACCCTCCCCCATATAAATGGTATGGTCGTGGTGGGCCTCCCAAGCTCCCACCCCGACTTCTCATTACTAAAAAAAGGTGGAAAAACAAAATGTGTTCTCCTATATCGAAGATTGTGAGATTTCATTGTGTAGCCTTCTTTGCCTACAATAACATGAACCTATCAAATGGAATTAAAGTTTGAAATTTGGTTTACAAGTAGACTAAGGTAGAGTGAACAAATCAAGCACACTCATAGTTTAATCGATACGAGGTCCAATCACAGAACATTGATTCTCAATTCCTCAAGAGATCTAGGTTTTGTTTTATATTATCTATCTATTGGGGACATGGTTGAGCTGGCCTGGAGGCCCACGGCCATCTGTCACAGCTTGGCAACGTCGATCCTGTCAAGCATGTCAGCTATGTGCCTTACGGATAAGCTCGCCTAACGGATAGGGATGGGAAGACAACTCGGTCGAGTAGGACTCTACCCCTTGTAACCTCGGTGGGGAACGCTGTCCCGATTTCCCTGGAACCCTACTCCGATCAGGATACGGACCCTCCGGTTATAAAAAGGTACTCCATGCTCAAGGTAAAGGACTCCCAACTTCTAGCATCCATTCTATTAATTAGCCCGGACCAGTATTCGTGTAGCTCTGTCCGGCCATCCACCCCCTCCTACTGACTTGAGCATTGGAGTACTTACCCAGGGATAACTCCTCGGGCCTCTGATTTCTTCCTTGATTACAGGTCTTAAAGCGCAGCCTCGTCCTTGAAGCTTGGCCCCGACCCACTAGCAAGGACTATCTGGTTTCCATCCTTGGTTCGTGCACTACCTCGGATTGAGCGGCATTAGATTGGCGCCGTCTATGGGAAATGCACAAAAAGCCTTTCTCGAAAAACTTTCGTTCCTCACCACATAATCAAAAAAGCGATCAAGATGCCTAAAAACCAGTCTGAACGATTAGTTGGTCGTTCCCCGTCTCGAGAAAACCGACACCGTGACTCCTCGCACCAAGAAGTCCCGCAACCTTCGGCTGTAGTGGATCCAATGCAATTCCGAGCCATGCAAGGGAAGGTTGATAAGATCTTCGAGTTCATGCAGACACTGGGGTCTGCTGCGCCACCCAACCGGGCCATCCCCCCTTACGCCCCAACGCACACGAAGGACGATCCTTGGACCGAGGACCCCAAAGCGAGATGGTCAGACTTAAGGGGAGAGCGGTCTGAGCGTATGAGGTAGGACACACCCAAAGGCCCATCTCCACTGCCCGTTCCCATGGACAGGACCACCATAGCCAGACGCGCCACTCAGTGCGCATCTCCGACAAAGAAAGGCTCGGCAAAAGGACGCCGCCCTTCATGGTCTCTGTTGCCGAGTCAAGTTCGATCAAGGATCACCGCACATGACCCAAGAGGGAGGCCATGCACACTGCAGCCCCGGACAACAGAGATGTCGAGATTAAAGAGCTCCGGCAATGTTTGGAAGAGTTAGAGCGCACTCCGACCCATAAGAGCACAATTCTCGTCGTAGACCAACCTGTACAGGCCACCGCGCATATCACCAAGGAGCCACCCTTCATCCAGGACATCGTGGACAAGATACCCCCCGTTGGATGGCGAGCCCCCCAATTCGACAAGTACGATGGGAACTCCAATCCTTTTGACCATGTCGCGGCGCTCAAAGCCCAGATGATGCTACATGGTGCGTCGGAGGAACTAATGTGCAAAGCCCTTGTAACCATGTTGTTGGGCCTAGCCTTGGCATGGTACTCCTCTCTGTCGCCGAGGTCTATAACATCATGGGCCTAGCTAGAGACCCAGTTCTTGGCACAGTTCACTGCTAGTCAGAAGCATTGGAAAACTTCGGCCAGCCTTATGCAGGTTCGACAGAGGAAGGTGGAGTCCCTTAGAGATTACCTGGCGAGGTTCAACAAAGAAGCACTCCAAGTCAGAGACTTAAATCAATCAGTTGCGGTGACGGCCATACAACACGGACTCCACCCTTCCCCATTCAACTTCTCCATCTCCAAGAATCCTCCTTAGATGTTGACCGCACTAATGAGCCACGCGCAGAAGTATATCAATGCTGAAGAGGCCCAGGCACAGCTCAGAAACGAAGATGAGAAGCCCGACAGAAAAAGGAGAGAGATTGATGAGCGAAAGTCCGAGAGATCGGACAAAGATTACAAGAGACAAGATCGTCAGACCGACCATAAACCTCGCACCCTCCGCCAACCTATCAGAATTTCACGTTGTTTAATATTATGTTGTCTGAAATTTTGATGCAAATCCGTGACTGCAACTACATCAGGTGGCGCGAGAAGATGAAGACACAAAGTAACAAGAGAAACCAAGACAAATATTGTGAGTTCCACAAGGACCACGACCACGACATGGAGAATTGTTTCGACCTGTACAACCATATTGAAGATCTGATTAGGCGTGGTTATCTCAGCGGCTTCATAGACAGAAAGGAGAAGCCAGCCCAAGAGGAACAAAGGGAGGATGAAGCTGGGCAACCACCGTCCCGAGGCCCCCCAGCCGGCGTCATCCACATTATATCAGGAGGAGTCGCCGCTAGAGGGGAAAGCAGCTCGGGTCGGAAAAGATATTCTCGACTGTGCGAGATTGACGACCGAGGTCACGGGAGGAGGCGCGACACATCTATCACCTTCATTGACAACGACCTCCGAGGGGTCCAGACACCGCACGACGACGCCTTTGTCGTCACAGTCAAGGTGGCAAACTTCGAGCTGCGATGGATCCTATTTGACATAGGGAGTTCTGCCGACGTATTGTTTGAAGAAGCATTCGAAAAGCTTGGCATTGATAGATAACGGCTTAAACCAGTTAGCACTCCCATGATGGGATTTTCGGGAGAGCCCCTCTAGCCCATTGGGAGGATAATTCTTCCCCTCTTGATCAGAGATGGCGATGTTACTGTAACGGCCATGGTAGACTTCATCGTGGTGTGTTGCCCCTCCTATAACGTGATCCTCGGCAGGCCGACCCTCAATGCCCTGTAGGTCGTAGTCTCAACGTATCACCTCGCCATGAAATTTCCAACCAAGTATGGCATAGGGGTGGCACACAGAGACTAGAAAAACAACGCGGTAATGCTATTAGCTATCCTGCCAAGGACCACGTCCAACGACCGAGACGTTGATGGCGGAAACATATGACCTGCGTGACGAGGTAAAGGCGCAGCACGGCCAACCCGTGGAAGACCTCGTCCAGGTCCCCCTATTTGAAGATGATCCCGAAAGTACGGTCCAAGTCGGCGCCCTTCTAGGCGACCACCTCTGAGAGGAACTTGTGCGACTATTGAGGAATAATGCCGACGTATTTGCTTGGTCGGCAAAGGACATGCCTGGGATTGATCCCGAAGTTATCACACATCGGTTGTACATCGACCCCCGTTACCGACCTATGAAGTAGAAGAAGAGAAACTTCGCCACAGAATGGTGGCAAGTAATCGCTGATGAAGTACAAAAGCTACTCGACACTGGCTTCCTTAGGGAAGTTAAATACCCCAATTGGCTGGCCAACGTAGTGATGGTGAAAAAGGCCAACGGAAAGTAGAGAATCTGCATCAACTTCACCAACCTGAATAAGGCATGTCCCAAAGACAGCTTTCCTCTACCGAGGATCGACCAGCTCGTCGAAGCAACAACAGGACATGAGCTCCTAAGCTTCATGGATGCCTTCTGAGGCTACAACCAGATCCGGATGGACCCTGGACGACCAGGAGCGAACGGCCTTTATCACTGACCGTAGCCTGTACTGCTACAAGGTAATGCCCTTTGGCCATAAAAACACCGGCGCCACCTATCAGCGGTTGGTGAATGGAGTGTTCAAAGAACAACTCGATAGGAACGTGGAGGCATATGTCGACGACATGCTCGTGAAGAGCAAAAAGGTTGAACATCACCTGGCCGACCTACGCAAAGTCTTCGACACACTCAGAAAGTAAAAGATGAGGTTAAACCCAACCAAGTGCGCCCTCGAGATTGGCTCCGGCGAGTTTCTGGGGTTTATGGTAACACAGAGAGGAATTGAAGGAAATCCAGAGAAGATAAAAGCCATCCTTGGCATGCTATCCCCCCGGACCCACAAAGAGGTGCAACGGCTCACCGGGAGAATAGCTGCCCTTGGTAGGTTTATGTCCAAGTCCGCGGACTGGTGCCTCCCCTTTTTCAAAGCCCTCAAACGACCAAAGGACTTCCACTAGATAGAAGAGTGTGAGCAGTCTTTCTAGGAACTGAAGCAATACCTGAGCTCACCGTCCCTCCTGACTAAGCCGAGCCCAGGGGACGAGCTATTGCTCTACTTCTTGGTCGGAGATGAGGTTGTCAGCTCAAATTTGGTCAAAGAAGAGAACTGGGTACAGAGGCCGATCTACTACACCAGTAAGGTCCTCAACGGTGCAGAGACCTAGTACTCCAATCATGAAAAGTTAGCTCCGGCCCTCGTCACCGCAACCAGAAAACTTAGACCCTACTTCTAGGCCTACAACGTTCGAGTACTCACCAGCCAGCCCCTTAAGCAGGTGCTACAAAGATCGGAAGTATCAGGTTGCCTAGTCAAGTGGAATGTGGAGCTAAGTGAATTCGACATCGAATACGCACCCCAGCCGATGATCAAAGCCCAGACCTTGGCAGATTTCATCGCAGAATGTACATTTACCACCAAGGAACCGGCCCCATTGCCCCAAGTATGGACTCTCCATGTAGGCGGCTCGTCAAGCCAGCAGGGCAGCGGTGCTGGCCTTATCCTCCTCGGCCCAGGTGACGTAGTGTTCGAACATGCCCTCAGGTTTAAGTTTAAAGCATCCAACAATGAGGCCAAATATAAGGCCCTAATTGTTGGGCTCTGCCTTGCTTTGGACCTCGGGGCCCAACGAATCGAGGCTTTTAGCGACTCACAGCTCGTGGTCAACCAAATCCACGGCCAGTTTGAGGCTCAGACTCCCTCTATGGCGAGCTACCTACAAAAGGTGCAGGAGCTCATTCAGCAGCTCGAGCATTTCGACATTCAGTCGAGCATCGCACCAGCAGTCATCCTCATCCTTCTAGTGTAGCCTGGCCCATCTTGGATGGACCCCATAATCGAGTATCTTCGAGAGGGCACTCGCCCGGAGGATCGAGTAGAAGCGAAAAGGCTCCAACACAGAAAGGCCAGGTACTGTTTGATACAGGGTCAACTCTACTAGCGTTCCCACACGCTTCCATACCTGAAGTGTCTCCCCCCCAGTCGAAGCAAACTATGTTCTTAGGGAGATACATGAGGGCATTTGTGGAGATCACCCCGGCGCGCGCACACTAGCCCATAAGGCACTCCGGTAGGGGTATTTCTGGCCAACGATGAAGCAGGATGCCAGCCAATTAGTTTGGAAGTGCGATAGTTGCCAACATCACTCTAATCTCTATCACCAACCTACGGCCCCTCTGAAGTCGATCACCAGCCCATGGTCGTTTTCCCAATGGGGAATGGACATCCTCGGCCCCTTCCCCACCGCGGTTGTGCAGAAGAAGTTCCTTGTTGTAGTAGTGGACTATTTCACGAAGTGGGTAGAAGCCGAAGCTCTGGCACACATCACTGCCCACAATGCCCGAAATTTCCTTTGGCAGGGAATTGTCTGTCGCTTCGGTATCATGCGCGTGCTCATCACAGACAATGGAACACAGTTCACCGACAAGTAGTTCGAGGCCTTTTATGTCGACCTAAGGATCGATCACCGGACTACCACAGTGCATTGACCTCAGAGCAACGAGCAGATCGAGGTAACCAACTGCATCCTACTACACGGCCTGAAAACACGCCTAGATCAAGCCAAAGGAAGGTGGGTTGAGGAGCTACCGAGCATTCTCTGAGCCTACAAGATGAATCCCGCGAACTGCCACCGGGGAGACCCCTTTCAGTTTGACCTACGGGGCCGAAACCATGATCCCCATGGAAATAGGTTCCCTGACCCTTCAGACCGAGCTCTTCAACGAGGGGCAGAATGATGAAGATCTACGCGCGGAGTTGGACCTAGTATAAGAAGCTTGGGACCGAGCACATGTAAAGATGGTCGCACAACAACAGAAGATGGCACGACATTACGATTCTAAGGTAAGAAAACACGAATTCAAGACAACCAACTTCGTCCTGCACAGAGTCATAGTCCCCGCACCAAGAGAAGGAAAGCTCGGACCGAGTACTTATAGACTGGAAGACCTTGAAGGTCGTCTGATACCAAGGAGTTAGAACTCGGGAAACCTCAGAATGTACTACCAGTAGACCTACAAGAAATAAAAGTCTCATTTTAAGCTACTTCTCTGACTCAGAGACGTGCACACTTCCATCGCACACACCACACACGCACATGATAAGTCGCACTGCCAACTGAGTTGACTCAACCGATCCCCAAATGGCTGAGTACATCACGCCCAGCTCAGCAACGTATTGTCGATCAAGCTACCCAACTCAACTGACAACGCCTAAGCCTAAAGGTGGAGGAAGAATGCCCCTACCCACCAAGGCCTGAGGGTAGTGGAGGAACTCCGCACAACCGCCGACTTAACGGCTGAGCTAGCTGGGAAACGGCTAGCCCTAGAAGGGCCCCAAAGGCCCCCGAGACCAGAAACTAAGCATCCCATGGCTGAGAGCTCGGGAACCGAAAGATCTCGGACAACCACACCTCGGACAACACAAGACTGGGGACACTAAGGCATAGCCCGGCTGGCTATGCCTCGGATAACCACACCTCGGTCGACGCAAGACTGGGGACGCCAAGTAATAGCCCGGCCAGCTACGCCTCGACCAACTACACCTTGGTCAGCACAAGACTGGGGACACCAAGTAATTGCCTGGTCGGCTACGCCTCGGCCAACTAGACCTCGGTCAGCACAAGACTAGGGACGCCGAGGCATATCGATCAACTACACTATGGCCAGCGTAAGATTGGGGAAGCCGAGGTATAGCCCGGCCGGCCTTACCACAACCAACTACACCTCGGTCGGCCATACCTTGGCCAACAGAATCGTACAAGATGGAGGCATAGCCTAGCCTGACATACACAACAACCCGACACGTACAAGATAGATGCATAGCAACACATGATCAGAAAAAGTAACACCGATATTCAACTAAAAATTGTTCAAGGCTCGGCATACCGAGCCCAAAAAAAAAAACAAACACAAAATAACAAACACAGAAGGCAGTCGATCAATCCTCGACGGCAAAATCAGCAGCACCGTCAACGGCTTCGACCTCATCTTCAGCTCCCTCGGCGGATCCTTGCGGAGAATCCGGATCAAAGGCACTCCAAACCTGCGACTCAACAGCCAACTCTGGGTGGCGGCGAAGGATCCTTCATCGAAAGAGATTGAACCCAGCTACGAAGGAAGCCTCGGCATACTCATCCATTTGCAGTTGCATCTCCTCCGATGCCTTGTACTCATGGACGACTTCCTCAGCAGCCTCCTACCTCAACTTGTCTCTCTCAGCCTTAAGCTTGGCGATCTCTCGCTTCAGCTTCCGGATGAGACTAGCCTGCTCGGCCACCTCCCTCTCCAACGTGGCCGACTGCTCCCCAACGACCTGAAGCTCGGCCAACTAGGCCTTCTACCGCAGGTACTCGGAGTGCTCCCGCTCGTACATGACCGAAGGTCTTGAAGACGATCAACCAGCGCGACTGCCGCACAAGCATTCCACGGACAAACATGATAAGTGTATCGAAAAAGAGAGCGGAACACAAGGAATAGGAAAAGAGGAATTACCTGGGTAGCAAACCGTAGCAGCGCACACTCCAAGGCTCCGCTGTCGACCCCGACAGATTCCCGAACTATTGACATTGTCATGATTCCCCGTAGTAATTGCTCAGAAACCCCAGGTGTCTCCAGATTATCATCAATGCGAATTGACCACCTCGGCACGTGCAGACCCAAGCTGCTGCCTGCCTCAATTACCGATGCACCTATGGGACGTCGAACCCCTTTAGGGTCAACAACGACAATGTCGTCCTCCTCGACCTCCCGTTGTCGGACTCTTCTTCACCGACGAGCTGCCCTGTCCGCGGATCGTGGCTGCTCTTCTGCCTCAGGATGAGCCTCCGGTTGCACGTCAGCTCGCTCCTGCCTTTGTCGGAGCATCTTCATCCGGTGAACAATCTCTTCCTCGCTGGCCATACTAACACCTGCAACACATGATACCCAAGGTAAGCAGAAAGCAGGCAAGGTAAATTTAACTCGACAAACAAAAGTAAAGGAAACAGACCGGCCACCCTCTCCATCAGCTCGGCGAGCATCAGCTTCTCCGAGCATGTGTACGCGATAACGTCAATTTCATGGATCATGCTCAGGACCGACCTCTCCTCCCAAGTAAGCGCCAACCATTGGGGCTCCGGTAGAGTCGTCCTCGGCTCCCGCAGCTCGATAGGAAAAGGGAGACCCTCGGAGATGCGTACAAAGAAGAACGACTCCTTCCAGTGCTTCATAGAAGAAGGGGCCCCGACCAACGACCGAGTATCCCGCCGGGTGGAGAAGTAATAGTATCCCTGCTGGCGGTGCTTCAGTTGGAGCATAAAGCTCACCATCCCCAGGGTTAGTTCAATATCATGGACGACACAATAGGACATGAGGCCGAGCAAGAACATAAAGGAGTTTGGCATCAGTTGAACTGGCAACACCCTGTACCAGTTTAGCACCTCAGCGAACCCCTCGCTCAACGGGAACCTCAGCCCAGCCTCCAAGTTGTGCTCATAAACGCATAGCTCATCGGGCTAAGCATTAGTGGCCATCTCCCTAGGTAGCGGACACCTCATTTGGTATTCCGCGAGAATAGCGTATGTAGCTCAGATCCGAGCCATATCCCCGGGCGCCAAGACGCAAGGTGTGGTACCGAACTAGCGACCTGCCCAAAGAGGAAGCTCTGCCTCCATCTTGGAGGGACCAACCTCAGCCAACTCAACTTTGGTAGCCACGAAATCTCTCAACTCAGGCTCGTAGGTCGAGCAACGAGAAAAGTTGGAATCGGAACTACTGGAGGACTCAGAAGAGAAAGAGGACCGACAAGATGAAAAGGACATATCGAACAATTTGCGGAGCTGAAGAGTGAAAGCCTCCAAACTAGACGCCGAGCTGTTTGCCGAGTTATTTGCCGAGCTACCTACCAAACTATATGACCGAACAATGTGCCGAGCAGTGAATGCCAAACACCTTCTTGCAAGCAATACTGAGGAAGCTCCACCTCCATCTTGAAGGGACCAACCTCAGCCAACTCAACTTTGGTAGCCACGAAATCTCTCAACTCAGGCTCGTAGGTCGAGCAACGAGAAAAGTTGGAATTGGAACTACTGGAGGACTCAGAAGAGGAAGAGGACCGACAAGATGAAAAGGACATATCGAACAATTTGCGGAGCTGAAGAGTCAAAGCCTCCAAACTAGACGCCGAGCTGTTTGCCGAGTTATTTGCTGAGCTACCTACCAAACTATATGACCGAACAATGTGCCGAGCAGTGAATGCCAAACACCTTCTTGCAAGCAATACTGATGATAGGAGGTCCCCCCTCGTCTTCCCTTTTATAACCATCAGGGGCACAAACCGAGTAGAAATCAATGGTGCAGATCAAGCACCTCTAACATCATCTCGGATGGCCAATTGACGCGATCAATAACGTACTACAGGAAACCTCAGAAACTAAAGCAGCACCCTCAGCAGGCAGCGGTTGCGCCCATTAATTGCGCCGGTTCAACTACAGTACCGGTCCAACCTTCGACGCGGGGACCCATAGTACCAGTCCAGCCTTCGATGCAGATCCTCGGCTAGGCCACTCAAATCCTCAACTAGGCCATTTTAAGGCAACAAGGTCGTGCAGTAGACTGGTCGAGCACTTCCCCTCCTTGACAACAGAACTGAGGGAGTGGTTCGGGAACCGAAATTTCGATTCTCGTTTAAGTTCTACAGCCGACAATCGAAGAACTCCTTGACAACGACTGACCTGGTGCGGGCAATACACATGCCCAGAAGTTCCTCAGCTGGGCAACGAACCTAGGGAACCTCGTCCCTCGACTTCGAAACTAGGGGAGTGATGTTGGGGACATGGCTGAGTTGGCCCGGAGGCCCACGACCATCTGTCACAGCTCGGCCACGTCGGCGATGTCCGACTGAGCTACGACATTACCATGATTCCGTCGACCACGTCAGCTACGTGCCTCACGGATAAGCTCGCCTAAGGGATGGGAAGACAACTCCGCCGAGGAGTAGGACTCTACCCCCTGTAACCTCGGTGGGGAACGCTGTCCCGATTTCCCTAGAACCCTACTCCGACCAGGATACGGACCCTCCGGCTATAAAAAGGTACTCCATGCTCAAGGTAAATGACTCCCAACTTCTAGCACCCATTCTACTAATTAGCCCGGACCAGCATCCCTGTAGCTCGGCCCGACCATCCACCCCCTCCTAATGACTTGAGCGTCGGAATAGTTACCCAGGGATAACTCCTTGGGCCTCTAACTTCTTCCTTGATTACAGGTCTTGAAGCGCGGCCTCGTCCTTGAAGCTCGGCCCCAACCTGCCAGCAAGGACTATCTGATTGCCATCCTCAGTTTGTGCACTACCTCGGATTGAGCGGCATCACTATCATTAACACATGGGGGTCTTTAACTATGTGCATTTTTCAAACCTTGAGGACAAATGGTATAACTTTGTTACGTACCCAACATTGTTTTTGTTGCTAGATAGTGCACACTTTTGGGGTGATATGAAAATTTTCGATTAGTACTCTGTATTTTAAGCTTAGTGCCACTTTGGTCTCCAAATTTTAAAATGCGACAATTCAATACTCGAATTTTAAAACATGACAATTCAGTACCTGATGTTAATTAGTTGTTAACCAGCCATTGAGTGGTATTTGAAAAGGACATAAATGCCCTTCAAGTGTCATCTAATTTTCTTTATCAGCCATCCAAATATTGATAAAAAAATTAATAATCTCAAATCCTTGCCTCTTCTATTCAAGAAAGTTGGGGTCACCAGAATGCCCACTCAAACATGACCCCAACTTTCTTGAATGGAAAAGGCAAATATTTGGAACAGTTAATTTTTTGTCCACGTTTAGATGGTTGATAAAGAAAATTAAATAACACTTGAAGGGCATTTGTGTCTTTTTCAAATGCCACTTAATGGCTAGTTAACAACCAGTTAACGACAAGTAATGAATGGTTTGCCGCGTTTTAAAAGCTTAGGTACTGAATTATCGCATTTTAAAGTTCGGGGACCAAAGTGGCACTAGGCCCAAAGTACAGGATTATAATTGGGAATTTCCCCTTATTTTTATTACTTAAGGCTGCCTTTAGAAACAATGCACATTTATGCATTGACAAATGACAAAAAAAAAACACATTTTCCATTGCATATTTACATTGATAATAAGATATAAAAGTACATCAATAAAAAAAAAGTAAATTTGCATTCTAGTAGATTTTGATAAAAAAGACATACTTTATTGGAATTCATATTTGAATCCATTACAGTTAAAAATCAATTTGATAAGAAGATAAATTTGTCATGCAAAACTAGCCTAACTTTATAATTTATATGAACCATTTTACACTTGCATATTTGCATTCACACTTATTTGTGTCGTTGCCTAAGGATCTAGTGTTCACATCTCCGCCCCACAATTCCCCACAGCACATCCTGCCATGTAAGATGTGCCCAGATGTGCTGTGGGGCATTGTGGGGCCGGACGTTGTGGGGCGGAGATGTGGTGTCAAGGGTCTATGTGATGTGTTGTCTTTGACCTTCATAGGGGCAGCCGGGCAGGGTATACGTAGACCCAATTAGTGGATTAATGGATTAGCCGGGAAGGGTACATGTATCATATGAGACCGATTTTGTCCCAACAAAAAAAGTGTTCCAACACATTTTGATTTGCGTCGGCACATGTAAGACATGGTGGGTCCCAGGGACATGGATCATGTTAGAAGCGTGCGAGGCTTTAGTGCTTTACATTGCTTATATCATATGAGTGAATTACTTTGCTTATATGTGTTAGCTTTTACAACGCAGCGGTGCACCGTGGTAGGGCTTAACAAAACGTACGGTAGAAATGGGACAGATGTTGTACTAAGTTTACTTAATAGATTGATGTAAACATCGTGAGCTTGTTCCTTTATAAAATCGGTTGCTTCCGATACCTCCTTTTTGTTGTTTCTAAGCTTGGATAAGAAGACAGTAATGAATGATCATGATCACCCCTTATCTATGAGACGTGTTTAAAGTTTAAACCTTCTAAGAGGAGAGGCTTCATGCATGTGCTTTACTTTTCCAATTGTGCTGTTCACTGTTCTATTCTATTTTTACTATCTCACCAAGAGAGAGAAGAGAGAGAGAGAGGGAGACTCCACCCACAAGAAGAATAGGGTGCAGAACAAACGCTGGAAACGACGAAAATGAGCAGGAAAAGGAACCCCTCTTGTTCATGCGTTTTCTCTTTTGTTCCTTTTGCTTTCAGAAAAAAGAGTCTAATCTAAGCGGTTGTTTTCATCCATTTTATAAGAAAACCAATAGAATCCGCCAAGAAAACAACCACCTTCAAATTCAAGCTTTCTCTTCATCAACCACAATCCTAATTGCTGATTTGATCGTCATGCGCAATTTCATTTGGTTTCAGTACAGCTGGCTACATACTTCTTTCGATCACTTAATCCGAGTTCGGCTGTTAAAGTTGTTTTATGGCATAAGAAACACACGCGAGTTGAGCTGGAAGAAATAACGAAATGCTCAAGGTCAAGTTCTCTTCGGTCGGAGACATTTCGAAATGGTTTGATGGGCTTTAAGTGGGCCTACCAAGTAGCGGATGGGGTGGATCCTCCTATTACTACACAACCCGAAGGTACTTTCTGAATGCTTTTGTTTGATTGATCGGAAAAGAACCACCGATACGGTTCAGTAGTCAGAAGTTGGTTTGGTTGTATACGGAAATTACTCCGGTTGAACGGAAGGTATTGCTGCTTTCTCACGGAAATATTATCCGGAAAAATACGGACTGGCCCAATGCAAATTTTTGAATTGTATTGTAGATTTATAAATATTCAAAATGTCAAAACTTTCATTCTATACATTCATGCCCGCCCATGAATTGGTATCAATTTCAAACTGATACCTACTCCAATCATCACTGAAGTTCTCTTGAGGATAATGTTCAGCATGGGGATTTTATTGTCCTAATCCATACTTTAAGTGGTTCTTTTGCTCGTATTGTGTAAGGATTTTTTTTTTTTTTTTTTGTATAAAAAATTCTGGTTGAACCAGTTGGAAGATCAAAATTACATTGGTTCCTTGCAGAATGTGTCCCATGCACAGCACATCCATAAATGCTGAAATGTGTGGAACCGGATCTATTAGGCACATCAAAGTAAGTACGTTAAATGAGCATTTGATAAATATTTTGACAACTGTCAAAAATGGATATTAATCTTTTTTAAGGGTGGGGTGAGAGCATTTTAAGGGATAGGTGTCAAAAAAAATTTCAAGTGTTCATTGAATGTGCTTACAACTTTGTGCCTATCTCATCCAAACCTGAAATGTGCATGTAACACATATGGGAAACCAACCGAACTCTAGGAAAATAACGAGTTCACATCAGACCCCACAAACACAATGTCCCACAGCACATCCAAGCCGTGTATTAAAAACATCTCCCGATTCTTTCGATGATGTCTCATCATTTTTTATACTTATCATCAGATGTTCCAAATGCATGCTGAGATGTACTATGGGCCTGTGGGGTGTCCCTTGTGGGGGCTGATGTAAACTCAAAAATAACTGCTGATTGTCGAGACCTGACATTTTCTATTGTTATTCATGTGGAGATGCTTCCAATACACAGTGGAATAAAGTTGTGAGGTTGGTGTAAGGTGTGCTCTGCGAGGAGTAAATCCCAATTCTATCATGAGGTGGTGATGCAAATTAAACCGAACCGATACTCATTTCCATTTGCTCTCTGGTTCAAGTCTTTAAAGCCTGTTCTGTCCACATACCCCTTGTTACGGTTGGCCTAAGATCCCAAGTTTTAGCTTGTAAGTTTCAATAATTTCTTATGTAGTTGGAAAAATAAGAGATCGACTTCTATTGGGGCAAATGTATGCCCACACTATTCTAATAGATTTTTGCAACCTTGCATTTGAAATATCTCTCCATGAAATAAAGCACACAAGTAAGGAGATATTCTAAATGCAAGGCAGTAAAAACTACTTGAATGGGCTTTGCCCTGATTGAAGCCGAACTCGAAAAATAAATTCAGCTATAACAATGTTAAGCTGGGATCATAGTTTTCAAAACTGGATCAGACTAGATGGTCGGATCGGAAAACCCAGGAACTGGTAAAGTAACCAATTCCGTTTCATCATAAAACTGTTTTTTGGCTAAAAACCATTGATTTGGTCAATAATCCATTGACCCAGACAGTCAAATCAGTGAACCATCAATCTGAACAACAATTTTGGCCATTTTTTATTTTTTTAATTTTTTAAATCAAAATGAACCATTCATTCAAGCCAGATGAACAAAGTGGTCCCAAACAATTCCCAATCTGATCCGGTTTTAAAAACCTTTGACTAGGATGCATGGTTGAACCGGTGAACCAGAGGGCTGAGTGGTCGCTATGTATATGTGTGTTATTGGAACTTGGAAGAGTGGAGAAAATATTATTATATAGATAAATGATTAAGCTTTGGGGGAAGCGGGTTGGTCACCTAATTGCATTGGCCATCTCTTCTATGTTATCTAGTGGGGGACTGGGGACCAGGGGCCATTCTCATTTAATGCTGACTTTTGTATACGTAACCCAATCATGATAGGATGATATGTTATTATTTTGGGATTGGTCGCTTTAAATGATGTTCCATCCCATTTCCTTATTCTTTAAACCTGGCTATTTTGCACTGCAATTTCACTCATACGGGTGTAAAAGCGTGGAGTGCAAATTCTGATTTTCTCTTTTCAGTTTTTGTGCCTTATTTTGTTTGTATTCAAAGACAAAAGCGAAACAAAATTTCCCTTATTCTCATTCATTTGTAATCTCAGTACATTTGTACAAATTAAGGAAGACTTGCTTAATTTATAGTTAAAGGGAAAAATCTGGAATGCTTCTGCTACCCACTAGATGTTCTTGATGTGCGGCTGTAGTTTTTTTTTGGGTCTGTATGAGTGGCAGATCGAACTCTATTTTAATTTTTATCTTTTTCTTATTAATATGATTTCACCAATCTAATATATATATATATTAAAGAAAGGCTTTCAGACTACAACCCTTTATATTCAAACACGTAGTTTTTTCAAATTTAGATATATAGTATTTTATGAGAAATTGTTGCTAAACCTTACAACCCACTATCATCATTTGAATAAGTGGTCTTTTCATTTTTTAGAAAGTTAGACACGTGGCAATTTCTGAGAAATTCTTGCTAAAATCTACAATTCACTACCAGGTTACACAGCTCCCCACCATTGAGAAACGTGGCCTTCTCATTTTTATAGAAAGTTAGACATGTGGCATTTTTTGAGAAGTTGTTGCTAAAGACCACAACCCACTACCACCATTTTCAATCCATTCCTAAAAAAATGCAAATAGTTATCCACAACCACTTTCAATCCATATTCTAATAATTATTGAAAAACTATTTTTTAAAATAAATATTTTTTGAAAATTTAATAATTATTTAAAATATTAATAAATATAAATTTAATATTATTGATTCCATAATGTAAATTTAACATTACTGATTCCCCCGTACTTAATACAGGGTCCTTCACTAGTTAATCTATTAATCCAAACAATTGAACCAATGACCCATCCACTTGAATAAAAAAGCAGTTCAACCTCTAAGGTCAAACAATTAGCCATTAGCAATTTATTAGTTTTTTTTAAAAAACAGTTCAACCTATTAGTTTTTTTTTTTCCTTGGTATAAGAAACATCAGCTATGTAGGCTGTGTTTGGTTTGAAATAAGTATACGTTTTCCTACCCTTTCCCTTTCTTTTTCTAACTACCTTTTCTTTCAAACCAAACACAACCTTAAAGTTAAATTCAAAAATTGAAAATCACTAACCAAAACAACATGGGAGCCCAGATTTCCTACTCACTTTTCCTACCTACTCTCTACCCGCCCTAAATTGTAGCCACACATCTCTCAATTCATAACAGAGATGTGTGGCTCCAATTCACGAGTGGGTAGGAAAAGTGAAGTGAGTAGGAAATCCCTAGTGACAACATGAGTGGAATAAACAGTTGTATACACTAATTCGAGATTGAAAGAAAGACCCACCAAGTATTTGTGTGGGATGTTGTGTATTTGTATTGAGGTGAGTTGTGGAACACTGACTCAACCACTCCACTAAAACAAGTTGATTACATAATGCATCTTTTATCATCTATCCATCCATCATCAAGTCTAGCTAATAACTAATTCCACACCCGACTTGCTCATGGCGAAGTTAATGAAACCTGCCCTACTGCCCACCCTAGAGCATATTCAAATTCTTGACAACTAACAATCCACCAATCCATGATGTTGAATGTGCACCATATACCAACTACCATATGATCACTGCAATTCATTCAACTATATTTGTTACTTTTTATTTTTCTTTCATTCCATTCTAATACATTATTATTTCATCGTTTGCAATGAATTTGCGCTGCCCACATGCATGGGATCATGGTCAAACCCTAAATTTCTAATACAATCTTTGCCAATCGAAACTAAAGGTAAAATTCGGGTCAGCTTGAGTTGGCATTTTACACTGCTTTGGGTTTGGGTTTTTGCCGAATTGCCCGAAAGCAAAAACTTATGCACACTCCTAAAGTGAAGACATCTAGCCGCATGTTGGAACACCTCCCCATGAAGGAAGAATGACCAATAACCCTAGGGTTAGAATTTGTAAGTTTAAATACATTTGGGGTAAGTGCCAAATCGGAATTGATGTCAATTCATAGACGAATATGAATGCATAAAGCATGATTTATGGACCTTCTGAATGTTTATAGCTTTGCAGTGGGAATCAGAAATCTATATTAGGCCTGTCCATACTTTTTCGTTTAATGAAAGATAATCAAGAGATCTCAGATGTGCAGCTGGATGTCGTGTGTATGTAAACTTTATGTTTTGAATTGAACAAATCTGGACTCTCATCTCGTAGATGTGGATTCAAAACAATCCTCACTTATCCGCTCTACCACAGTATTCTATCGTGTATTAGGCATCTTTCGTCTATGCACAGTGACGCTGCACGTTCTTCACAAAATGGCTTTACTCCACTGAGGTTAGAGCTGTAAAATGAATCAGGCTGGCACTATTGGGGTATGACTGGAAAAATGGCCTCGTTGCTGGCACAAGCCACAGCCTAGATGGTGATTTTGGATCTATTGATCACAATATAGAGTTCACATTTGTGCCCTGCAACGGCTCATAAAACATTTTTGCAGTGTATTGAGAACATCTCCCCATGATGTACTAAAAATGATGATATCATCATTAGGAGATGTTTTTAATACACAGTGGGAATTTACTGTGAGATATTGTGGGGCACAAATCTGAACTCCACAATATATTGTTGGCCGCATTCATCCAGCCATATGTTGAAAATATTCATAACTACAACACAATCAACGTTTCCATACGTGCAATTGGGTATCTATGTGTGTATAATTATAAATATATAATTTTTTTTAATTTTATTTTATTATTTCATATATAAACAATTATAATATTATATACATTAAAATTCATATATAATAAAATTTTAAGATCTTTTTAATTTGTTGCCTATATTATCAATTTTTTATTTTTCATTCTTTTTCAAATTTTCTTATTTTTAAGGAAAAAAAATTTGCTGTCCTGTGTTGCGTCAGGCTGGGTTGGGTTCGCTTCAGTCAAAGCTTTATACGTTCGAATACTATTCAAACATTACGAGAAAACGACACGTGTCATAAGCGTATTTACATTTTACACACGTGCAAGAATGGTAAAGAGACGTTTACCGCGAACACCTTAGCCATCTCTCGATTCAAAACATTTTCGCCTTACCCTTTCTATTCTCTTCTTTCCCGCGTCTCTCCGGTCTCCACCCAAATCGACCCGTCAAACCCTTGTTCTGCTATCCTCTCCAACCGGCGAAAATAAAAAGCATCACCGGCAGTGAAATCTTCTTCGGCGGCAGCTAAATCTTCCTTCTTCTTTGCTTCTCTAAAACACAGTCTTCTCCCATGAAAAGCCTAACCCTTACTGTTGATGACAGTGATATTCCTCCGGCGACAAGTGGCTTCATCTGCAACTGATCCGCCAGTGATGCCACCAAATGTCCAAGCCTGACCCTTCTTTTTTGCTTCTCCAAAAGTCCAAGCGATGCCAAGGATGCCAACTCCGTCACAATCACCACCGTTGTGGGCCTGGTCAGTCTGGCTTTTGTAACCGATGACCGTCAACACAGTAATGTAGAGAAACAAAAGAGTGGCAATGAATTCAGCGATGAGAGCCCTGTAGAAGGACAACTTGGTCAATTCCACGGCATCGATCAAAGGCACCGGAGGTGGGTCGTTGTAGTCCTTGGCGGAGAAATGGCCGTGTTCAGCAACCTCAACGTCCTTCCCCATGCCGTAACGAGTGCAAGAGCTCAAAAACAATAAGTTTACAAGAGCTGGGAAAGAAGGGAGGGGAGGAGAGAAGGAGAGAGAAGGCACTCGTTGTTATGCTTGGATGGGAGTGGGAATGAGTGAGAGGAAAGTAAAGTGGGAAGGGGTGAATCTGAGGAAAAAGAAATTAAGGTTTATTAAGTTGATTTTGCCGCCCCTGCTCCCACTGAAATTGATTTTGTCCCTGTTTCATGCGCACGGGCTCCTCTCTGGCTGTCTGAGAGGTAATGAATGTTGGGTTGGGAGATATTTTCATTTTTCTTTTGTTAATAAAATTTTCTATGATTTTTCATGCTAAACTAGGAACTGCTGCTGGCCTAGTTATTACCCAATATCTATCGTCGGTTGCTGCCGGATTGCAGATGAAATTGTTCGTCGCTGGCGGAATATCACTGCCATCATCAATAAGGGTCAGGCTTTTCATGGGAGAAGACTGTATTTTAGAGAAACAAAGAAGAAGGAAGATTTATCTACTCTATATTGCCGATCGCCGGAAGAAGATTTTACCGGTGATGCCTTTTGTCTTCGCCGGTTGGAGAAGATAGCAGAACAGGGGTTCGGTGGGTCGATTTGGGTGGAGACTGGAGAGTGGTAAACGTCCGTTTACCATCTTCGCATGTATATATTTTGCACACGCGCCCATAAATGCGTGTCGTTCTCAAGTAATGTTCGAACATATAAAGCTTTGATTGAAGCCGAACCCAGCTGGGTTCCCCTCTTTGGACAGTTGTGCCAAGCGACCGGCTATAGTGAAGGTGGCCCAAAAAAGTGGGCCCACATTTAAGCTCGTTAGTGATCCTGGGTGCTTGTGTGTTAAATTTAGGGAAAATTGTTCTAAGGCTCGGTATGGAAGGAGTACAAATACAAATTTATAGAGTATAAAATTTTATATTTTTTATGTATTTATGTTATATATATTTGTATTTATATTAAAATATAAAATCTTATATTTTGTATTATCTTTTATGTATTTATATTTAAGGTTCAAAATATTGATACGTCCGATATACCAATAGGAGTGTTTCGGGCGAATTAATACACATTTTGAAACTTTTTTTTTTTTGTAATTAGTTAAAGGGGTTAGATTAGGTCTCTTACCCCTTCAATCGGTCAGACCTCCAATACACCCATTATAGGAGTGTAATAGAGGAGTTCCGAAATGATATGTGTCAATCGATAAGGATCATACACTGTATACTTTGAACCTTGTTTATACTATACATATTTGTATTTATACTCTTTTCAAACTTAACTTAAATTTCTATAGAAATGGTACAAATACAAATATATGTTTTTGCATTTTATACTCATCCCATTTGTATTTGTACTTTTCTCGAACTGAGCCTAATTTGCAGCTGGATTCCCATGCGTTGCGTGTGCAGAATTATTTTTAATTATAGTGAATCCCATCGAATGTTTTAATGTGAATTGATGGCCAAGCCCGAGAAGCAACTAAAATTGAAACTTGAAGGAACAAGTCAAAATAAAAATAAAAATAATAAATATTTCATATTCGTATTGTGAATCCAAACAAAGAAGCAAAAAGAAAAACCAATACACTTTTTTTTATTGTATCAGACGCTTTAACCGAGAAATGACGAAGGAAAATTTTGCCTTCGAGCTATTATTTCTTTCAAAATATCCAAACAACAAAAAAAAAAGCAAAAAGAAAAACAAACTTGATCATGGATTCTTCAAAAATTTCTTTTTACGGTAATTTTTGTTTTTTTCGAAAGTCTGCAGTAATTTTGTTGACGCTGCGTAATCAAATTACATTTGCTACGACATTTGTCGCAACCCTGCGCTGAAATAACGAAATCAAGGCCTTTCACTTTAATATATCAAAGGCTTGATTCTCCGTTTTAGCCATTGTCGTAGCGAAAGTGAGCTCGTGCCGTCACCTCATCGAAAATTCGACACAGCGTAGGGTAAATGGCATTTTCGTAATATCAACCTTAACCCACTACCCATAAAACCGACAAGTCATCGCCTTTGCCTTATTATTGCCCTTTCCGCCTTTTACCTTGGTATCCGTTGAGACCGCCCCCCCCCCTCTCTCTCTCTCTCTCTTCTTCAGACTTCAGTCGCCCCTCTTTTGCTCATTAGTCTCCTTCGTTGCCCCCGACCTTCCCTCCATCTTCCAATGCAAAAAATTCCAGTTCATCGCTTTTCCGACATACACAGAATTTTTTAGGGTTTATTTTTTGTTTTCTCCAATGCAACCAAACTTCTTTCCTACAGATACTTAAATCTCTCATTTTCCTCCAAAATGGGTAGATTCATAGTGTCGTTTCTCGCCGGAAGAGTTCAGTCCTTGTCGTACTCATCTCGCCGGCTATAATGGTGGACGCCGGGAAGCACACTTCCCAAGACGACGGTGGTTCCGAGAGCTCTATATCTCGTAAGCTCATGGCAAAGACGCCGTTTTTCGGACTGAACCTATACATCGTGATTGGTATCTGCGTCGGATGCGTGATTGTCGCTGTTCTTCTCATTCTTCTCAGTTTTCGTCGGTGTCAAAGCTCACGCCGGAAGCGTGTAAAGAACACTTCAGGTTTAATTCCTATGATCTCTAAGGAGATCGTCGAAAAGGAGATCATAGAAATAAAAGCTTCGGATGGAAATGAGAATGAGAAGATCGACGACACAGATAAGAAAGAAATTGAACTTGTCAAAGCCGACTCAAATAAGGCCATTGGTGTCGGAAATCGGAGTATAGGGAGTAACGTTTCGGGTGGGAGCCAGAGCTCGTCGTCGGTCGTATCTGGCGAGATCTCGATTATCGGGTGGGGACGGTGGTATGCTCTGAGTGAGCTGGAGATTGCTACCGGTGGGTTTTCCAGCGATAATGTGATCGGAGAAGGAGGCTACGGAGTTGTTTTCCGGGGAGTTTTGCCCGATGGTTCAATAGTTGCAGTGAAAAACCTTTTCAACAACAAGTAAGTTTCAAAACACATTTATAAAAAAAAAAGTAAATAAATCAACTATTTTTCGTTGAGCGCGCATCTCCTTTTTAATTATTTGCATTTCTTTCATATTTTTGAAATTACTGCTTTATAATTTTGATATAAAGGGGTTATTCATAACTGTATTTTTTCGAGTCGTGCCAAAATTTATAAAGTAGAAGTCAAATTGTAGCTCCGGTGTTTGGCTTCCGTTGGTGATACAGGTCATTGGTGATGTTAGGTCTTCACCCCGCTGTTAATGTCGTTAACTGCAAGTCTTCTTGGACATCTCGATGGAACGCTTACTGTAACTGTGGATATTGATTCTAAGCGTGCACGTTAGAACTGGGCATATCTTTTTTCTTTTTCTCCTGCAGACTTAAAAAAAAGGCAAACCATGAAATTACCAACACTCTGAATTCTGTAACGCTGGAACTGCGTGGGTTTCTTTATTTAAAGTCAGAATCTTTTTGGAAAAAAAGTAGGTATAAATCTGTTGATATGGATGCCCATATGCTTCATCTCCTTTTAATAATTAATTTTCCTACTCATTGGAAATGAATTGATCTGCTCTTCACGTTTGGAAATCTATACGAAATTACTTTGGTAAAATAATCAAGAGTGGCTTGCTTATTTTTCACAACCCGAGTTAAATCAATGAACAACTTTGCCTTGTTTGGAATGTAATGACTATTTGAATCGATGGATGAATATGTAGGAACTAGTTTTGCGAACATAACCTATTTATGTTTTCATGGAAAACAAGGAATTGTTTTAGGTACAATTTTCAATCTCTTGCAGATTAAATGAATCTTCTTGATCAAGGAGATTTGCATTGTTAGAAAGGAGGAAAAAATGCCGAGTCTGTATGAAAGTATGAAGAGCAGTTATTCCTTTTAACAAAGATGCATTGTTGATGATAAATTTTCTGTCATGCTCTTGTTAGCTTACACCGAATACTATGGAAGCATGAAATTGTGTTCCATGAAATTTCATGTAGAACAGTAACTTGAATCAGCCACTTCACCATTTGCTTTTCAAGTTCCAGGGATATTTTGTTTTCTTATTATAATTTAGATTTTTATAAAAAGGCTCTTGGGTTGCAATGTATTGCTTTATTTCCCTTATACATCTACCTTGATAAATTGTTGATTAGAGTTCATCATCTACAATTATCTTGTTTTTAGGGGTCAGGCAGAGAGGGAGTTCAAGGTTGAAGTTGAAGCCATTGGAAAAGTAAGGCATAAAAACCTTGTAGGTCTTCTTGGGTATTGTGCAGATGGTCCTCATAGGTATTTTTTTTCTTCCTTCTTTTTTTGATCTTGCAAAGAGCCATGCTCATAAATATTTCTGTTTGAGCATTCTTCCATTCTATTGTTCTCTCTAGATGAAAATGATAAGAATTCCTTTTACTAAGTTGCTTGTAGTGGTATTCCAGGATGCTTGTGTATGAATATGTGGATAATGGAAATTTGGAGCAATGGTTGCATGGCGATGTGGGCCCTACCAGTCCATTGACATGGGATATCCGCATGAAGATTGCCATAGGAACAGCTAAAGGGTGCGATACATCTTATTATTCATTTCTTATTCACTATTTATCTTATCATCATTACTGCACAAAGAAAAAAGAATATTCTCCCTTCTAAATGGTATCATGGTGCTTATTTGTTAATTGATCAACATGTTATAAACTTCTATTAATTTCTAAACTATTGAGTGGAATTCTGTTTCTGCATATAGTATTCAAATTTTTCTAAAGAAATTATCATATTGGTGTATCTACTTATTTAATTTATTTTTTTATGTGCACCTCTTCTGAAATCCATGCCAACACTGTGATTGGGATCCCCAATCCTTAATGACAACAAAACAAACCATACATTTTTACGGTAACTAGTAAGAAGAAAAATCAACATAAGAAAAAACTTATAATTCCAATTTCGTGAAACATCCCCATTAAGGTTGTGAAAGGATGACACCTAGATATATGCAAATTAGATTACATATTTGTGTTATTTGGATTTCAATCAGATTACATATTTACAATTTCTGGTTTCAAGCTGCTGGATTTGTATAATTCTATATGGGGTCTGCTACATGAATCTTGTTTCGCCAATCCATTCTATTTAAAGCCATATCCACTGTTAAATTATTAGTGCTTAAATCATTTCATACTACTACTACCCATGCCCTTTTTTGTCTACCTCTAGCTCTTCTAGCCCCTTCCAATTGTAACAAATCACTTCTTCTAACTGGAGCTATTGGTGGCCTTCTATGCATGTGATCAAACCATCTTAGGCTACTCTCTTTCTCATTTTATCACCCATTCGAGCTACTATTAGGTTCCTACGGATGACTTCATTACTGATCTTATCCGTTCTAGTTTTTCCACTCAGCCATCTTAGCGTTTGCATTTCTGCTACACTCATTTTTTGGACATGTTTGTTTCTTGACTGCCCAACACTCTGCTCCATACAACATAGCTTGCCTTACAATTGTTTTATAGAAATTTCATTTTACTTTAAATGGCATTCACCTATCATACAAAAGTCCATATGCACCCTTCCATTTTGCCCAGCCTACTCTAATTCTTTGGGTGACATCCTCCTTAATCTCTCTCCCTTGTCTCCTGTAAGACTTGAATCTACAGAACTTTTTGTTGAGATTCGAATGCTAAAACTAACTTTGTTGATGATTTTTTGTTAACTATCATCATTATCATCTAAGCTTTATCCCAACAATATAGTTTGTTAACTATATATGTATGAACTAAATCTTAATATGATTGGTTTGGGGCATTGAATCCAGACATAAACAATTTTGCCACTTAAGACCTGTATTTGGTTTAACCAGATATCCAGATCACATCCAGATGATGTTCCAATTTATTGATAGTTATACCAGCAAAAGACTGAAACTACACTCTATTTCCTATTCAAGAAAATAGTTTTCTTCCAAAAATCCATAAAATATGATTTTGGTACTTTTCAAACTCAATCTCTTCTTCCCAGTCAAGTTGGGGAGCATTGTATCTCAACCAGATCATAGAAGGTGTTTCTTTCTCAAGTCCTATGCCCATAATAATGTCTGTGTGGTTCTCTTGGAAGAATGTGTGCATGCGTTCTGTCTTTTTTTCATCAGTAATGTGTTTCCTCTCCTTGATTTTTCATCTGTATTTTGTTACAGATTAGCTTATTTGCATGAAGCGCTAGAACCCAAAGTTGTGCACCGTGATATCAAATCCAGTAACATTCTCCTGGATAAGAAATGGAACCCAAAAGTCTCAGATTTTGGACTTGCAAAGCTCTTAG
Source organism: Nelumbo nucifera (assembly GCF_000365185.1). The sequence goes on from NW_010729107.1 coordinate 4,601,384, forward strand.
GTTCAGAAGCAAGCTATGTAACCACACGAGTAATGGGAACATTTGGGTTTGTCCTTTATTCCTAGAAGATTCTTCTATTTATTATTAGTTATTTTGGTGTATATTGGTACTGAGCTCTTTCTCTCTCTCTCGGGTGTAGATATGTATCTCCTGAGTATGCTAGCACTGGTATGCTTAATGAGAGCAGTGACGTTTATAGTTTTGGTATTCTACTGATGGAAATAATCTCTGGGAGAAGTCCAGTAGATTATGCTAGACCAGCTGGTGAGGTGAGAAAGATTTTTTGATGTTCTTGCTCCAATTTACTCATGAAGTCTGTTACCTAAATCTGCACTTTCATATGCACTTATAGGTGAATTTGGTTGAGTGGTTTAGAGGAATGGTAGCAAATCGTCGTGAGGAAGAAGTGGTAGACCCTCTGATCGAAGTTCATCCATTGCCAAGAGTGTTGAAGAGGGTTTTGTTGATTTGCCTTCGTTGTATTGATCCAGATGCTAACAAGCGACCAAAGATGGGGCAAGTTGTACACATGCTAGAAGCAGATGAGTTTCCTTTCCGTGCTGTAAGCCCAATTTTCATAATTATACTTTGCAATTTTGTATTGTTTCAAGTGCTGACTGTTAAAACTGCCTTAAATTTCAATGTTGCATCAGTCTTTTAATCACTGAACTAAATTTTCTTAAGAACATCATGTTAGGTTTACAAGAATGCTTTTTTTAAGCCTAGTTTTACAAGAATGCTTGCACAGACATCCCTGTTACTTCTACAAAATTGTGCTGCCAAAGTTTTATGAAGTTCTTTACTGTGAGTTCAATAGAAATAGCCTATTAGCCTTTTGTTGATGCTTTCTACTTTGACTTGGTTCTTCATTTAGAAGTACCAGATGAAGTGTCAACAATGACTTTTCCAGTTGTCAAGCTTATATGAATTAATGAGTGACACAGGCTCTAATTTCTAATGAAATGGATTAAATCTAAGTCAGTTCTATAGCCATCTTTTAATAGTTAATGGCGATATATATGTTTGTGAAGACTTCTGCCTTAATGTTCTCAAAATTTTCTGTTGTTCCCATAAATCAGTTTATATATTCACTTTTCGACAAGCTGTAATTTCATCTATGTTCTATTTTTTATATAATTGTTTCTATTATCAATTTTGTTTATTTTTGTAATTTTTATAACCTGCAACATGCATTTATAAGAACTGATACCATATGCTTATACTTTTTCCTATCTCAAGTGAACAGTAAAACGATTATGACATGCTGGATTTTTTTTTTATGGTTTTGCATCCAAATCTTAATCTGCTGGCATGTATATATTTTAGTTTCATTGATATTGGGGAAAAAATATTTAAGACATAGTATACTAGAAATGTTGGAGACAATGTAGCTAGATGTGTAATTTCCATACAGACAAAATCATTTGTTTTTCTTCACCACATATCAAGGCACAATTTATGGCATAGTTGAAGCCACTTCTATGATACCAAGAAGACAAGAAGTCCTAATAAATGAGACATTGTCACATTATTAATTGCAAATACACTACTACAATCTTCATTTTACATTCAAATGGTTTAACATTAATTGCTAGTACTTGCATTTTGTCTTTCATTGTTTATGTTATTTGTACATGGGTGGTGGAATCTGAGCATATCTAGGAGTTCAAGACCAATATTTTCTTTTTATCTATAGGCAATTCACGCCATGTATGATGTCTATCTCATTTGTCATTAGTCCAATTGATGGATATATAGATGGGCCCAGATCATCCCATTTATTGGCCATTTCTCAATATCTGCCAATGAAATCGCCTGTTTATGGACATATCCTGGCAATGATACCATATACAAGCCCATCTATTAGATGCGGAAGATAATTTCTTTGGCTTGTTTTAGAGATACAAAATACATGAGTGGGTCCAAGAATTATTTGCTTGGCAGAACCCAGCTGTATATGTCACATGCAAGCAGCATTTGTATCTTAAGATAAGTTTAAAATTTCATACTGCATGTCAGAGACGGTACTCAAAGGTAACAATTTATCCAATCGCATTTGTATCTTAAGATAAGTTTAAAATTTCATACTGCATGTCAGAGACGGTACTCAAAGGTAACAATTTATTCAATCGCATTGAAATGGGTAAAGTTGGTGTATATTTTAGAGTGTATTTCTCAGTACATGAATAAGTATCTTCATTTAAAGAACAGAATGACAGAGCACCACATATAGTTGGGTCAAGGTTTAGATGATGATGACGATGAACAGTTCCACACATGAAATGGATTCTCCATTCCCATTTTTCCCCTTCATCTATTGAGTTTCTGGTTCATCTTAAGATTTCAATATTTTTCATTTTTCTATAGAAATTCAGTTACAAATTCTTCTATCAAGTAAAATTTTCAACAAATATATGCTTGGGAATGTTAAAGATCTTTGACTTGCCAACCGTACTCTGTTTTTTTTAATGATCCACAGGAACACCGGGTACCCCGTGACACAGCTTCCCTTACTCCCCGACTGAGCCCCACAATCACCAATGGAGTTGCATTCCCATCCAAGACCACTTGGAGAGGTGATGTCGAAAGGTCAAGGTGAAGATAAGTTTGTTTGGTTGAAGTACAGTAGATGAATAAACGTAAAATAATTTTCTAGTTTGTAAATTGCCTTCTAATTTATAAAAGAAATTGTTTCATTTGTTTTTCATAGACTTGGGCTTTTTGTCGATTTTGTTTTTTCATAGCATTCAACATGGCTTTTCGTTGGAAGAACAGAGAGTTCTTGAATCATTATAATCTTTAGAGGGATTAAGATCGGTTTTGGTATTTAAAAGCAGTGTCAAGTAAAACCAGTAAGTACTGAAAAGAGAATGTGTTGATGCAGTCTTCTGGGTTGAGTGTTGACACTTGACAGCCAGGTAAAAGTTAGAACTCCTTCAAACGGTTGACTGCCAGGTAAAAAAGTCCTCCGCTTCGTTTTGCTGGGAAAGCCAGCTGGGAAAGGTAAGTGTAGCTCCTCCAAACTCGGCTTTAGTCATGGCCTGGACGTTTCTTTTGGGAAATTTCACATTTTCACTGATACGTACGCTGTGAACCTTTAATATCTGCATCGAGTGGTTTGCATCCAAGTACAGCACGCCGCTTGTCTTTGTCGGTAGGGTAGATCGCACCTAACCCTAACCCACAATTTCGATCTGATCGGACAGTTGAGATTTCCTTGACAAACGACTGTCTTTGATCACTCTCTTGCCATCAGAATTGCTTGCTTTTCATTTGCTCTCCTTAATTTTTAATTTTCATGTTGAAGCCAGAATTCAGCTTGGGAGCTGGGTCCTAATATGCAAAACCCATGGATTTAATCTATTAGGCAATTATTTTATTAAGGTAATTTGTTCAGTTTTAGTTCTTTTAACGAATAAGCAGGTTGTGCATGTGCCTAACTCTGTTGAGTCTGGACCTGCACATAACATGATTTGTGGCTGCACATGAGGCACATCTCAGACATGTTTTGTATTCGTTGATGGGGGTCATACTTTTGAGAGCAATCATGTCAGATGTCTATGGATGATGTTGGAAGCTTTGTTTATAATAAATCCAGACTCAACTTTGTTTATTTCTAGCAATCTCAGTTTTGACTGGTCAAAGCCTTCTTAGTATATGTATTTCCAGCAGCATAGATTTATCTTGTAACTCATTACCCATTATTTGTTTTGATCAGGTCAATACATGGTTTTCAAAATCAGACCGGACAGGGTACCATTCTTGGGATTAGTTCCCGGGTCAAATGGGCCAACCGTCCAATTTGAACAGATTGTCCCAAAAAGTTAAAAATAAAATAAAAATACAAAAAGAGCCAAAAGGTGTTGTTCGGGTCAATGGTTCGACGGTTTGTCTGTTCGGATCAATAGTTTGTTGATCAAATCAACGGTTTTTGGTAAAAAATGGTTTTGGAGTAAAACAGACTGATTCCTGATTTTTTTAGTCCAATCGTCTGGTCTGGCCGGATTATGAAAACATTGGGTAAAACTGTTGAATGGCTCAACCAGATGCATAATAAGTCGTCAATGCTTTTTATTTTTGTTGGGTTAACCGTAGATTGTTTAATAATATTTTAATTATAAAGTTAATTGAGTAAACGTTGATTGATTGATCTAAAAAGAAGTTGGTTATGTATTTGGATTAAATTAAACCCATAATAAACACATTTACAAGGGAGGAAATTCAGCTTATCGGTCCACTCATTTCTGAATCTAGTTCTAGTAAACGGCAAGGCTTAGAGGTTGGAACTCTTTAGATCCAGACTCAGATCTTGGTGGACGCCACAATTCCTCCATGGCTCCTCTAAATTTTTTATTTTTTAAATTTAATCAAAACAATAAATAAAATAAAATAATACCATCATAAGAAAAGGTTCCGTAATTGAATCAACAAAGGAGCTTTCCTACATGACCCTACCTATTTTCGCCATATTTTTCCCAACCCAAACCAGTGGATTGCTTTGTTCATGGCCACTAATAATAATAGCAGTTCACAAACTGGCAGTTTCTTCAAGAATGAATATCTTGCAAGAATTTCTGACCTTGAATGGTAGCACTAGCATGAGGAGAGCTAATAGAGGGGCAATGAGACAACATCCAAATGTCCATAATTCATCATCAAACACTTTAATTTTGGTGCAAAAATTAAGAAAAAAAAACAAAAACAAAAACAATTAAATCAGTCCCTGTCCTCACCGCATGTACATAAACGATTGAATTTAGTGACCTATGTCTTATGTATTCTTAACATGCTTCGTCATGCATGAAGCGGGAACAAGCACAGACCCATTTATATCATTTATATCATTATGCTGAAATTTAATAAATTATAATAGGAACGATGAGGATTAAACAGATCATTTGGTCAAATAGGCTCTGATACTGTTCATGTTGGACCCGATCAGATCTGATAGGATTATATTTGAATTTGAATCCTATCAGTAAGTCGGATCTTCGGATCTAATCCAATCCAACTTGTTTTCTTTAAAAATTAATAAATTAATTAAAAGAGGGACAGGGAATGGTCATTCCCTCAAATGGGAGAATGCCATTCCAACAGGAATGGGAATGTGATTCTGATTCCATTCAATCAAACAGTTGGAATCAGAATAGCCCATTCCGATTCTAACTCCAGACCTCTATTCCTGAGAACCAAACGGAGCCTTATATTTTTATACCAACCTTAAAAAAATGGCAAACCTATATATGACATGAAAGATGCTCGAACCAACTCCATTCCACCCAAGGGTGCAGATTGAAATGGATTACCCTAATCCAACCTGAAGTCCATATTCCAACCCTAACTAGGTTGAGTTCAGGCTCACCTAACCCTAGTCCTAGCCCTAATTCCACCCGTATCACATACCGGTCTCTTTAGAAATGCAAATACATATGAAACACCTTGAATAAGTGAGAGTTTCATTTTAGCATCCAATTTCATTTTAGCTAAATCTTCCAGTGCCAATGTGCCATGTCTTTTTGGCTAGCAAATATTTTACCCCTTCTATAATAAACTCTACATATGGCTTATCTTGTAGATTGCTAGGTAACTGCCTAACTCAAAGACAATTCAAGGTATCTGGCTTCCGGAGAGAGAGCTTGTAGCTTGTAGCATGTTGGAATCTTGATTGTTACAACTAGTTTTTCTTGGTTGTTGACTTGTTGTTGCATTTAGATATGGCCACGTGGACCTCCTAACTTCTTTCTTGAATAAACCCTGATATATCTCGGGTTTGTTCCCTTGTAGCTACTTCCATGGGTCAAATAATACCTCCCCCCTCAAAGTTGAGATGAGGAAACTCTTGTTACAGGGAGTGGGAGTCCTATGATTTCCATGTACCATCTTCCATAACTAAGTTGCTCCATAGAACTTTTTAATAGTGTGTTGGCCATGTTTAACCCATCTGAAGTTAGGCTCCGTTTGGTTCGCAGGAATAGGGGCTTGGATTCAGAATTGGAATGGTCTATTCCAATTCCAACTGTTTAGTTGGGCGGAATCGGAATTCCATTCCCATTCCCCCCATTTAAGGGAATGGTCATTCCCCACCCCTCTCTTGGGAATGAAATCTTATTCATGCTGATTCCAATTTTCATTCTAATTTCTGTCTGAACCAAATAGACTATGAGAATAAATCTATTCAATTCCGATTTCAAAAGATTTTGATTCTGATTCTGACTGCAAACCAAACGGACCCTTAATAATTTTATGTGGCTCTACTTGCAGGAAGCTATCTTCTGAAAAAACTAGTAATGTGAAGTTGTAAATTATATCACCACTGTTTTTTGACATAGGACACATTCTTTCTAGGATTGTAAATGGTCCAAAGAGTCATGGAGCAAGCTTGTACCAAGAGTTTGTAGGGCTGAAGTTTAAGATAGACCAAGTCGCCCACTTGATATGAAACATCACTATGTTTGTGATCATATTCATAGCTAAGGCTCAATTTGGAAGGAATACAAATACAAATACGTACAATACAAAATACATAAAAAATAATAGAAAATATAGTATTTTGCACTTTCAAATTTGTATTTGTACTCCTTCCAAATTGAGCTTAATTTTCATGAGTTGTTGCACACAGTAAAAGTTAATTTTGAATTCTTGCAAAATTTGGTCTGTTGTGTGAGGTGGTCATCCACAACAGCTAGTATTGCAGTTGATCTCTTCTCATATGGTATTATGGCTGGTGGTTCTTGTGTTGGACAATTTTTGTATGCCCTTAGCTTCAATCAATTCTGATGTACTTTTGATATTTAATATAAATAAAGGAAGTACATGTTTGATTCATGTTGTGTGGTATACTTCTGTGTAAAACCCTAAAACTGGACACTTAATGAGACTTGTGTTGGTTTAAATGTTCACAGCCGTTGGATAAGTCTGGGGAGATTTATCCTACCAAGGCTGACACTGGTGTGCTGCCAACTGTTGGGGTGGCTTGTCTCACCCGCTAGGGTGAGACCCAAGGCACACGCAGTGTAGGATTGCTTGAACCCTTGAACCAGACCAGATTTCCAGTATTGCCCTGGACCTTAGAGATTGATGGGCAAAACTGAAAAGTTATACCCGACCCCTAGACTCGATTATGATACTGCACTAGGTGTCGGATTGGGCTGTCTTTGATATGCCAATCAGTGAGATCCTTAGCGGGGGTCAAAACATGGGTATGTTGGGATAGTCTGAGAATTCATCTGAGTGGGTGATCATAGTGACGGGATCAGCCCCTTTGTCAGACAAAGGTAATGATCGGGGATGCACTCTCTCTGATGGAAACCAAACTGCCGGCAGTTGATTTCAATCATTGGAATTTTGTTTTTGCAAAATTTATATATATATGATATATACCTAAGTATGATATGATCAGGAGATTTTCTTAATCATTAAGCAACTAGAGAAAACCCAAAATTCGAATTACAAGAATTCGAACCCTAGGGATTTTCGCAGAACACCTTGCAGTTTTGAGATAGGATCTCAGAAACCCTAGAGAAGAAACAAAAAAAAAACAGTTTTCCATCTTCTTCTCTAGTTTTCTCCTTTTGCAGCCACCACCATCTACTGCAGTTCGATTTCTCTGTCAGAGAAAGATCAAGAAAGAGTTCTTGATATCAGTCTGCTGAAAGGCTGATTCAATTTGGTGCTCATTGCTTCCAAAGGATTCAGTGTGTAGGACGCACTCTGCTGGTTCTGTTCCACAGTTGCTGTGTCATCTTCAGCAGGAACAGATCTTGGTGTCTTCTTTGGGTGTGAACACCAAGTTTGGGAGATATTATTTCTCTGGATCAGGTATAATCACTCCCCTCTTTTTTGGTTCAGATCTGGTTCGGTTCTAGTTCAAGTAGGATCCTTGAATCTTGATTCTAAAATCTGGGAATGTGATTCCCAGTTGAAAGGTAGGTAGAAAATTTTTGAAATTCGCCCACCCATTCCGCAACAGTTTTGGCGTCCATACGATGGATTCTACCATCCCTTTCAGTGGTATCAGAGCCACAGGTTCGAATCTTGAACCAAGAAATCATATCTGAACCTACGCAATTCGGTAGAAGTTGTTCTATCCGGGTATTGCGCAGATTGTTGTTTTATTTCAAGAAACTGTTTCTTGTTGAGGGCAATTGATCTGAAATTAATTTTGTTTAAATCTGAAATTTATTTAGAATTGTTCTTTATTTATTTCTTGATTTAATTGACTGTTCGTACCTGGAGATCGAAGTGCAGTTTTGGCGCAGATTGTCTACGCATTCTCTTTTTGTAATTTCTGTTCAATTCGGTCTATAAAATAATTTTTTCATTTTTCTAGACTGAATGTATAGGATTTAATCAATGATGTAATTAATTAATAGAAATAGGATTTATGTTTTATTTTATTTTCTTGATTGAAAAAGGCGGTGGCGCTGGAGATTTGCAGATGGAGGGATCACATTCTGCGTTTTGTAGTTTATGAAACTGCAACCCTATTGACTAACATCTGTTTTGCAGGTGGTGCGAACAGTCCATGTCTGATTTATGATTGTTTAAAATCAGAAATATTAATTTCAGATCTTTCCTGAATTAATTCTTGAGTTGAAAATCAGTTTCAGACCATCTCGGACCAGATTGGACCGAATCTGTTTGGACCGAATCTAGGGTTCGAAAGGGGTCTGGTTTCAGTCCAGTTTTCTCACACTTTCAGGCCCAAATCTGATGTTCAATTACAGGGATTAATTCGGCCCAACCTGTAAAGCCCAATTTTAAAGAGTTAAAACTACAAAAGCCCACTTTTGTGAGAAAAGCTATATGGGCCGAACTKCTAACTRCTATTCARCCCAWATACCTAGATGATATTAATTGTTAATATTGTGTTTTTGTTGGGCTGATTAATGGGCTTTACAGCTAGTGAATGATTGGATCAATTCTTCCGTATCATGTGATGTGTGGATGTTTGATGTGCTATGACCATGGACCATAAGCACTTGGCCCATGATGATTCGTTAGTGGTTCTTGCGCATACCATGGTTGAATGCACATCATTGCCATGGTGTCCCCTAAGGTCATTGGATGACCCCTCCTTGCATGGTGGGCCCCACAACCCTGAAAAGGGGCGCGTGCGGAAACCCTAGCCGTTTTAGGCTCACCAGAAATCTGACTTTATGAAAATTAGTGGGAGTCACTTTGGTTTGACCTAAATTAGAACTATGGCGTAATTTTGTTCCCTCCGGTAATATGAGTGCATGTGATAGGGAGATCCATATGATGGACTCTCTAAAAGCCTTCCATCATTAACACGATGATGGGTCCTTCAGAAATGAGGAAACGCACCACAAAATTGAGCTATCCATTTGATGTTGGGTCTGTCAGAGTGTTTCATAAGATGATAGGGGCGTCATAGACTGATGTGGGAGGGGATTCACCAGAAAATGGGAACTCTCTCACGGTACCTTGGCATAACCTGAATATGATGGGTGAGCACTCACTGGATAGAAAGGTTTACCTGAAAACG
>NW_010729107.1:4615855-4629663 GCF_000365185.1 Nelumbo nucifera
GGGATCCATGTGAGTAGAGAGTGCAGCGCTGCTCCTTGCAGCTGAGGGAGAGATCTCCTCTTGTCAGGCAGTGCTTGATCATTATGGGCTAAGAGGTTAAGTGTAAGGCCATTTGGGATAATACCTGATGGGCTAATCTTGCACCTGCCCACAGTCCTTGGGTTTTTATAAGATGGTTTGGCCCAGGGACCACTTAGTGTAAGTGTTGGGCCCATAGGGTCCATGTGATGGGATCAAGGGGTTCACTGGGCCCTCCAATGAATTTGGCCAGGCCTTGTAACAAAGGTTGGGCCTAACCCATGTGGCTGGTGTGTAAATCAATGCTTAGGTCCCACGCCATACAAAGAAGCCCAACTGGGCTGCAGTTTGAAAGACTTTTGAGCACTTGATTCTTATTGGGCCTAAAGCCCATTTCGAACTAAGCTGATTTGATTAGTCATTAACAGGGAGCGGATATGAGATTAGGATGAGCCCAAAAGCTTATCTAATCTGTAGATAAGATTAAGAAGAGTCCTAATCCAAATACAGATTTGGATAAGGGCAACTCCTGATATGATCAGGAGATTTTATTAATCATTAAACAACTAGAGGAAACCCAAAATTCGAATTACAAGAATTCGAACCCTAGGGATTTTCGCAGAACACCCTGCAGTTTTGAGATAGAATCTCATAAACCCTAGAGAATAAACAAAAAAAAATAGTTCACCATCTTCTTCTCTAATTTTCTCCTTTTGCAGCTGCCACCATCTACTGCAATTCGATTTCTCTGTCAGAGAAAGATCAAGAAAGAGTTCTTGATATCAGTCTTTGCTGAAAGGCTGATTCAGTTCGGTGCTCATTGCTTCCAAAGGATTCTTGTGAATGATTCAATGTGTAGGATACACTCTGCTGGTTCTGTTCCACAATTGTGGTGTCATCTTCAGCAGGAACAGATCTTGGTGTCTTCTTTGGGCGTGAACACCAACTTTGGGAGATATTATTTCTCTGAATCAGGTATAATCACTCCCTTCTCTTTTGGTTCAGATCTGGTTCAACTAGGATCCTTGAATCTTGATTCTAAAATCAGGGAATGTGATTCCCAGTTGAAAGGTAGGTGAAAAATTTTTGAAATTCGCCCACCCATTCCGCAATAGTTTTGGCATCCATACAATGGATTCTACCATCCCTTTCATCTTGTCCATATAAAGAGCGAAAAGGAGCTATGCCAACTAATGTGGTATGTAGTATAATACCACAAATTTTCCCACAGTCATTTAAGCCAATGTCAGGGATGATCACCAATGAATATGTTTCAAGGCAGCGGTTTACCACTTCGGTCTGCCTGTTTGATTGTTGATGGTATTTGTAGGTGGAAGACCTGGCCAAGTTAGTACCCTGAAACCAAAAGAAAGCCTCCCAGAACTGGTTAATGAATTACTGGATCTTGATAATCAAAGACAATGGAACGAGGGACTCCATGTATTCTAGTCACTTTTTTAATGAAAATCTCTATAACCATGGTTATTGAATAAGGGTGTGGCGGTGCCATAAAGTGGGCATATTTAGTGAGACAACCCACTATAACCACAATGACTAACTTGCCGGAGAAAGACAAATGTTAGAAGATGAAATTCGTACAAAGGTCTTAGCAAGGTTTTTAAAACCAATTCGGACAACAAACTAATCAGGGGTTTGGTTCCTGAGTCAAACAGTCCTATTGTTTAAGTTGAATGGATGGCTCATTCTAACAAAAAAATAAAAATAAATAAATAACGGTCAAAACCGTTGAACGATTCAAACGGTTCGAACAGTTCAACCGCCTGAGTTAGCGGTTTACTGACCAAATCAACATTTTTTGACAAAAATCCAATTTTAAGGAAAACTGGAACCAATCACCTAACCAGTTCCCGATTTTTCCAGTCCAACCATTCGATCCAGTCCAGTTTTAAAAACAATGGGTCCTACCATACTTGGAAAGGGAATAAATGGTTGAAGCACCCCAGCTAGTGACTGTGCTAAATACTTTTACCACATGCCAAGACAAAATCTTGGATAGCCTTTCTCATCCCTGACAAATAATAATGATTGGCAATACATTTATTAGTCCTCAAAAACACCTGAATGGAAGAGGTGAATGAAATTTGGTAAAGGGCTAAAGGTGTTGAAAGAACCATACAAAAAGCATCACACACAGGATAACAACCTAGAACTACTAGGAGTAACAGAAAAGGCAGGTTTGTGATTTGTCTTTTAACACAACTTGCCAACCATCTTCAAACATCTTTCCAACAAAAGTTACAAACCAGACCCATCTTGGCTAATGCATGAGCTGTCTCACTTGCTTCACAGGCAGTTCAACAGGGAGTTGCTAATGCATGAGCTGTCTCACTTGCTTCACAGGCTGTTGAGTTAATAAGTTGGCTCAACTCTGCTTCAAAGATAACTTTATTCCATCCTTGGTTTATAGCAAAAACTACCACTTGGAGCATAGCTTTTGCTTCAACGATCAAGGCTGAACTAGCAATATAGGACCAAACTACCCCAACAACAACCCTATTCATCTCTGATCACAAATCCAAAAGAAGCTGCTCCATTGGAACTAAAACCACCAGTCGAATTGACTTTAATGAAACCAGAGTCCGGTGGTATATTCAAAAAGAATTTTTCCTGGGCTTTTTTCTAGGAAGTAAAGAACCTCTCGATTTCAAAAATCGAGACCCCATTTGGCATGTCTTTCCACATAGTTTGTCGGCTATCTACAAGCTTGGCAGATCGCGATTCGGTCTTTTTCTATTTGGTTAATAGTAAATTTAGCCATCAAAATCCAATGTGTCAAAAAAACGCGAGAAACCTAAAATGGGCAATTTTTGGGAAGCTCCAAATGGAACTTTTGCATTTTTTTTCCCAAAAATGCAAAAGCTCAATGGAGCTTTAACCAAACGGGCTTCAAACTACTCAAATCTTAATGCAAAAACTCAATACGTCATTTAACTATCAAACTACTAGAAGATCTTCCCAAAAAGATTTTCCAAACGGCCTAGTCTAAAATATCTCCACTATGGATTTGTGAATTAAAAAAATAATAACCAAAGGGTTAGTGTTCTCACTTTCAAAAATAAAAACATTCTTGTCCTTCCATATTTCTTATGGAGTTGTAGCAATTTGAGTCATCAGATTGTTTAATTTACCCAAGTCCTTTATGATTTGGTAAAACCATCTTCCAAAATGTGAGGGGATAGAATCTTTTGAAGGCTTGACCCCACAACCTACTCCAATACATCTAGCTTGTCACACAAGAGTAAGGCATGTACAATGACTCTTCATCTTATTAAACCTTAAGCAAACTAATGAATCAAGAATTTTCTTACTGGCCATATTTTTGCTAAACTAAGATGACCATTACAACAATATTTCCAAAGAAAATTCAGGATTCTAGGTTCCACAAGGATTTTCCATAGAGAATACCAAAGACCTTATTGGGTCTAGTTTGGTTTCAAGTGCTCAATATTTCATGTCAGGTTGGATCCAATTATAGTTTGTCCCAACCCACACCCGACCCATTGACAACCCTAACTATATACTAAAATCCATCAAATAAAACAAGTGTGAATTTTCAAAAGTAGAGCCTAAAGGCATTGTTCTTCAAAGCTTGGAATTTAGGATGCAAATGGATCAGTCAGATTGGATTCAAATTGTGGTATATCCAAATTTGATTTGATACTATGGAAAGTCGATCCAATCCAAAGATTCAATTAAATCTCATAAACAAATATTTGAATTCAAATCTGTCAAAGAAATCGGATATTCAAATATGATCAAATTCAATTTTATTTTTCTTAAAGTTAATAAATTATATTTAAATAAAACAAAAACAAAAAAAAATACAAGTATCTTATTTATAAATAGGTAGGGAGTGATTAGAAATCGATCTGATCCAAAATGGAGATATCTAAATCTGACAAAATGGGATTGAATTTGAAATCATATCAGATCATAATTCAATCCATTTGCACTATGACAATATTTTTTCATAAAAAAAATAGTATGACAATATTTCTAAATGGACAACCCTTGTAGGTGTACCTTAGAATCTTGGATTTCAATGTCCATCATTAATTTAGCCCAATCACAGACCAAGAGTCTTAAGCATGGTTTTAAAAAATAACCCAGAAATAAAACCATTCTAGCCATTGATTTTCGGGTCAACTGTTCAACCATCCAATTTGTATAAATTTGTATAAATGGCCCATTTTAACAAAAAATAATTAAAAAAGTAAAAAATAATTAAAAATAAAAAACAACCAAAAACTATTGGACGAATCAATGGATCAACAATTTGATCACCCAGGTCAACAAGTCATTGACTAATTTAACAGTTTTTGGCCAAAGACTGAGTTTAGGATAAAACAAAAACGATTAACTGAATAATTCCCGGGCCAAATGATCTGACCATACAGGTCAACAACGGTTCAAAAACCTTGACTTAACCATTGTATACCATATTTGTGATTCTAGTGGGCAGAGATCAAATGGAAAATCTCGAATTATTACCATTGGCTACATGTATAGTAAATTATAGTGTAATGAACCGATAATCCCAACTATTTCACCAATCCATTGGTACTGGACCTAAAGAGTTGGGATGGCAATTGGGCAGGTTTGGGTAGATTTGGGTGATTTGCCCATCAACCCATTAATGACCTATTTGTGAAAAATTAAATAAGTTTACGTTCAACCCAAACCAACCATAACCTACCTAAGTTAAAAGAAAAAAAAATATTATCATAAAAATTTATAAAATAACAAAAAAATTGAAAAAATAACATAAATTACAAAAAACCAAAAAACAAATGAAAGAATAACATAAATTAAAAAAGCCAAGAAAATGAAGACAAATAGCATAAATTACAAAAAACTAAAGAAATACACAAAATAATAACAAAAAATATAAAAACAAAAAATTACAAAAAAACCGAGATTGCATAATGATATAATAAAAATTATAGGAAAGCATAGAAAATGAAGAAAAATTACAAAAAACAAAGAAAAACTAAAAATTGCAAGAAAAAATAACAGAAATTCAAAAATGATATAAAAAATCATAGAAAAACATAGAGTGAAAATAAAATTACAAACTATAAAATACTGGAAAATTGCAAAAATTTATAGAAAAAAACACCGTTAGGCAAAATGCCTCTCATCTTATACAAGGATACTTGCCACTTAAATATCTAACAAAGAATAACAGTAGCCCCATTGCAAACACACCCCTTAATACTATTGATTCCAGATTCTAATGAGCGCCTCTTCCCCCAAAGAAGAGTTGAACAGAGGCAATCCAAAATCTCCAATAAAGGTTTTTCTTCCTCCAACAATCCATCTTCTTCCAATTAATACTACCATCACATTAGGCATTAGGGTTCTAGTCCAAAGAGAGTTGTAGAGGAGACTTGTCTCCCTCAGATTCAAAGGTTCGGAGTAACGATTCATTTTAATAAAAAATGAACAAAACCTAAAAAAGTAGCGATAAAGAGCGATACGCCAGTGTCGATATTTTGAACCTTGAATCTCAAATATGTAGAGGAGACTGCCCTCAGACCTGAAAGTCGTAATGGAGACTTAGACTTAGAGAAAATTGTCGAGATTTCTCTCCAAGAATTAAACAAATGATGAAGAGTTTAAAATCCCTATTACATGGATATCCGTTACACCCATGACCCTACCCGCCCAGCCCAATTAAAATTTTTTTATCAAGTTCACCCACCCGCTAAGGACCCAGTATTAAATATTACGACCCAACCCACTAATAAATAGGTGGGTTGAGCGGGTTGGATGAAAAATTTCCGCCCGGCCCGCCCCTACTGAAGAGGGTCAAGCCTGTGAATTTTTAACATGGAAGCGATTGAGCCTTACATTTAAAGCATGATCTGAATTTCTATCAGACGACGCTCCCGTCGGTCTTCATCAGAATCCTCAAAACGACTGTTGGAATCTTCATTGACCTTGGGCATTAGTCTTAGGCACGTTCTGACAACAAAACTGTTACTCCAAAATCTCCATTCTATTTTTTCTAATTACTATCAAATTCCAAAACCATTCTATTCACATCCCCAATTGACAATTTTACCAGTCTGTTAATTCCTACAACAAACCAAAACAAGCATTTAATAAAAATAAAATACAAGCATTCTAATCCACGGATGATGGCTACTTAAAAATTGGGGACAACGGAAGTTCAATCTCACTTTGTTCCTAAATCCTACTTGGTCAATTTTATTAAAATTTTAATATACAAGCATAACATTTTACAACACTACATATAGCACCGCTCACATCTTTTGTAGAACGAGACCCCAGTGGATTCGAACCACTAACCTCTCAACCAAAATTTTGGTGTGAGCGCTCTACCGTATTTGAGCTAAGGGATCTAGAGAGAAATAAATACACGAATTGGACTATAATCATCAGCATACAACAAACATCCGTCCTGACCGTATTGGATGGTCAGGATGACACTACTGACACAAGTTTAACGGAGGATTGACAAGTGAATTTTCAAGTATAAAACCATCCTGGCACAAGGCAGAATCACCATTACACTACCTCTCAAAATAAACACCAAAATATTTCATAAAGTATAAAAGGTTATGTAGTCATTAAAACTATTCCAGGTTGAGTTTCACAGAGCAACTTAAGGCAAGCCGATTTGAGACAAATCTTTAGAATATATAAAACACCAACGAAAGAGTCGATAACAAATTAATGACAAAGAAAAAATATAAAAAAGTTGGCAACATAAACATGTTAGCAAGGTGGTATGGACGTTGGAAGTCAGGAAGCTAGGGTGTCGCATATATAACTATTACAAATTACAAGCGTCACAGCTGCAAATTAACCAGAAAAGTTGCACTTTACAATGCGGAGACATTACTCTTCACAAATGAAGAACAATATAAAAAAACCAAGTTACTAACAACACCAAATTAAAGAAACATGTACATACTGAGTTGAGTAAAGTCTAGCATCAGATATACGATTAAAAACCTAAAGACTCTAGAAATAAGAAACTTGTGTTGAAAAAAATGCCAGCATCATAATAACCTCCATTTACCTATACCATCATCAAATTTGAGAAACTCCAGCATCTAATTCGAAGTCCGAAAGGTGCGACCGACAGCATCGGCAGAAGTGACTGAACCTCTCAGCTTCAGCGCCAAAATGAATGCAAAAATTAAGACCAATTTGGATCATTGAGTAAACCATGATCACCAAAAATCAACAAAAAAAAGAAACAACCGTCGAGATAAACAGTTGGACCACCGTCATCCTCCGCAGCGACTAATTGAACATGTTCAGGATTGAGATTTCTCTGAACTTGATAACAAATTGCCAATTCGACTCTTAATTTACAATCAATAACAATCCAACAAGACGTAATTCTGTACACATACTTCTCGACTGAAGAAAATCCAGCCATGGACCACACAAAAATACAACATCAAGCTGATGGTATATATTATAAACATATTCATCGGAAGAGTATTCAAGCATCGCATGCCTAATAAACTGGATACAAGCGCCTAATAAACTGGATACAAGATCATAATAATTGATGTAAAAACAAATTTAGACGAAGGGCAGTGAAAATTGGTGGGACCATAAAAGGTTAATAACATTTGCAAATAAATGAACTTAATTTTAGAGATGAAATTAAATTTGATAGTATTTTCTGCACTAAGGTAGAAAAGTTGCAACAGAGAACATGAAAATATATCGATGAGACGTACTTTATTGCTTGCAGTGGGTAAAGATGAATGAATTGGAATTGAATGAAAATTCAGGACTATCTCATGTGTACCTTTGAGTTTGAGTCGATGATGATTTCCGTCCTTCTACTACGCAAGGGATCACAAACAAACAGGGCAAATTGAATGGAAATTCAGGACTATCGCATGCGTATACCTTTGGAGTCGAAGATGATTTCCGTCTTTTTCCTGTGATCACACAAGGGATCACAAACAAATGGGCGAGGTGGATCTTAATTCCACCGGTGCTATTATGAATCGCCGATCAAGGGCTATAGGAAGAAAGAGAACACAAAAGGCACACCAGTGGGAGAGACCCCGGGCAATAACCCCGTGCGATCTCCCCAAGAAACCAAAACAATAAGAATTTTATTAGGGTTCTTTTTGACCTGCCATGCAAGCGCACCTAACATGGCAAAGGTCCGGTGACAATAGGCCCCCTCCTACATCCTTTACACAGCATCAGCAAGACAGCAACAACTTGTCGATTCGTTTCCCACGATAACACATCTGATCAAACTTCATCATCGATATACAAAGAAAATCGATAGATCAAAGTGTTCACCCGCATTCGTACGAACTTGCATCGCCTATCAATAAGACTCGTCCAACACCAAAAGATCTGTAAAAACAAAACAATTCTACCATCTCAACTCCTCGATTTGAAGCACCGCGTCTGCTCCCATGAACCGAAAATTGATCCGACGGCATCGGTCGAGGACAAAGAAACCTGCAAACAAAATAAATAATATATACAAAAAGAAAAATAACAGATCTGATTAAGATACCACCGAATTCGGGAGGGTTCCGCCTATATCAGCTACGACTCGGGGAAGGCATTGGACCGGGTCGACCTCAAATTATTTTCGAACTTGGAAGAGAACGATGGTGCAAGGAACGTATGCCAAACCAAAGAAAGACAGAGATAGGCTACGGCAACGCCGACTTCCGCGAAAAAAAGTCGCAAGATTCGAGGGTGGTGAATAAACAAGCAGAGAAGAAGTATTAAAGCTGGGGAAAAGCCCTCCCTCAAATAACTGTGACGGATCTATATTCAAGAGATTGAAGATAAAAAGAAAACATGGTAACGATACCGGGATCAAAACGTCGATCACAAGGCGATCCAACAACTTCCAGAGGCAGACTTCAAAACGAAGAAAAACAGAAAAGTAGATCTAAAATAGCAACGACATGTTTTAGATACAAATACCACGGAGGGCATGACGGATACGCCATAACAGGGATTCTCAAAAAGCCGGCATCAAGACGCCGATCAGCAGGCGATCTAACAACTTCCTGAAAAAAAAAAACCAAAACGTAGAAAAACAGAGAAGTAGATCGTAACGAAGAGCAGAAAGCAAGCAGAGGACGGAAAAAGTGAAGCGGGGAGCGACCCTTATTTATGGAAACCCTAGAGAGAATCGACGGACATGAAGGGATAAGCTGTTAAAGATCCACGGTCCATATGGGTCTACGTAATGAGGCGGTGCTCCTGTTTTTCGCATTAAGGCGGTGGGAAAGAATCGTGTTCTCTCTGTCGACTTTTCTTTGGTCCATTGATTGAGTACACGTGTCCTAATCTCTTGGCTGTTACTTTTCAACGATACATCACATGGAACTCGTCAGAGACGCAAATCCACCTAACCTCCGCTAATGGAATTATTGGAAAAGACAAAGACACCCTGTTTATGTTTCATATAACAAGCTTGTAAAAAGATATTTTGTGGGGTTTTTCTGTCCCATAGAAAGTTTTCTACCGATAACAAGATGGTCAAAACCACCTACAACTTGTTTGCCTTGTGGGGAGGTTAGTAGCGAGAAAAAGGGAAAAACTTGTTGCTGGCCAGTTGGTCCTATTCTTGGCTTGGTTGATCGGTCCTCTCGAGTCTATAACCGTTTGATTGGCATTTTTAACTAAGGTCGATATGATAATTTTTGCTTTACCCTAAAAAGAAAATTATTTTTGAGGCTATTATGCTTCACTACAATCAATTTTTCATTTTTCCTGTACTTATTTTGTTTTAAGGGCACATGCAAATGAGCTTCTAGAACCACTGCGAATCGTCTGCGCTAAGGGGTGCAAATGGATCGCGATCTATTGTTTGATTCGGATATATGTGTTTCGGATTTTCGGATCACCTCTTATTCGATTTGAAAGGATGCGATCTGATATATATGTTTTGTATTTATTTATTTATATATAATATATATGTATATATTATTTATTTATTTATTTATTTATAAATATGTAATTTATATTGACTTTTTATAAATTTTTTATATTATTTATTTTTTATAAAACATGTATAATATTGATGAAAATAGTTGACAAAATACTTATATATTTTGTTATTTTTTATTTAAATAATTGTATTTTTTCCTTTTAATAATTTATTACATTTTTTAAAAATTAATTCGAATCCGATCATATTAGAATATCTGGCGTCTTAATCAGATTTGAATTCAAATCACTATTTAAGATATTAGATCGAATTGGATCGGACCGAACCAAACCTATAATATTTTTCGGATCGGATTCAAATATACCCTAATTCGAATCTGATTCGATCCATTTGCATCCATAGATTCTATTGGAAATTGGATTTGGTCCTTACAAGGCAATATTCACACAGTTCGTATAGTCCCTTACAACCTTGCATTGGGAATATCTCCCTATGGATAGGATTGTTTACAAATAAATCCAAACCGACCAACCTAACCCGACCTAACCCGAGTTGATTGGTTTTTCTTCACTACCAGTCAGTTCGGGTTACAAAGATAAGTAAACTGATAATTCGGTTTGGTTTCGATTCTCATATGTGAAAATTGAAATCGAACCGAACCGAACCGAGTTATGTGAAAAAAATAGATATTCTGAAAAAAAATATATATATGTTAAATATAGCTATTTTAATTTTAAATAATAAATATATATCTGAAAAATATATTCTGAAATATATCAGATATATATTTCCATAAATTAGAAAATATATATTTTGATATATTTGTATATATGTTTTGGTTTTAAATATATATTTTCAGAAAATATATTCTGAAATATTATATATAATATTAGCACTTTAACTTTATATGCATTGTGCAAGATTGGAATTGGTTAAAACCCAAACCGACTCAAACCGACTAGATCGATTTTACTTAATAAAAGGTCGGTTTCAATTGGATCTATAAATAACTCGATCAAATCAGATTGATTGAAAAAATATTAATAAACCGACCCAACTCATCCCATGAACAGCCCTTACCTATGAAGATATTTCTTTTCAACGAATGGTTGTAAAAGGTTATACAAAACTACGTGAACACGGTCTTGTGAGAACTGAAGCCGATTTCGCTTTACGGTTATTGGCAAAGGCTAGTCCACATTTTTCTTTTTGATGCAAAAGCAAAGTATCATGGGCTACACAACACAAGGGGTAGCCCTCCCTAGATAATCAAACAAACTATATATTAAGACTTTGAAAAAGGTTTGACCTCAAAGACACCTACCCTCTACCCTCAAAACCCAAATTAGCTAACCAATTTGCAACAAATTTTACTTCTCTAAATACATGGGAATATTGCACATTTAATCTATTCCTTTCGCAAAGGAGATAATAGCCGTCTATAATGTTTTTAATACTCCATGGCGGGATATCATGATCCCTTAAACAATCAATTACGAACTTTGAATCACCCTCAATGATCAAATTTAGTCCTGAAAACTCAATAGCCATACAATTGGGTTTAGAAGGCAGACCACACTCTTATGCAATACTAATTGAGCAGAATCCAATATATTTGCTACCGGTGTATAAGATCTGACCTTGATAATTTCTTACAATACACCCAATTACAGTAGCTCCATCAACGTCAAAATTAATTTTTAAATTGGATGCACTAGGTGGGATTCATCTTGATGAGGGCGGATTTGGCCCTCCAATAATATTGTAACACATGTTACTTTGGAACAATTAGGTGACACCTGGAACCATTTAGGCAATAACTTGCCTTAACCAAGTTGATGGTGTCTCATCCCGCGGCCTGGCATAGGAGCCGACCTGGCAGTCTGGCATAGGCGCCGACCTGGCGGCCTGACCCAAGCGTGACCTGGCAGCCTGGCACAGGCGCCGACCTAGCGGCCTGGCACAGGCGCGACCTGGCGGCCTGGCCCTGGCACGACCTGGCACAGGCGCCGACCTAGCGGCCTGGCCCTGGCACGACCTGGCCCAAGCGCCGAACTAGCGGCCTAGCACAGGCACCGACCTAGCGACCTGCGAGACGTGCTCGCCGACAAATTCGTCATGCATATCCTAACACTCCCACGATCCTTGGAAGTTGGCCCACATGCCGAACGATCTGGAGGGTGGTCAACGTGCATGGCTGTTGCCTCAGGGAATCTTGGACCACTTAGACGACTTCTCGGAAATCTCGGATGCGGTGCATGAAGCCCACGCCAAACAATGCCTATATAAAGGCACCAACCCCAATGGCATAGGGGGGGCAATTAAGCATATTCTAGCTCTCATACTTTGTGATTTTTAGCTCGCAATCTACTATGAGAGTACTGACTTAAGCATCAGAGCGACCTCACCGGGTTAGCCACCCCGGGTCCTCTGACATTGATTCCTTGCAGGTCTCTAAAGAACTATGAAGCTCAACAATTAATCCAGCTCACCACCAGGCATCTCGACACTCTGGTCAGCTCGACAACTAATAGGCAGCTAGGCCCTCTGGTCAGCTCGGCAACTAATAGGCAGATCGGCACTCTGGTCAGCTCGACAACTAATAGGCAACTCGGCCATCTAGTCAGCTCGGCAACTAATAGGCAGCTCGACCCTCTGGTCAGCTCGACACCTAATAGGCAGCTCAACACTCTGGTAAGCTCGGCACCTAACCTGCCTAGCTTGGCCCAGTTAGCTCATCACCTAACCTGCCTAGCATGGCCCAGTCAGTTCGGCACCTAACCTGCCCAGCTCGGCCCAGTTAACTCGGCACCTAATCTGCCCCCAGCTCGCCATCCAGGTCCTCATCCAGCAAAAGTTCACTTCGGCCTCTGAGTCATCGGCCACTTAGAAGCAGACCAAATGATGAGGTACTTAGCACAAAAAATTGATACATCACCAAAAAATTGATTCATCAATTGGCGCCGTCTGTGGGAAACGCTACAAAAAGCTAAGTTCTCATCCTCTGAAAGGCTAAGTCCTCTTCTTCCTGAAAGCTAAGTTCTCACATTTTAGAAAATAAAAGCTCTCACTTTCTAGTTTCCATTTTTTATGAACTCAAAGACTATGCAGGAAGTTGATGGCCAACAGACTAAGCAGCTCTACCAACTTTATTTCAACTCAGATAAAGCCTCATCAGTCCTCTTCGCGAGGTACCCTCTACAAAAATGAGCTCTTCGTGGCTTCCGCGGGAATAGGCGGCCAACAGACTGCATGGATGCCCCTGCCAGTCGAGCCTTCAAGGCTCCCGTGCGAGCTGGTGACCTAAAGACAGTAGTGCTGCCCCCGTAGGTCGAGCTCCTAGTAGCTTCTTGTAGGAGTGGGTAATCGACATCACTAACGAGGCTGATGCAGCGTAGCCGTAGCTCTAAGGTGTCAAGCTGATAAAAGACCTCGACACCACATAAGACCCAGTCGCCTCTTCAGCATGGGCAAAATCAAAGATCAAGGAGAGTGGACTACGAGTCGCTCCCAGAGCCTAAGGGCTAAAGTGCCAAATTGGCAAAGACTTTGGCACCACATAAGACCCAATCGCCTCTTCGGCATGGGCAAAATCAAGGGTAAGGAGAGTGGACTGCGAGTCGCTCCAAGAGCCTAAGGAATTGAATCGACGCTTACGAGCTCATCGAATTAGCCATTTCAGGCCAAAAGGAGCAATCTACTCCCTTCGCCGAGTTACTTTCAGGTCGGGAGTGGGGGGCAAATAATGAGGGCGGATTTGGCCCTTCAATGATATTGTGACACATGGCACCTCGGAACAACTAGGTGACACCCGGAACCACTTAGGCAACAACTTGCCTTA
>NW_010729107.1:4630083-4642839 GCF_000365185.1 Nelumbo nucifera
ATAAATTCGACATGCATATCCTAACACTCCCACGATCCTTGAAAGTTGGCCCACGTGCCGAACGATCTGGAGGGTGGTCAACGTGCATGGCGGTTGCCTCAGGGAATCTCAGACCACTTAGACGACTTCTCAGAAATCTTGGATGTGGTGCGTGAAGCCCACGCCAAACAATGCCTATATAAAGGCACCAACCCCAATGGCATAGGGGGGCAATTAAGCATATTCTAGCTCTCATACTTTATGATTTTTAGCTTGCAGTCTACTATGAGAGTACTGGCTTAAGCATCGGAGCGACCTCGCCGAGTTAGCCACTCCAGGTCCTCTGACATTGATTCCTTGTAGGTCTCTATAGAACTACGAAGCTCAACAATCAATCCAGCTCGCCACCAGGCAGCTCGACACTCTAGTAATCTCGATAATTAATAGGCAGTTAGGCCCTCTGGTCAGTTCGACAACTAATAGGCAGCTCGGCACTCTGGTCAGCTCGACAACTAATAGGCGGCTCGACACTCTGGTCAGCTCGGTAACTAATAGACAGCTTGGCCCTCTGGTCAGCTCGCCACCTAATAGGCAGCTCGACCCTCTGGTAAGCTCGACACCTAATAGGCAGCTCGGCACCTAACCTGCCTAGCTCGGCCCAGTCAACTCGTCACCTAACCTGCCTAGCTCGGCCCAGTCAGTTCAACACCTAACCTGCCCAGCTCGGCCCAGTTAACTCGGCATCTAATCTGCCCCCAGCTCGGCCTAGTCAGCTCAGCATTTAGGTCCTTATCCAGCAAAAGTTCACTTCGGCCTCTGAGTCATCAGCCACTTGGAAGCAAAACAAATGACGAGATACTTAGCACAAAAAATTAATACATCACCAAAAATTGATTCATCACATCCAATCCTTTGAATCATCAATTTAAACTCTTGAAAATCCTCCTTGGCCTTTTCCCATAATATTGATGGAGGGAGGTGTCTATTGTTAAAGGTTAAAGGTTTTCTCATTTCTATTTTTCCATAAACGCCAAACAATACAACCCATAAACTCTTTTGGGATATTATCCCTATGTTTTTCTAGTTTAAATATTCTGTTCCACCATACTAGAATCGACTTATGAGTGGACTTAGGCACAATTGAATTTCTTATAACCAACCAGACTCGTTTAGTGAGACCGCACCTCAAGTAAATGTGAGAGATATCCTCACTCTCTCTACGAAGAGCACATCTTTCATCTACATTGGTACCACTATGCCTTAAAAAACTTCTTAAAGATCTTTATGATGAAGGGTACTTTAGGGACCAGATTTTTTTAACTCTCCTTGAGTCAAAGAATGATTATCTCCACTAAAAGATTGTAGCTCATATGTTGATGATCTAATTGAGACCTCACCCTTAGAGTTGGGTCTCCGATTAGTTCAGATTTTATTCCATATACTGATGTCAACGAAATTCCTGATTTTAATCAGCATTTGCCCCTTGGGTCAAAGACGTCAGCCACTTCTAAACTTGGTTCAATAGACACATCAGAAGGGGCCACTAAGTTTAGTGGGGCCTCTCCAACCCACGTGTCATCCCATAACCTGATAGAATTCTCGTCCCATAACCTCATACCTCTTTTTAGCGAGTGCGAGTCCGCGTTTTGTGCATCCGTGGTTTCAATGGACGCGTGAACCCACCAACCGGAATCTGCCGTGTTAACAGAGTGCGAACTTGGAAACGTTAACGTCATTTTGGCTGTCAACTGATGGTATCCGGTTCAACCGGACACAAAAAGTTAAAAATCCCAATTTTTATACTCATTTCGAACTCCCTCCCGATTTTCACTTGAACGAAGGGAACTCCCAAACCCCTTCTTTTTCTCCTTCTAATGTTATTTATACTCTTCTCTTCTCGACAGATCGAAGAGTAGAAGCGCAATGGACTCAGCTTCGCTACAAGGGACAAAACGGTGGCTAACCTTCTAGCTATCCGTAGCAATACCAACGTCATTCTAACTTCATTGGCCACCAAGAACCTCAACGCCACCGACATTGTCACGCTCTCCGACGGCCACACCATTGGTATTGGCCACTGCACATCGTTCACCAATCGCTTGCATCCCAGCCAAGACTCCACCATGGGCATCAAGTTCTTCGCCAATCAACTCAAGCTCACTTGTCCCACAGCCACGACCGATTTGGACATCCAAATTCTGAATGTGTTTGACAAGAACCAGTAGGGGTTGTTCACCTCCGACCAGGATTTGTACACCGACTCAAGGACTCAACCCATCGTTACTAGCTTTGCACTAAACCAGACCCCGTTCTTCAAGAAGTTTGTGTACGCTGTCTTAAAATGGGTCAACTGAGTGTGTTGACAGGGACCCAAGGAGAGATCCGTGCCAATTGTTCGGCTCGCAACTCCACTAGCTCATATCTGTCATCTATCACCGACGAGGAACAAGGCAGAGGAGCGTAGTTGATCCTCAGGGACCCAAGTTTGTGTACGCCATGGTTGTTTTTTGTGTGTTGATCCTGACAGGCTGACTTATTGGTGCTACATGTTTAATAAAAGGGCTTTTTGTAATGAACTTTTCACTTGTAGTTTGTAGATTATGGTTCAAATTTTAATGAATTTAAGCAATAATGGAAATTAACAGAGTATGGATTATGGACTCTTCAACCTTCAACCACCCACTTCAGAGTAAGTATGGATTTTCTAGTTGAGTTCTATAATTGGAGCAAATTAATTACATGACCCGAGTTAATGAGCTTGGGTTCCACCAAAGTCTTGATTGATCAAATGATCGGCCCAAGGGAATTTTCACTTTCCAGCTCCTGGTTCAGCGTGACCTTAGAAAATCCGGTACAGAAAGCCCGTGTAAATTGCAAGTATCCAGGTCCAGTTTGATCAATGATGGTGTGTATCTATTGATATAGATAAGAACAACAAAAAGATGAGGATCTATTGATTAGAACAACAAAAATATGAGGATATAAACATAAGAAGAAGAAGAAGAAGAAGAAGAAGAAGAAGAAGAAGAAGAGAACGCACTAAGTTGATTTTGCACCGCCGCCGGTGGCTTCCACGTTTAGTGAGATCGTCGGTCGCCAGTGGATGCTTCTGGACTAGGCTTGGTGGAGGAGAGTATGGGAGGGAGATTCGAAAATTTGAAGGAGATTGAAAATGACATGTAAGTTGCATTTTAAGTTTTTATTTTTATTTTTTTGTCTTTTTGTATCCGGTTCAACCAAATTCTTTCAACTAATGGGTAAAGCACCAGTAAGTTAGTGACGCTGACGTGGGTGTTTCTGATTGGTGGGTTCACGCATCCAGTGAACCCACCAGTGCACAAAATGCAGACTCCTTTTTAGCAGGTCTCTATGCTTAAGGTAGTGTTTGAGAACACTTAAAAGAAGTATTTCTTTTAACAAGTATTTCTTTTAAGACATGAGACCACACACTAAGTGGCTTTTAAGTACTTATGGGTGTTTGGTAAAAAAGTGGGGAAGAAGTATTTTTTTTTTAAGTATTTCTTTGAAAAAGTGACTTCAAGTTGGCTTTTTTTAAGTACTCCAAAAGAATAGGACGAACTAGTCCCAGATAAATTTTTATAATGTCTAAAATACCTCCGCACCCAAAAAGCACTGTTCATCATCTTCTTCCCCTCGACATCAACACAGCGTTTACTTTCATTCTTCCTCTCTCCTTCTCTCTTACCCATCCTGATCATCCCCCTATCTTCCCTAACAAGATAAAAGGAGATTTTCACCCCTGTTTCATCATCTTCTTGACGAGAATAGGGGAGTTGTAGCGGTGACAACCTCCCTCCTCTAATCTATTCTTCCTTTTTTTTATCCCTTATCATTTTCTCTTTCTCATTTCGTTTATCAGCTCCCCCTCTATCTCGCCCCTCCACTTTGTCTCCAACCACATCCAAAGTTCGTTTCTATAGCCGCAAGGAGTTCTCAAGAAACTCCAACCAGAATATACAAACTATCTCCATGAGCATAACAATTCTCAAGAAATTTAAAGCCCCCAGAAGGGGGAAAGGGCTTGTGTAGAATTGAATTCCTTCTTGGGTATCACTCCTAGTGATTCTTCAACTTCTCAACGCGCTGGTGGAGCTGATCGAGCCGAAGAACGAGATGGGTAATCGAGTAGAGGAGCTAGTAGAACACAAGAGCAGCTATGATCAGCAGGACATTGCGTTGGCTCTTCATGTTAGACTTTTGGGGACGAAAATGCTCGATGGGAGTATAAGATTGACCCTCGCAAGCTGGGTGAGTCTCATACTTCCAGTAAATGTCCATTAACAAAAACAAGCAGAAGGGAATCAAAACGAGGAAAGGCTTGAGGAGGTTCTGAGTCCACCAGGATGAGGCCTTTCCGGAGTCGGTCGATACCCGGCAGGGTCAGCAGAAGCAGCATGATGGCTTCCTCGGTTGCAACGTAACCAAGCACGACCCACTCTAATGCCATTTCTGGCTACCAAAAAGACTTAGCGGTAACGACAAATCTGAAGCTTGGTCTTGGATTCTCAAACCGACAGAGACCAGGGATACAAGATAAAGATGAAGAAGGGAGCTTATAAAATGAAGTTGGACAGAGAAGGAAGAGGGGAGTTCGCCCTTTCCCCCTCTGATCTATTATTATTTTTATTATTATTATTATGATTATTTATTATTATTACTATTATTATTATTATTATTATTATTATTATTATTATTATTATTATTATTATTATTATTATTATTATTATTGAATCCACATGGCAGCCCACGTGGACACCCATGTAGGCTCTTAGTTGAAATGTATAGTATAACATGTGAAAAGCATTGTTTATATGTATGAGTGAAGTGAGGGCTAAAATTGTCATTTGCGTCAATATAAGCACTTGTGGGGAAAGTAACTTACCAAACATTCCCACCCCAATAAGTGCTTAAAAACATAACAAGTGATTTGAAACGTGGGTTACCAAACAACCTTAAGTGGTTGCTAAAATAAGTACTTCTAAGAAGTACTTGTTTCACAAGTACTTAATCATCAAACAGGGCCTAAGTATACCTTTCTAAGCCCAAGAGTGGCCTATTTTTGCTTTTACTTACTAAAAATTACTTATAACTTGCACCCAAAGATTGGTGGGGTAATTTAAAATTTTCCAAGCCAATTTTTCCTTGCACACTGCATTCACCCATACTGACTTTTAAGACCCCAACCCCTGTCGTTATAGGCTTGCAAAGATTATTCCACCCTACAACGTGGATGGGTTTCCTCTCACTTTTCTCCCATAAAAATCTTTTGTTTTGTTTTTTTTTTTTTTTTTTGCATTCTATCAAGAGACTAAAGAGTCTCCTTAAGCAGGTTAAATGCTCCTTTAAGGAAGAGAGGCATCATACATAGTGTGGCCTTAAGTAAAGTTACCCTCTTAGCTAAGGATAATGTAATTTTTTCCTACCCATTAAGCTTAGCCTTAACTTTTTCCTCTAGCTCCTTGAAAGAATTCCTACTTACTTGGCCAGAGTTTTTGGTAAAACTCTCAATTACATATCTAATTTTTAGAGAATTATTAATAATAGTTTTCACAAAAATTAAGTAATCATTTCCAAACTGAAGGATAAGAATTTTTTGCCTATTTTAGAGGCATAGATCCCAAGTTTTTTTGCATTATTGTTAGCACTAATCAATTTTGTTAAGGGGATAAAGGATTTCTTTGTTCACACAAAACAAAGAGGTAAGGGGATAAATGATCTCTTTGTCTAATACCTCTAGATGGGCGAAAACACCTAGTGGGGAAACAATTGATGAACACTTGAAAGTACACTCGTGACACATTCTATTACCCAATTTATCCACCTCTCATTAAATCCAAAATTCCTTAGGACACTCCCTAAGAAATCCTATTCTAGAGAATGGTAAACATTTTCCATGTCAAATTTACAAGCTAGGGTTCCTCATTTTTCCTTTTTCTTCAAAGAATTAAAGAGCTCATGAGCAACAACAATATTGTCCGTAATTTGTCCCTAAGGAACAAAAACCCTTTGGTGAGGAGAGATGATTTTCTCCAGAAATGGTTTCACAATTCAACCATCTCCTCACTAGTCACATCACTAGCCACATCTCTACCTAGGATCTCATTATGATTATTCAAGATTCTTGGGCTATTGACGTTAGTAATGTTTTTAAGGGTTTTTATAGGTCAGTCCACCCCTAGAAATCTAGATCTCCACTCTATGGGTGGACTGAATCCTGACCGTTGATTGATGCCAAATCCATAGGGAGGATGCGGTTTATAGGGGGGCTACTAGTAGACTATGAGGGGGTTGCAATTCAGATTTATGAGGGGGATTGCAGTCCAAAAAGTCCCATGTTTTTCTTTAATGCTTTCAATGATCTCTTATTTTAAAATTCTATTTTCCCCTTTTTATCATTATTAATGTGTGGAAATATTTACTATTTTATCTCCAAGTTGACCTCAATTTTTTGGCCCAATAAACTTTTTCGCTCAAAAGGATATTATTTAGGGGAGAATGACAATTCAGCCCAGCGTCAGAATTCATAGGCCCAAAGTACAGTTGGGGTAGGTGCTGGTTCAGAATTGATGACAATTTACAAGCGGCCATTGGTGTATAGGGTGGGGGTAATTGACATTTTGAATTGTTATAGGTCTGCAATGGAAATAAGAATTATGTAGTGGGCCTATCCGTACTTTTTTGTATTGTTTATTTAGTTGTCTTTGAATTGCTTTTTCTCTTTTTCCAAGATTGCATTATTTGGATTATCATTCATCTGGTCTTGTGCTTCATGAAGCAAATTAATGAAATCTCTCTTTTTTTTCCCCAAAATATTACCAAACAAATTTTTGTTCCATTTTTATCTCTAGTACCATTTTATTCATTTTTTTAACAAACTGGAGGCCCCTACAATCTGAGGTAGGCTTGTTCCATGTATGAGCAATGATTTCTTTAAGGTCATTATGATCACTCCTCATTGCCTCCAATTTGAAAGGCCTATGTCCAAAATTTTGATAGTTTTCAAATTTAATTACCAAAGGGGTATGGCCAGAAGCCCTAAATGGAAGGATTTTCAAGTCAGGATTTGGATAAAGAAGTTTCCATTCATTATTGTAAAAATAACTCTATCAATTTTTTCAAATACATTTTTGGATCTCCAAGTAAATTCACCCCCTTTACCTTGAATTTCAAGAGTTCAGCTTCAGTCCAGGCAACGCTTGCGCATTCGGAGGACGTGCCACATGTCTTCGAATTGTGTGAGGGGCTGAAGCATGCGAGAAGCCTTCAGCCCCCATTAGTTACCACTACCATTAGTCTTTTTGCTCCTCTCCTCTCCTCTCCTCTCCTGTCGCACAAACCTCACGCTCTTTCTCCCCATCCGCCCAGTGGCGACTACACAACCATCACCGCCGCGACAAACAATCATCACCGGCAACGGGATTTCAGCAATTTGCATGAAATTTAACATCACCAACCTTAGTTTAGAAGGCTTCAAATAGTCTTATACAATGCAACAAAGATTTTGTGATTTTGGAACTTAAGTTCTTTTTTGCTAATCGTGCTACTTCCCAAAGCTCGGTTCTCGATGGAGTTTCAGTTCATCTAGGCTCACCAGAAGTATTATTTGGATAATACTAAAGTTTAAGTATTTCAATAGAACTACCGACTGCCATATTTTCTTTTTATTGCTCCAAAGGTTCATAACGGTTTGATTATGTAATGATCTGTGAGCATTAATAATCTACCTAGGATAACCGAGACATCTTAATTCCTTCGAGAAAAAAGAATCAAGAGATGAGTTATAGTCAGTGGCGGCTCTAAGTTTGTGTCGTCACTTGTGTTAGTTCTTCGGATTTTGAGATTAGGACCTTTTGCTTCTTTGGAATCTCATAAAAATGGAGAACTAATTCTGCACTCTACTCTCTCTCGCTCTGTGGTTTCATGAAAAATTTGTACAATATCAATCCAACGATTTTGTGCTCAGATGAGATTGTCAGAGTCGAAAATGTCACTCTACCATCGAGATTTCACCATTGGCTCGATAATCTACTTCAATTCGAACCGGGCAAGGTGGAGATCTATGGATCAGAGATGTCTGATCTGATTAAAGCTCAGATAGCTAATCATCCTTGTTATCCTAACTTAGTGTTTTCTTACATAGAATGTCGGAAAGTAACGGTCCTCTCATGAACTCGTTTGATCTCCATTTTAATCTCCCGACGAGATTTTAAGTAGTTATCCTATTTTGACAGGTTAGAGTGCCACCAAAATTAGCTTTGCTTCTTGAAGAAATCGATCGTGAAAGTTTTCCGAGTGGTGGCTGTAGTACTGAGATCGGGATGGATCCTGAACTCGACGAGTTCATGGTAATTGTGGCAAAAGAAAAACTTGCGTTTGAGTTTCAGTCGCCACCAAAATTGGCTTTGCTTCTTGTGCAGCCGCTGTCGGGCGGATGGGGAGAGAAAGCGTAGGGTTCGTATATAACATGAGAGGAGAGGAGAGGAGAGGAGCAAAACTCGTGTTTGAGTTCGACTTGAATCCAACCAGTGATGGTTGTGCAGTCGCCGCCGGGTGGATGGGGAGAGAGAGCGTGAGGTTCGTCACAGGAGAGGAGAGGAGCAAAACTCGTGTTTTGCTTAACCCCTCACACAGTTCGGCCCCTCACATGATTTGGATACATGTGGCATGTCCTCCGAATGCGCGAATGTTGCCTGGATGCAGTGTGCCTGGACTGAAGCCGAACTCTAATTTGAATTAGGTTGCAATTGTCTATCAAATCATTTAATTCCCTTGTTTAGAAAAGAGTAACCTTTCTCCCCCCTCTCTTTTCATTGATTGTTTGTAAAGAATTAAAATCACCAAAAATACACCAAGGGCCTTGAACATTTGTTGCAATGTTTTCCAATAGGTTTCCCAATCTGGGTTGTTTCATATGATTTGGTGGGGCGTAAAGAAAGTAAAGTAATAGTTAGAGTTCTTTTATTTATCAATAACTTTAGCATGAATAAGCCTTTCATTAGACCATATGATATCAATATTAGTAAATATTTTTTCCACATTATCCATAACCCTCGTGAGAAGCTCATTGAGTCCACAACAAAATTATCATCATAGCCAAAAGATCTAATTACTTTATTAGTAGTTCTGGTTCTTACTCTTGTTTCCATAAAAAAAAAACAAACATTTATAGTAAGAGATCTAGAAAGGTTTATTTCTTAGGAGCTTTCTACATGCTCCTCTAACGTTCCATGCCATGCACTTTATTGTTCATTGTTTTTGCTTTGAGGTCCTCCTTCCCCCTGATGATCATCTTACCTTTGATCATCCTCCAGTCTAAGAGTAGAGCTTTCAGTTCCGTTGCCATAGAAGTAGACACTCTATCATCTTGGTTGTTTTGCCTTTCCTATTCATTCCCCATTGCTTCTTCTCCTTTCTCTTTGTTTTTGATTTCAGCATCCCCTTTAGGGGGCGTTCTTTTTTTGGATTTTAAGAGGGGAAAAGTTGGTTAATGAGATTTTGATTCCCATTAACCAAGAAACCCATGTTCATTTTTCATATTTATGTGGCGACAAGTGAAAGTTTATTTTCCTATGTATCACTTACCCTCCTAAGTGGGTAAATTAACTTTCCCATCTAGGGAAAAGTTGCCAATACTTGGATGGGACAAAAATGTCCCTTTTAATATGGAATTTTTATGGCTAAGATGATCATTGCCTTATTTACATGGGAAATAAAAGAACATGGGTAAATGCACTTACCCGGGTACCCAGGTAAGTGCATTTACCCGGGTAAGTGACTTACCGAAAAGTGAACGGGGCATTAATGTCAACATCATCACCTTCCTTTAAGAGATCATCATCTACATTGTCGTTAGTCTTCTCTGCCCACTTACTTTCATGAAGCGTAACTTTTTGATGGTCTTTGCTCATTAGTTCTTTTGGTTCTTGAAGTAATCTATTGTGGTTCTTGTATTTCTTGTATTGCTTGACTCAGTTTTCTCAAACCATTGAGCCTTCATGGTGTTAGGTTCGATAGTTACAAAACTAGGATGGACCAACCTGGTCTTGTTTGTTAGCTTAGCAACCAGGGATCTTCCTCTATTTAATCTAGCAGGCTGGTTCCAATATGATTTCTTCTAGATGTCCTTCATTTTGGAGATATCAGCTCTCCTTCATGCACTAAGGAATCGTCTCAGAAAGGATTTCATTCATTTCCTCATTTCTACCCAATCTTGATGAAGGAAGACTTCTTCTTAAATGTTTTTGCCTTGTTTACAAAAGTAGAGCATTCAATTGCAATGTCTCTTCCTCTTCTAAATCTTTTTCGTTTTTTGAACGGGAGAGATTCATCATTATTATTGATGAAGCATAAAATATGCCCACCAATAGATGAAGCACAGAACTTGTTCTCTCCCTTGTGTCAAGTGAGGTGGTTCGAACTGGGTTCAATCTATGATGGAAGCCTGGTTGTTATGCTGAGTTGGGGGTCTGAGCTGAGAACTGTTGAGAAGAAAGAGAGGTTAGAGTGCTTGGGTGAGTTTTACCCAGGAGGACACTCCGATGCTTAAGTCAGTAAGTAGTTTTTCCAGAGAGAATGTGAGAGAAAGTGAAAGCTTATGTGTGCATACCTTTTGGAGTGGTCTAGGGATCTTTTTATGGCTACTTGAGGTTCAAGTGCTATTGGGCAACGTCTCTGAGCCTTGTACAGAGCTGTTTCCTAAGTTTTGGGGTGTACTGGTCAGTTGAGTGCTAGATCCGTGCGGCGGTTACAGGTCGTGTGCTGGTCTTGAAGCGGTTAACTCGGTGGACTGTTCATTGTGTTGCGGTTACAGCGTTTACACGTGCATCATTCGCGGGACTGTTCCGGGTGAACTGGGGCTTATTGGTGGGTCGAGCTCGCTCTATCTTGGCCGCATACCTGCTATAGACTGCCATGTATTTCCTTGTCGAGCTGTTCTACTGTACTAGGAACTGTGGGCTGAGCTTATTCCAGCTCAGCCATGCATCAGGTGCTGACTGCCACGTGTCCTTTGGGGTGAGCTATTTTGCTAAGCTGGATGTTGAGCCATCATCTGTATCCACGTGTCGATGCTTGTGTGGGGTGACCAAAATGTCCCTCATCAATAGCCCCCCACTCTTTTTGGTCAACTCGCTTTTAACTCTTGGGTTAGCTAGCCTCTTGTTTCATGTGGTTCGGTTTGCTCCAATTGTCTTTGGATTTTTCTATTTAGCGTGTGCAGGTCAGGGAATTTTCAAATTCAAAAAAGCACGCCTTTTTTCTTTTTCTCCACTTTCCAAAGTTTTAGTGATAGGCGCACTGGCGGAATTTGTGTGTGCACTGTACTGCACCTGTTTAACAAACTGTCACGTACAGGCACCATAGGTTTCGGCAGAGTGCGCTCCCGTTGGTCGTGCTCTGAGCCTAGGCCGTCAGCTTCTTCTCTGCGGGCTTATAAATAGGGGGGGTGGTCTATTGGGGTCCCCACTCCATTGCTACTCTTGGACTCTTCTATAAAGTAAGTCGAGTGTGTATCGATGACTAGTCAAAACGATCGATATATTGCAAAATTTTGATCCTTGAGTATAACCCTTTTTTGTATTGTCATATACATTTTTTCTTGATGCCTTTGTATTATCATGTATGCCTTTAATAAGGGTTGCAACTTGGGCAAGCTTAACCCAAGCCTGATCTAACCCAATCTGGTTTTTTGCATGAGTTGAACATAAGTTTTAAAGTTGCAAGTTAGGATTGGGCTTAGCCTAAACTTGGATTAGGTTTGTAGTGAGGTTTCAAGTAACCCGAGCTTAAATGAATAAATACATATATACATACATTTTATTTATATTTTTTCTAAGTAGGTGCCACGTAAATATTAATCATATATTTGGATTTGACTTTTATAGCCTACATCAGAACTAAGGCAGTATATGCTTTAAATAATATAAATTACTAGCGGGGACTCATGCGATGCACGAGATTTATTAAGCAAAAGTTAAATAATAGAAATGGTCATTTAGTAAAATACCCTTTATAGTTTCATGGATTTACTAAAATGTACCATATAATTAGCATTTTACTAAAACACCACTTATAATTTGCAATGGATTTAATCAATCTTCCATTATATGACAGTGGAAAATGACAGTGTTGACCCTAGTGTTCATTTAAATAAATTTAATCAAAAGAAAATAAAAATAAAAATATCATGTTTGCCCTCAATAAGACATAGGCAACCACTCTATTGGCTATATTTGATCAATTTTGTTTTTTGTACAAAAAGTATTAAGGGTATTTTTTGAATAAAAAATCATTGGCCTAATGGCGAAACAAACACTCCTTAATAAAAGGTTGATTAAGTAAAAAAAGTTGTAAAATATATGGGATGTTTTAGTAAAATGAAAACTATAAGGTAGGTTTAAGTAAATATGTAAAACTATAAGGTGTGTTCTAGTAAATGACCCTAATAGAAACACATAAGAGTATACAATTGTTTTATATTTTTCAACTTTTTAAATAATTAATAATTATTCATATTTATATACTACTTTTAATAAATTTTTATAATACAAAAATAACATAATTAATTTCATCTAGGTTTATTCATCAAACTAATTAAACCGGCCAACCCAATCAATTCGACCCAAGTTGGTCGGTTTTCTAATATTTTAGGTCGACTTAGGTTCAAAAATTTCCCAATTCGACCAAGTTGGATTAGTTTCACTTTGGCCATTTGTAAACCGACCAAAATCGAACGACCTAACCATGAATATATATATA
>NW_010729107.1:4643614-4655516 GCF_000365185.1 Nelumbo nucifera
TATTACTTGATATAAGTGAAATTAGTTATTTACAATATTATGTAAAAATATTAAATTATTATTAATTTCAATATTATGTTATAATTACTTTTCTAGTTTTCAGATTTTTTTAAAATTTATTTCATAATTTCATAATTTTAACTAATTAAAATCTAGTTATGTTAATTATTTTGTTATTTAAAATATTTAGTTATTTAAATACTTAAATAATATGTAAAATATTAATTATTTATTGAATTTAAATATCCATAAAAGCATAATTTATACTATTATTACATAATTTCATTATTAATTTGTAATATATTAAATTATTATGAATTTCAATATTTTGTTGTAATATTTTTGTACTTTTAAGAAATTTTTTTATTACATAATTTCGTTATTTTAACTATTTAAAATCTAGTTATGATAAATATTTAGTTATTTAAATATTTAAATAATTTATAAAATATTAAAATTTTTATTTTAATTTTATTTATTTAAAGCTATTACATATTATTAATTTTTTAAAAAACATTTAAATTGATAATTCGGAAAAACATAATT
Source organism: Nelumbo nucifera (assembly GCF_000365185.1). The sequence continues at coordinate 4,644,161 of NW_010729107.1, forward strand.
TAAATTGTTAGTACATAATTTCATAATATATTTTGTAAAAATATAAAATTATTTTTTTGTGTTTTCTAATAAATATTTTAATGTTATTATATAATTTTGTTAGAACATTTAAATAATTCTTAATTTTTTAATCCAAAATTTTTTAGATAGATATACATAAAAAGTTGGGGAGAGGATAAATAGGAATCCGAGATAATATAGTTGAAACTGATGAAAGTGCATCTCATTTTTTAAACAACCAATGAGATGCACTTTCCTAGAACCTAAATAATCTCTTCTCCTAAAATTTCTCCTAAATTATCAAACGGATGAAACCAACCAACCCGATTAACTCGACCCGAGTTGGTCGGTTTTCTAGTATTTTAGGTTGGCTTTAGTTAAAAAATTTCCCAATTCGACCAAGTTGGATCAGCTTCACTTTGGCCATTTGCAAATCGACCAAAATCGAACGACCTAACCATGTATATATATTGATGAAGGGTGACTTGGCCCGACCTAGTGAAAAGGGGACACGTGGACACGACCTGACCAAGAGATGACACATCAGCTTGACAAGATTAGTTTGCAACAATTGAGCTCGGGTATTCAGTCACATCGACACGAGGGCCACCTTGGCACAAGGCTCACCTCGGCACAGGGTCACCTCGGTGCAGGATCACCTCGGCGTATAGTCACCACGGTGCAGGATCACCTCAGCGTATTGTCACCTCGGCACTCAATCCAGATCGGAACTAAAAGACTGAAGTATCAGCTCGGGGCTACCGATCTGGACCATTACGTAACAATCCTAGAAGTCTCTCCAACAAACTCCGAACCTCACGGGATCACGCCGCGTAACGGCATGCCTTATCTTCTCCCCGCCCGGTTCGAGCGGGATTGATAATCTTTATTAGTTGATAACGTTGCTCCCCAACTAAAGTGGAAACGGATCCCATCAGTACGAAGATCCCGGAACTGATCCGCAAAACCCGCAAGGGCTCAACTATATAAAGGCACCAACCCCAATGACACAAGGTACGCGTGATTTTTCTACTTTCTAGCTCTCTAGCTCTCTAAGCTCTCAAAGCTTTTCAGCTCGCATCAGTTTACTGACTTAAGCATCGGAGCGACCTCGCCGGGTTAGCCACCCCGAGTTCTTTGATATTTTCTTGCAGATTCACCTAGCTCGCTGCCCGACTGGAAGCCAGATCATCCTCCAGCAGGGAGTTGTCAGATTGCGCTACATCATATATATATATTTTATATTTTAAATATAAATTTTAATATGGAAAAGTGGGAATTTTCCCATCTTTCTTAGTTTAAAATGTTCTATATCATAAATCTAAATTTTAAATTTATTTTTTAATAATTGCACTATAATTTTTAAAATTAAATTAAATTTTTAAGTTTAAATCTTTTGAACAGATTGACCAAACCAAAAAATTGACCCAAACCGATACAACTTGAGTGGGTTGGTTTTTACAAAAGGTTAGTTGGTTTCACCTGACCAACTCCCTAACCTGACTAGGTCAATTTGGTTGGACAAATAACCTATGACTGAACCGAACCAACTCATAAACACTCATAATTTTAGCTAAATTAATAGTTTTATCTCTGATAAATAACAATAGTTTAATCTCCAATAATTCTTGAATATTTATAGCAAAAATACACAATTATTGAAAATATATTGATAATGAAAAATACAATAATTATAGAAATTACAAAAATACAATAAGTACTAAAAATATATTAACTTAGTCAAAAAATAGTATACTCTCAAAAAATAGTTTAATCTCTAATAAATAGTAATCAATAACTTATAACAAAAATACAATAAATACAATAAGTACAATAAATTAAATTTAAAATTTTCAATAATAGTAATTTAATCTCCAATAATTATTGAAAGTTTTCTGTTAAATAACAAAAGAAAATAAATTTATACATAATCATTGAAAATACATTTATCACAAAAGACAATAAATATTAGTTATAGTATATATAATTATATAATAAATACAGATTAAGAGTTTAAAATTATTATTAATAAATATTAATTTTTTTAAAGTTATTTTCTTGGATTATTACTTGATATAAGTGAAATTAATTATTTACAATATTATTACTTAATTTCTTTATTTTTACTATTTAAAATTTAGTTATGTTAAATATTTTATTATTTAATATATTTAGTTATTTAAATACTTAAATAATATGTAAAATATTTAAATTTTAAAATATTAATTATTTATTGAATTTAATTATCCATAAAATCATAATTTACACTATTATTACATAATTTCATTATTAATTTTGTATTAAATTATTATTAATTTCAATATTATGTTATAATTATTTTTCTACTTTGAAGAATTTTTTAAATTTATTACATAATTTTGTTATTTTAACTATTTAAAATCTAGCTATGATAAATATTTAGTTATTTAAATTGATAATCTGAAAAAAATATAATTTAAATTGTTAGTACATAATTCCGTGATATATTTTGTAAAAATCTAGAAATATTTATTGTTTTTTTAATAAATATTTTAAAGTTATTATATAATTTTGTTAGAATATTTAAATCATTCTTAAATTTTTTAATGAAAACTTTCTTTAGATAGATATAGATAAAAAGTAGGGGAGAGGATAAATAGGAATTAGAGATAATTTAGGAGAGAAACTCTCCACTAAATTAGAGATAATTGTGGAGATAAATAGGAATTAGAGATAATTTAGAAGATAAATTGGAATTAGAGATAATTTAGAAGATAAATTGGAATTAGAGATAATTTAGAAGATAAATAGGAATTAGAGATAATTCTAGAGAAAGTGGGGGAGGTAGTTTAGGATAAATTTTAGGAGAAGAGATTATTTAGGTTATTGGGAAAGTGCATCTCATTGGTTGTTTAAAAAAAGACATGAAATAAAAAAAAAAAGAAAAAAGGAGAAAATTTCTTGACCGCTTTGTTTTAATATATATAGATACTAGCGGGGACCCGTGTGATGCACGGGATTTATTAAGCGAAAGCTAAATAATATAAAAGGTCATTTACTAAAATACCCCTTATAGTTTCATGGATTTACTAAAATCTACCCTATAGCTAAAATTTTACTAAAACACCACTTATAATTTGTAATGGATTTAATCAATCTTCCATTAGATGATAGTGGAAAATGATAGTGTTGACCCTAATGTTCATTTAAATAAATTTAATCAAAAGAAAATAAAAATAAAAATACCATTTTTACCCTTTATAAGACACGGGCAACCACTCTATTGGCTATATTTGGTTAATTTTGTTTTCTGTACAAAAAAGTGTTAAGGGTATTTTTGGAATAAAAAATCATGGGCCTAATGGAAAAACAAACACTTCTTAATGAAAGGTTGATTAAGTAAATAAGTTGTAAAATATATGGGATGTTTTAATAAAATGAAAACTATAAGGTAGGTTTAAGTAAATATGTAAAACTATAAGATGTGTTCTAGTAAAAGACCCTAAGGCTCCGTTTGGTTTGTGGGAAGATTTGGGTGGGATGGGATGGAGTGTAAAAATTTAACTTTCCATCGTTTGGTTTTATATGGGAAAATAGTAGGAAAATTACCATCACAAAACGAAGTTTTCGAAGGTTCAATCCATAGAGTTCTCAGAGGTTCAATCCGCTAAGATCAATCTACCATTTGATTTCCCTTCATCGCCAGTGAATGCCTTGGTGAGGATCATGTGAAACTGGAATCCCTCATGCGAAACTGGAATCCCGTGTCTACTAACCCAGATCTAAGTTCTACCATGGCAGAAAACCTCTGATCTGTGTTTGCGTCGATCTGGGTTCTAGCATGGCGGAAACATCTACAATTTGTGTATGTGAACTCAGATTTAGGTTCTATGATCTATGTCTGTGAGTGCCAGAAGGTAGAAGAGAAGGAGATTACCAGCAGCGGTGGTGGCGATAGAAGGTAGAAGGGCAAAGGAGATTACCAACAACGGTGGTGGCGGTGATTACCAGCAGCGATGGGGTCGATGACTACAAGCAGTAGTGGTGGTGGCAGAAGGTAGAAGGGCAAACCCAGCAGCGGTGGTGCAGCAATGACGGTTATTAGATGGGAAGGAGAAAGTGAAGGTGGGGTAGAGGATGAGGATAAAGAAACTCGAGTTTTCTCAGTTTTTCTACTAGGGTTACACTGTTTTGGTGCGACCCTGATTACACAATTTTGGGATCTCGCATCCCACTTTTTTCACATCCCATCCCCCTATTTCCCTCGAAACAAATGAGACAAAAGGAATATTTTTGGAATATTACCTTTTTCTCATCCCCATCTCACAAACCAAACGGAGCCTAATAGAATCACATAAGAGTATACAATTGTTTTATATTTTCAACTTTTTAAATAATTAATAATTATTCATATTTTATATACTACTCTTAATAAATTTTTTATAATACAAAAATAATAATAATTAATTTTAGTTAGGTTTATTCGTCAAACTGATGAAATCGACCAACCCAATCAACTCAACCCGAGTTGGTCGGTTTTCTAGTATTTTAGGTCGGCTTTGGTTAAACAATTTCCCAATTTGACTAAGTTGGATCAATTTCACTTTGGCCATTTGTAAACCAACCAAAATCGAATGACCTAACCATGGTTATATATTAATATTTTATATTTTAAATATAATTTTTAATATGGAAAAGTGGAAAAATTTCCATGTTTCTTAGTCTATAATGTTTTATATAATAAATCTAGTTTTTAATTCTTTTTAATAATTGCACTATAATTTTTAAAATTAAATTTAATTTTTAAGTTTAAATCTTTTGAAGTGACTAACCAAACCAAAAAATAGACCCAAACCTATACAACTTGAGTGGGTCAGTTTTCACAAAAGGTCAGTCAGTTTCAGCTGACCAACTCCCCAACCTGACCAGGTCAATTTGGTTGGCCAAATAGCCTACAACCGAACCGAACCAACTCATGAACACTCATAATTTCAGCTAAATTAATAGTCTCATTTATGATAAATAACAATGGTTTAATCTCTAATAATTATTGAAAATTTATAGAAAAAATACACAATTATTGAAAATATATTCATAATGAAAAAATACAATAATTAAAAAAATACAATAAGTACTAAAAATATATTAACTTAGTCAATAAATAGTATAATCTCAAATAATAGTTTAATCTCTAATAAATATTATTTATTAAAAGGTATTTTCTTGAATTATTACTTGATATAAGTGAAATTAGTTATTTACAATATTATGTAAAAATATTATATTATTGTTAATTTCAATATTATGTTATAATTATTTTTAATCCAAACTTTCTTTAGGTAGATATATATAAAAAGTAGGGGAGAGGATAAATAGGAATTAGAGATAATTTAGGAGAGAAACTCTCTACTAAATTAGAGATAATTGTGGAGATAAATAAGAATTAGAGATAATTTTGGAGAAAATGGGGGAGGTTGTTAAAGATAAATTTTAGGAGAAGAGATTATTTAGGTTATTGGGAAAGTGCATCTGATTGGTTGTTTAAAAAATGACATGGAATAAAAAAACAAAAAATTCAAAAAAAGGAGAAAATTTCTTAACTGCTTTGTTTTAGTATAGATAGATAGATAGATAGATAGATAGATAGTGCAACCCAAGTTGAATTGGGTTCAACTTAGCTTGGGCATACGTTGATAAACTCGAGTTTGCCTATAGGTGGAAAAAGGCCCGAGCCCAATATGTACACCACTAGGATTGGGCTTGGGTTGACCTTCAATCGGGCCAACTAGCACTCTAGTTTCATGAGCCTTATATTACGACATTGAAAAGTGAAAATATCTATTTTATAACATTTAGAAAACTAATTTTTGGAAGATCATTGCTACCATGGTTACGCCTTGGGTTTCATGAGGGGAGTCTGGATCTATTGAGCATAAGACATTGTAGTTATACATTGAGAATGTTGGACTGAGTGGCCTATGGCCCTTGATGTTATCCTCGATGAGTAGGACTATCCGTTGGCTAACGGGAATAACCACATGATTGGAGTATTTGCTATATGTGAACTAGCATGCACACACTACCAACCAAGGTTTTAAAAACTAACCCGGAAATGGAACCGTTGTGGCCACCTGTTTTTGGGTTAGTTGTTCAACCGTCCGAGTCAAACAGTTATGGTGGTTTTATTAGATTAGAATATTAGGGCAAATATCCATTGCTCTTTCAGTCTTTTATTATGAGAAAAGAAAGACATATGTGGTTGTTAGCATTTGACTGAGAAAGAAAGAAAGAAACAAAAAAAAAAGAAGGAAAGAAAGGAAAGGAAGGAAGGAAGGAAGGAGGGAAGAAGAAGAAGGAGGAGGAGGATGTGATCACCAAAGATGATGATGGCAACGGCGATAGTGACGACAATAGAAACACAACATCGGATCTCTCTCTAATCTTAGATATGAGATCTGAGAACTAAGACCTCAGATCTGTGATCTGATCTCTCTCTCTCTTTCTCTCTCTCTCTCCGGGATGATCTCAGATCTGAGACCACTGTTGTCTCAGGCCCTCATATCCCAATCTCCTATACCTCCTTAAACCGCGAACCAATGTCCGGGTTGAATAGGTCAATAGTTCGGCCACCCAGGTCAATGGTTTTCTGACCAAATCAATGGTTTTGGACCAAGACTGGGTTAAGGGTGAAACATAACCAGTTGCCTAGATAGTTTTTGGGTCGAACGGTCTGATTGTTTGGGTCAATGATGAGTCGAATGGTCTGATTGTTCGGGTCAATGATGGTTCGAAAACACTACTAGCAACACCCCTTTTCAATTGTTACTATTACTATTACTATTGCTATTATTATTACTATTATTATTATTATTATTATTATTATTATTATTATCATCATCACCATCATCATCATCATTTATTATTTTATTATATAATAAAATATATTTAAACTTAGTCCACTAGAGAAGTTATTGGTTGAGAGAATGCCTGAACAAGCAAGGCCAAGTGTCTCATCCTAGTGGAGACTAATCTCAAGTGTCGAGAGAGATTTGTGGGTAGTTCCTATCCATTGGAACAAACCGAGCAGTCTTAAAATGGTCTATAATAGGGGTGCAAATGGATTGGATCATGATCCAATCCGATCCTATTTGGTCAAATTCGGATCACCCGATTTGAATCTTCAAATTGGATCGGATAATAGGATCCTATTAGAAACCGGATCACCCCTATCTGATCCGATATATATGCTATATATTTATTTATATAAATATATAACACATACATATATGTTATTTATTTATTTATAAATATATTATYTATTTTTATAAAAAACATGTAAATATAATGAAAATAATTAAAAAAATACTTGTATTTTTTGTTTCTTTATTTAAATTGGTATATTTAATTTTTCTTTTAATAATTTATTAATTTTTATGGTATATTTAATCTGATATATATGCTATATATTTTTTGTTTCTATGAGAGATCGACGACCAAGGTCACGGGGGGAGGTGCGACACATCTATCACCTTCATTGATGACAACCTCCGAGGGGTCCAGACACCGCACGACGATGCCTTGGTCATCACAGCCGAAGTAGCCAACTTTGAGCTGCGGCGGATCCTAGTCGACACAGGGAGTTCTGCCGACGTATTGTTTGAAGATGGATTCGAAAAGCTCGGCATTGACAGAGAATGACTTACACTAGTTAGCACTCCCTTGATGGGATTTTCGAGAGAGTCCCTCCAGCCCACTGGGAGGATAACTCTTCCCCTCTTGATCGGAGACGGCGGTGTGATTGCGACGACCATGGTAGACTTCACCGTGGTGCGTTGCCCCTCCTCTTACAACGTGATCCTCGGCAGACCGACCCTCAACGCCCTACAGGCCGTAGTCTTGCCATGAAATTTCCAACCAAGTATTGCATAGGGGTGGCGCACGGAGACCAGAAAATAGCGCGGCATTGCTATCAGTTATCCTACCAAGGACCACGTCCAACAACCGAGACATTGATGGCGGAAGCATATGACCTGCGTGACAAAGTAAAGGCACAGCGCGGCCGACCCGTGGAAGACCTCATCTAGGTCCTCCTATTTGAGGAAGATCCCGAAAAGATGGTCCAAGTTGGCTCTCTACTAGGCGACCACCTCTGAGAGGAACTTGTTCGACTATTGAGGAATAATGCCGATATATTTGCTTGGTCGACAAAGGACATGCCTGGGATCGATCTCGAAGTTATCACACATCGGCTGAACGTCGACCCCCATTACCGACTTGTGAAGTAGAAGAAGAGAAACTTTGCCACAGAGCAGTGGCAAGTAATCGCTGATGAAGTATAGAAGTTGCTCGACACCGGCTTCATTAGGGAAGTCAAATACCCCGATTGGCTGGTCAACGTAGTGATGGTGAAGAAGGCCAACGGAAAGTGGAGAATCTGCATCAACTTCACCGATCTGAATAAGGCTTGTCCCAAAGACAACTTTCCCCTGTTGATGATCGACTAGCTCATCGACACAATAGCAAGACATGAGCTCCTAAGCTTCATGGACGCCTTCTCAGGCTACAACCAGATCCGGATGGACTTGGATGACCAAGAGCAAACGACCTTTATCATTGACCGCGGCCTGTACTGCTACAAGGTAATGCCCTTTGCGTAAAAAACGCCGGTGCCACCTATTAGCGACTAGTGAATGAGGTATTCAAAGAACAGCTCGGTAGGAACGTGGAGGCATATGTCGACGACATGCTCGTGAAGAGCAAAAAGGCTGAACACCACCTGGCCGACCTCCGCGAAGTCTTTGACACACTTAGAAAGTACAAGATGAGGTTAAACCCAACCAAGTGCGCCTTCGGGGTTGGCTCCATCATGTTTCTAGGGTTTATGGTAACACAGAGAGGAATCAAAGCAAATCTGGAGAAGATAAAAGCCATCCTTGACATGCCATCCCCCCGAACCCACAAAGAAGTGCAATGACTCACCAGGAGAATAGCCGCCCTTGGTAGGTTTATGTCCAAGTCCGTGGACCGGTGCCTCTCCTTCTTCAAAGCCCTCAAACGACTAAAGGACTTCCACTTGACAAAAAAGTGTGAACAGTCTTTCCAAGAAATGAAGCAGTACCTGAGCTCACCACCCCTCTTGACTAAGTCAAGCCCGAGGGATGAGCTATTTCTCTACCTTTCGGCCGGGGATGAGGTCGTCAGCTCAGTACTGGTCAAAGAAGAGAACCAGGAATAGAGGCCGATCTACTACACCATCAAGGTCCTCAGCAGCGCAAAGACCCGGTACTCCAATCTCGAAAAGTTGACTCTGGCCCTCGTTATCGCAGCCAGAAAACTCAGACCCTACTTCCTGGCCCACAATGTTCGAGTACTCACCAACCAACCCCTTAAGCAAGTGCTACAAAGACTGGAAGTTTCGGGCCGCCTAGTCAAGTGGAGCGTGGAGCTGAGTGAATTCGACATCGAGTACACACCCTGGCCAACAATCAAAGCCCAGGCCGTGGCAGACTTCATCGCAGAATGTACATTTACCATTGAGGAACCGGCCCCACTGCCCCCAACATTGACCCTCCATGTAGATTGCTCGTCAAACCAGTAGGGCAGTGGCTCCAACCTTATCCTCCTTGGCCTAGACGACGTAGTATTAGAACACGCCCTCAAGTTTGAGTTCAAAGCATCCAACAATGAGGCCGAATTTGAGGCATTGATTGCTAGGCTTTGCCTTGCTTTGGACCTCAAGGCATGATGAATCGAGGCCTTTTTTGAATCTCAGCTCATGGTAAACCAAATCCATTGCCAGTTTGAGGCTCGGACTCCCTCTATGGCGAGCTACGTACAGAAGGTGCAAGAGCTCATTCAGCAGCTCGAGCATTTCGACATCCAGCAGATCCCTCGAGCCGAGAATGCCCGAGCCGACGCCCTTTCAAAGCTCACTAGCTCGCCGCAGACCGACCTTGACTCAACTGTCCGGTTAGACATGGTGGCCCAGCCGAGCATCGCACCATCAACCATCCTCATCCTTCTAGTGCAACATGGCTCATCTTGGATGGACCCCATAATCGAGTATCTTCGAGAGGGCACTTCCCCGGAGGATCGAGAAGAAGTGAAAAGACTCCATCACAGAGCAGCCAGGTATTGCATAATATAGGGTCAACTCTGCCGCCGTTCCCACATGATTCCATACTTAAAGTGCCTCCCCCCAGCCGAAGTAGACTACATCCTTAGGGAAATACATGAGGGCATTTGCGGAGATCACCCCGACGTGCGCACACTAGCCCATAAGGTGCTCCGACAGGGGTATTTTTGGCCGACGATGAAGCAGGATGCCACCCAATTAGTCCAGAAGTGTGATAGTTGCCAACGTCACTCTAATCTCCATTACCAACTTGCGGCCCCTCTAAAGCCGATCGCCAGCACATGGCCATTTGCCCAATGGGGAATAGACGTCCTCGGCCCCTTACCCACCATGATTGCATAGAAGAAGTTCCTTCTCGTTGCAGTGGACTACTTCACGAAGTGGGTAGAAGTCGAAGCTCTGGCATGCATCACCGCCCACAATGCCCGAAACTTTCTTTGGTAGTGAACCATCTATCGCTTTGGTATCCCGCGCGTGCTCATCACAAACAACGGAACACAGTTCACCGACAAGAAGTTTGAGGCCCTCTATGCTGACCTAAGAATCGATCACCAAACTACTGCAGTACACCGACCTCAGAGCAATGGGTAGACTGAGGTAACCAACCGCATCCTGCTACACAGCCAGAAAACACGCCTAGATCAGGTCAAGGGAAGGTGGGCTGAGGAGCTATCGAGCATTCTCTGGGCCTACAGGACGACCCCGCGAATTGCCACTAGAGAGACCCCTTTCAGTCTGACCTACAGGGCCGAAGCCAAGATCCCTGTGGAAATAAGTTCCCCAACCCTTCAGACTGAGCTCTTCGACGAGGGGTAGAATGACAAAGATCTACGCGTGGAGTTGGACCTAGTAGAAGAAGCTCGAGATCAAGCACATATGAAGATGGTTGCACAACAGCAGAAGATGGCACGACATTACGATTCAAAGGTAAGAAGACATGAATCCAATACAGGCGACTTCGTTCTGCATAGAGTCATTGTCCCCACACCACGAGAAGGAAAGCTCGGACCGAACTAGGAAGGGTCGTACAGGGTCACCAGAGTCCTCGGACCAAGTACTTATAGACTTGAAGACCTCGAAGGCAGACCAATACCGAGGAGTTGGAACTCGGGAAACCTCAGGATGTACTACCAGTAAACCTACAAGCAATAAAAGTCACCCTTTAAGCTACTTCTTCGACCCACAGGTGCACCCACGCCCACCGCACACACAACATACGTACATGCTAAGCCACACTGCCAA
>NW_010729107.1:4655626-4686272 GCF_000365185.1 Nelumbo nucifera
AGCTACTTCTTCGACCCACAGGTGCACCCACGCCCACCGCACACACAACATACGTACATGCTAAGCCACACTGCCAACCGAGCTAACACCGCCGATCCCCAAACGGCTGAGCCCATTATGCCTAGCTCGACAGCACATTGCCGAGCAAGCTACCCGACTCAGTTGCCAACGGCTGAGCCTAAACGTGGTGGAAGAACGCCCCTGCCTGCCAAGGCCTGAGGGCAGTCGAGGAATTCCGCACAACCACCAACTTAACGGTTGAGCTAGCTGGGAAATGACTAGCCTTAGAAGGGCCCCAAAGGCTCCCGGGACTAGAAACTAAGCGACCGATGGTTGAGAGCTCGAGAACTAAAAGATCTTGAACAACGACACCTTGGTTAGCACTGGATTGGGGACGCCGAGGCATAGCCCGGCCGGTTACACCTCGGCTGGCGCAAGATTGGGGACGTTGAGGAATAGCCCGGTCGGCTTTGCCTTGGCTAACCACACCTCGGTCGACTATACCTCGGCTGACAAACTAAAATTGCGAAATACAAAGAGGCCGCCAAAGGCACAACCGACCCCGACCCACGTGATAGCACGGCCGGCCACACTCTGACCAACAGAATCGCACAAGATAGAAGCATAGCCCAGCCCGACACACACAACAACCCGGCCATATGGGCTTTGGCTGGAAAAAGAAGCACAAGTGTAGCAACATGTGAACAGATAAAGAAACATTAACATTCAACTAAATTGTTCATTACATCGTTTAAGGCGCTCGGCATACCGAGCCCAAATAAAAAACACAGAAAATAATAAACATAGGAGGTAGCCGATCAATCCTCGGTGGAAGAGTTAGCAATACCGACAATGGCTTCGACCTCATCTTTAGCTTCCTTGGTGAACCCTTGCGGAGAATTTGGATCAAATGCATCCCAGCTTTGCGACTCAACGGCCAACTCCGGGTGGCGGCGAAGGATCCTTCGTCAGAAAAGACTGAACCCAGTTGCGAAGGAAGCCTTGGCGTACTCGTTCATATGTAGTTGTATCTCCTCCGATTCCTTGTACTCATTGACGACTTCCTCAGCGGCCTCTTGCCTCAACCTATCTCGCTCATTCTTAAGCTCGGCGATCTCTTGCTTCAGCTCCCTGACAAGACTAGCCTGCTTAGTCAGCTGCACCTTTAGCTCGGCCACCTCCCTCTTCAGCACGGCCAACTGCTCCCTAGCGGCCTGAAGCTCGGCTAACTGGGCTTTCTCCCATAGATACTCGGAGTGTTCCTACTCGTACGATGATCGAAGGTCTCATAGATGATCAACTAGCGTGACTGCCGCACAAGCATTCTGTAGACGAACATGATAAGTATACCGAAAAGGAGAGCAAAACACAAGGAATAAGAAGAAGAGGATTTACTTGGGCAGCACACCGCAGTAGCGCATACTCCAAGGCTCCGCTACCGATCCCGACCGATTCCCAAGCTATTGACATTGTCATGATTCCCACAGTAACTGCTCGGAAGCCCCAGGCGTCTCCAGATTATCATTTATGCGCACTAACCACATCGGCACATGCAGACCCGAGCTACTGCCTGCCTCAGTTTCCGATGCACCTATGGGACGACGGACCCCTTCGGGGTCAACCACGACAATGTCATCTTCCTCAACCTCCTGCTACCGGACTCTTCTTCGCTGACGAGCCACCCTGTCCTTGGATCGTGCCCGCTCTTCTGCCTCGGGACGAGCCTCTAGTTGCACATCGGCTCGTTCCTACCTTTGCCAAAGCGCCTTCATCCGACGAACAATCTCTTCCTCACTGGCCATACTCACACCTGCAACACTAAATACCCAAGGTACGTACAAAGCAGACAAGGTAAATTTAACTCGACAAACAAAGGTAAAGGAAACAGACCGGTCACCCTTTCCATCAGTGCGGCGAGCATCAACATCTTCGAGCATGTGAACGCGATAACGTCGATTTCGTGGGTCATGCTCAGGGCTGACCTCTCCTCCCAAGTAAGTGCCAACCATTGGGGCTGCAGCAAAGTCGTCCTCGGCCCCCATAGCTCGGTAGGAAAAGGGAGACCCCTAGGGATACGCACAAAGAAGAACGACTCCTTCCAGTGCTTCACAGAAGAAGGGGCCCCGACCAACGACCGAATATTCTACCGGGTGGAGAAGTAATAGTACCCCTGCTGGTGGTGTTTTAGTTGGAGCATAAAGCTCACCATCCCCAGGGTTAGTTCGATATCACGAACGACACAGTAGGACATAAGGCCGAGCAAATACCTAAAGGAGTTCAGCATCAGCTGCACCGGCAACACCCTGTACCAGTTTAGCACCTCGGTGAACCCCTTGGTCAACGAGAACCTCAGCCCAGCCTCCAAGTTGTGCTCATAAACACACAACTCACCGGGCTGAGCATCAGTGGCCATCTCGCCAGGTAGCGGAACACCTCATTTGGTATTCCGCAGGAATGGCGTACGTAGCTCGGATCCAAGCCATATCCCCGGGCACCAAGACGCTGGGCGTGGTACCAAATCGGTGACTTGCCCAAAGAGGAAGCTCTGCCTCCATCCCGGAGGGACCAGCCTCGACTTCCTTAACTTTGGCAGCCACGAAATCTCTCAGCTCAGGCTCATAGGTCGAGCCATGAGAAGAGCTGGAACTAGAACTGCTGGAGGACCCGAATGAGGAAGAGGACCGATAGGATGAAGAGGACATACCGGACAATTTGCGGAGCTTAAGAGCAAAAGCTACTGAGCTATCTAGCAAGCTATCCGCCAAGCTGTCTACCGAGCTATCTGTCGAACTGTGTGACCAATGAATTTGTCGAGCAGTGAATGCCAAACACTCTTGCAAGCAATACTGAGGATAGGGGGCCCCCTTTTTCCTTTTATAACCATCAGGGGCATAGATCGAGGAGAGATCAACGATGCAGATGAAGCACTTCTGACAAAGCCTCAGAAGGCCAATCGACGCGACAAATAACGTACGACAGAAAGCCTCAAAAACTAAAGTGGCACCCTCGATAGGCAACGGTTGCGCCCATTAATTGCGCCAGTTCAACTACAGTACTGGTCCAACCATCGACGCGAAGACCCGCAGTACCGGTCCAGCCTTTGACATAGATCCTCGGCTAGGCCACTCAAATCCTTGGCTAGGCAGCTTATGACCACAAGGCCTCGTAGTAGTTTGGCTGAGCACTCCCCCTCCTCGACAACAGAACTGGGGGAGTGGTTCGGGAACCAAAATTTTGGTTCTCATTTAAGTTCTTAGCCGACAATCGGAGGACTCCTCGGCAACTACCAACACGACGTGAACGATATGCATGCTCGGAAGTTCCTCAGTCGGGCAACGAACCTAGGGAACCTCGTCCCTCGGCTTCAGAATTGGGGGAGTGATGTTGGGGACATGGCTGAGCTGGCCCAGAGGCCCCTGGCCATCTGTCATAGCTTGGGCACGTCGGCATAGTCTGGCCGGGCTACGGCATTGCCATGATCTCGCAGACCACCTCAGCTACGCCCCTCACAGATAAGCCCACCTAGCGGATAGAGATGGGAAGACAACTCCGCCGAGGAGTAGGACTCTACCCCTGTAACCTCGGCGAGGAACGCTGCCCTGATTTCCCTGGAAACCTACTCCGATAAGGATAGACCCTCTAGCTATAAAAAGGTACTCCATGCTTGAGGTAAGGGACTCTCCAGACTTCTAACACCCACACTACTAATTTGCCCAGACCTACATCTCTATAGCTTGGCCCGACCATCCACCACCTCCTACTGACTTGAACATCAGAATACTTACCCAGGGGTAATTCCTCGGGCCTCTGACTTCTTCCTTGATCACAGGTCTTGAAGCACAGCCTCGTCCTTGAAGCTTGGCCCCGACCTGCCAGCAAGGACTATCTGATTGCCATCTTCGGTTCGTGCACTACCTCGGATTGAGCAGTATCAATAGTGTTGTAGAAAAAAAGAGTTCTTTATTATTCATGAACATGTAATTTTGTACACACCAAGAAGTATATGATTTAAGTTGACATTAAAATTGATTTTTTATTGATTTCAATCAATAATGGTCACTTGATTACAATTTTAGTAATTGTAAGATAATAAAACATTACTTCATTTGAATATGCAAAATTAATTTACCAATTTTCTATTAATTGATATTTGATACACTAGCGAGGACCTGTGCAATGCATTGGCTTTGTTAAGTGAAAGGTAAACAATAAAAACACATAAGAGTATACAATTGTTTAATTATATTTTATTTTTTAAAATAATTAATAACTATTTATATTTTATACACTTCTTTTAATAAATTTTTACAATACAAAAATAACAACAATTAGTTTCTGCTAGGGTTGTTCACCAAACAAATGAAACTGACCAACTTGACCCAACTCGACCCGAGTTGGTCAGTTTTCTAGTATTTCCAACTAGCTTTGGTTTAGCGATTTCCCAACCCAATCAGGTTGGGTCAATTTCGGTTTGGCCATTTGTAAACCTAACGAAACGAACCGATCCGACTAAGGATATACATTAATATTTTATACTTTAAATATAATTTTAGCAAGGGAAGTGGGAAATTTTCCATTTTTCTTAGTGTAGGTAAAATATTTTATATCATAAATTTAAATTTAAGTTTATTTTTTAAATAACAATGTAATTTTTTAAATTTAAATTTATTTTTAAGTTTAAATTTTTTGAACAGACTGACTAAACCAAAAAACGATACAACTCAAGTTGGCTAGTTTTCACTAATGGTTAGTTGGTTTCGGGTGACCTACTCCGCAACCTGACTAGGATGATTTGGTTGGCTAAAAAAGCTTGCAACTAAACCGAATTGACTTGTGATAACAATAGTTTAACTCCAGTAATTATTGAAAATTTATAGTGAAAATAAACTTATAATAAAAATACAATAAATAACTACAATATTTTTTACACTACAATTAATAATAAATACTGGAAATATATAAAAAATTTAATCAATACTGAAAATATATTAAATTAGTCAAAAAATTGTGTAATCTCAAATAATTGTTTAATCTCTAATAAATATAAATCAATAAGTTATTACAAAAATACATAATTAATAAAAATAAATTTATAAAAAAAATACAATAAGTACAATCATTAAATTTAAAATGTGAAATAAGAGTAGATTAATCTACAATAATTATTGAAAAATTTCTATTAAATAAAAAAATGTATTTATACATAACTTTTGAAAATATATTTATCCCAAAATTACAAAAAATAAAATAAACATTAATTTTAGTATATATATAAATATATAATAAATATAGGTTAATATTTTAAAATTATTATTTATAAATATTAACATTTTGAAAGTTATTTTCTAGAATTATTAATTGATTTAAGTGAAATTAGTTGTTTACAATATTATTTAGTTATATTACTGATATCATTATTTAATTTTTTAAAATATTAATTATTTATTTAATTTAATAATTTGTAAGATTATAATTTATACTATTATTACATAATTTCTTTATTAATTTTGTAACCTATTAAATTATAATAAATTTGAATATTATGAAATCCTTTTCTGCTTTTAGGAAATTTTTTTAAATTTATTACATAATTTCGTTATTTTAACTGTTTTAGTTTTAGTTATGTTAAATATTTCATTATTTAAAATCTTTAGTTATTTAAATATTTAAATAATATATAAAAAATTTATTTATTTTTTTTATTTGGATTTTATTTTATTTTTAAGTTATTATATAATATTAAATATTTTGTTATATGATTATTTGAGTAAGATTTAATTGACTGATCTGTTAAATTATTTTTTATATTGTTAGTACATAATTTCATGATGAATTTTAAAAAATATAAAATTATTAATAATATGAATATTATTAAATCTGTTATAATAATTTTTTGTGTTTTCATAAACATTTGAAAAATTATTATATAATTTTTTGTAATATTTAAATAATTATTAAATTTTTTATTCCAATCTTTCTTTAAATAGATATAGATAAAAAGTGGGGAGAGGATAAATAGGAATTGGAGATAATTTATGAAAAACTAGGGGATAGTAGCTTGGTCTAGACATTAGAAAAGCACATACTTTTTTCTTTATCTATTGGTTCATTGGTTGTTAAGGAGGAGATAATTTAGGTTGGGGAGGCAATTTAGGAGAAATTTTAGTAGAGGAGATTATTTAGGTTGTTGGGAACCTTGTCATAGAGAGAGAGATGAGGGAGGAGAGAGGAGAACATGGGGAAAGACGGTTAGTTAAGAGCAATTATCTTGGAATTATTAGAGATTTAGGAGAGAATAGTAAGAAGAGATATTTTAAAATCGTTGTTGATTCTAAGCCTATCTCTCTCTGCATGATTTTCTCTCAATATGAACATAAAATCACGATGCCTTGATTAATATGTCAAGTTAGTTGTCAAAGAGACTCTCTTTCCACATGGCCTACTGAGAGAGAGAGAGAGAGAGAGAGAGAGAGAGAGAGAGAGAGAGAGAGAGAGAGAGAGAGAACTAGAAATGGATAAGGGAGAATGGAAAGAGGTTTAAGGAGAGAACAGATAAGGGGGAATGGGAGAAGTACTAGAGGACACTTGATAACATAGTACTAGTCGGAACCCGTGCAATGCACGGGATTTTTAACTGAATTGCAAATTAGAGTTAATGGCTTTTAAAGAGCCCTAGATACTTATAAACACCTTACCACAAAATTTCATCACATATATCCCCCATTTAACCCTTCATCACACTAAGATTTTAATTTGGGCTTTCTTATTGGCCAAGATACTCATTTCTTAAATGCCCTTGATTATACCATTTATGGACCAATCAAACCCCACCAAATGATCCAAGAGACCAATACCTCTAGAAACCCCATTGTCAACACCTGATTTTTGCTCGATTTGCCGTTGAAACCCCAATTTACCCCGAACACCCAATCAGACTGTTCTAATCCTCACAAAGTACCTAAAAATCCCCGAACACCGTCATCAGATCTAGGACCTCCTAAAATATCTACTCCTGAAATTTCAATTCAAGATTCCCCTCCGTTTATTCTTTTATCAAACCAAGATTCCCCTCCATTAGCTTGAAGCACCCACAACCCAAATCTACTGGATCCTGACACCTCTAAATCAATTAGATCATACAATCGAAGCCTAGACACACCAAAAACATCTACCCTTAAATTTTCAACCTGAAATTCCCCCATTTGCCCAATCATTGAAACAAATATTCCATTGTGAATGCTCTCATTTGATCCAAATTTCCATGATTTTGGCCCTTCAAAATCAATTAGATGTTTCCATAAGATCCTAGACACCCTAGAAACCTTACCCACAAAAATTCAACCCAAAATACCCTTGTTTGCCCCTCAATTACACCAAGATTCCATTTCAAAGCTTCGCATTAACTAGATCAAAGTCCTTTTAGAATATGCCTGATCTCGATAGAATTATGCCAATTTGACCCTACCAATCAACCCATAATGCTCAAAAACACCACATTGCCAAATTTCAACAAAAAACTCCCTCATTCCCCCTATAACACGAAGATTTTGTTTCAAAGTCAATAAATTAATCGAATCACTACCCCTCTAGATCTGCCTAATTTTAGCCAATTTAGGCCAATCTGACCCCACCAATCGATTCAAAATGCCTAAAAACCCCACTCTGTAAAATTTCAGCTAAAAATACCCTTGTTTACCCTCCATATAAGAAGATTCTATTTTGCTCAATCTCATTAACTTGTACACGTAAAACCACTATATGTACTAAAATCCATCTTCACCCTTCATTTTTTAACCCAAAATACCCACCATTTGATTAGGAATTTGTTTTGGCCTCCTTAGACCCATATTGATTAAAATACCCCTTGAGCTTACCAAAATTACCAAAATACTTAAATTAAATAAAATACCATAATTATGGTATTTTTAACGATATTTTTGTTATTAATTATGATATTTATTCAATTAATAAACAATATTTATGAAAATACTATTAATTAATTAATGGAATTTGGATGTAATTAATTAGTAATTGATTAATTAATAATATTTTTATTAATTATAGTATTTATTTTATTATTTAATAATATTATATGCATTTTTGTAATAATATTTTTTTTATTAATCGTGATATTTAATTAAATAAATATCATAATTAATTAATAAATACTATTAAATACTGTATTGCTAATATTATTAATTAATTAAATACATTAAATAATTCAAGAAATATCATAAAATAATGTTAATTAAGACTGATAATTAAATAATTCATTATGAGAGAGGGAGAAGGGATTGATGAGGTAGCTTCATGAGGGAGCAAGAAAGTCTAAAATGAAGAGTGTCTGAGACTTCTCAGTTGGGGTAAGGGAGAAAGCTTAGGCCATGATGTTGCATGTTTCTACATCAATATATATAGATAGAATGATTGAAAATTTTCCATTAAATGAAAAAATAAAAATAGATTTATACATAAATATCGAAAACATATTTATCACAAAAATACAATAAGTAATTACTAAAAATACAATAAATATAAATTTTAGTATATATAAATATAGAATAAGATTTTAAAATTATTATTAATAAATATCAATTTTCTGAAAGTTAGTTTCTAGAATTATTAATTGATATAAGTTAAATAATGTTTTTATTATTAGTACATTAATAATTGCAATTATTGTACTTTTTTTTTGAAATTTATTGCCCATTTTGGTTATTTGAAAGCTTCAATACCTCTAAATTATTTAATCTATTTTTTATTATTTCAATAACATTTAAAAATTTTAAATTATTTATATTTTATATTCTTATTTAATTTATTTGTTTTTAAATAATATTTAAAATATGATTTAGTTATTAATTTTTTAATATCTAAAATATTTAAAATTAGCTATTTACAATATTATTCATCTGTTTAAATAATATCACTATTTAGTTATTTCAATATTACTTATTTATTGAATTTCATAATCCATAGAATTATAAGTTATACTATTATTATATAATTTGTTATTAATTTTGTAAATATAAAATTATTATTAATTCAAATATTATGAAATCTATCGTAAAGATTTTCTACTTTTAATAAAATTTTTAAGTTTATTACATAATTTCGTTATTTTAAATATTTAAAATTTATTACGTTATTACGTTATTTAAATTTTACTTATTTTAAAGTTATTACATAATATTAAATATTTTGCTATATAATATTTTGTTATTTATAATATTTAGTTATTGAAAATTTTAAATAATATTTTTTTATTTTAAATGCTTATTATTTGAATAATATTTAAATTGAATAATTCATAAAATTATAATTTATATTGTTAGTACACAATTTCGTTATGAATTTCATAAAAGTATAAAATTATTAATAATATGAATATTATTAAATCAATGATATTTTTATTTTTAATAAATATTTTAAAGTTATTATATTATTTAAATAATTCTTAAATTTTTTATTTTAAACTTTCTTTTGATAGATATAGATGATAAGTGGGGGAGAGGATAAATAGGAAGTAGAGATGATTTAGGAGAGAATCTCTACTAAATTGGAGATAATTTAGAAGGTAAATAGGAATTATAGATAATTTAAGAGAAAATGGGGGATAGTGTTGCCACTTGGTTAGATTAGATTAGATTTTGGTAGAGAGATACTTTAGGAATAGTTGGATATCCAAAAGGATAAACATAGAGGAAAAAGGAGTGGAACAAGCATGATGAGGTGTCGTTATGAGAGAGGGAGAAGGGAGTGATGAGGTGGCTTCATGAGGGAACAAGGAAGGCTAAAATGAGAAGGGCTGAGAGTTCTCCATTGGGGTAGTGGAGAAAGCTCAGTCCACGCCACCATGCCTCTCCTTGCTCCAAACCCCCTTCCTAATTTCTTGTTATTTTTTATTTTTTATTTATTTTTATTCCCACATAATTACCCATTAAACCAATAAGGAAATAACATAGGCTTAACTATTTCTAACAACCGTAAAGAAAGTGGGATTTTCTTTTCTATTGTTTAGCCAAATGGCACCACTTTCCCCCACTTTCTCCTAAATTGTCTCAAATTCCTATTTATCTCCTAAATTATCTCTAAATCCTATTTATCTCTTAAAATGTCTCTAATTTAGTCGAGTGATTCCCTCATTAACTATCTCAAATTCCTATATCTTCTTCCCCACTTTTTATCTACATCTATCTAAAGAAAGTTTCAACTAAAAAAATCAGAATTATTTAAATATTATAACGAAATTATATACCAATTTTAAAATATTTATTCAAAACAAAAAAAATAATTCTAATATATTTAATAATATTCATATTATTATAAATTATATATTTTTACAAAATTCATCATGAAATTTTGTAGTAACAATATAACTAATAATTTTGCAAATTATTCAATTTAAATGTTATTCAAATAATAAAAAYTTAACAATAAAAATAAAACAATTTAAATATTTCAATAACTAAATATCTTAAATAACAACATTAAAAATAGCTAAATAATATTAAGTAATAACATTAAAATAAATAAAGTTCAAATAATAAATAACTTTAAATATTTTACATATTATTTAAATATTTAACAAAACTTAATTTTAAATACTTAAAATAATGAAATTATGTAATAAATTAAAAAAAAATCTTAAAAGTAGAAAAATAATTATAATAGATTTCATAATATTCACATTAATAACGAATTTAATATTTTACAAAATTAATGACAAATTATGTAGTAATAATACTAATTTATAATTTTATGGATTATTAAATTCAATAAATAATTAATATCTTAAAATTTTAAATAATATTGTAAATAAATAATCTCACTTATATCAATTAATAATTATAGAAAATAACTTTCAAAATAATATTTATTAGTAATAATTTAACAACAATAATGTATATTCATTTTATATTTATATATATACTAAAAAATATTTTTTTATATTATTTTTAGTAATTATTTATTATATTTTTTACAAATATATTTTCGTTAATTATTTATAAATCTATTTTGTTTTGTTATTTAATAGTATGTTGTCAATAATTATTGGAGATTAAACAACTATTATTTAACTTTTGAAATTTAATTGATCGTATTTATTGTATTTTTTATAAATTTATTTTTAGTAATTTTGTATTTTTATAATTTATTAATTAATATTTATTAGAGATTAAACTATTATTTGAGACTACACTATTTATTGACTAATTTAATATATTTTTAGTATGTATTATATTTTTATTTTACATCTATTGTATTTTCATTATAAATTTATTTTCAATAATTGTGTATTTTTGCTATAAATTTTCAATAATTATTGGAGATTAAACTATTCTTATTTATTAAAGATTAGACTATTAATTTAGTTGAAATTAGGAGTGTTTAAGGATTGGTTTAGTTTGGCTATAGGTTGTTTAGCCAACCAAATCGACCTGGTTAGGTTGGGAGTTTGTCACCCGAAACTGATTGACTATTAGTGAAAACCCGCCAACTCGGGTTGTATCAGTATGGGTCTATTTTCGGATTGGTTTGTTTGTTCAAAGGATTTAAACTTAAAAGTTAAGTTTAAATTTAATAAATTATAGTGGCATTAATAAAAAATAAATTAAAAAAATCAAATTTATGATGCTCTCGAGGTGAACCCTCTCTTCTTGCTCCTTGGAACGGCGCTTCTCTGTCTCCTTCAGCTTCTCCTTGACCTTCATCCGAAGCATCTACTCGTCCTTGTGGCCCTTTCTGAACTTGGCGTACTTGTCCTCGACCTCGGCGACAACCTTTTGGAGCTTCTCCTTCTCCTTCTCGAGCCTGTCCAAGTGGGCCAAGCCGAGGCTCATCCGGTCCCCCAGACCGACGAAGTTGAGACAAGCCTGCAACGAGAACCATCAGTGAAAGCTACAACAAAGAAAGAACAAAAGAACATAGTGATGAACACAAAAAACTTACCTCGGCCAAGTTGTGTAACCCCTTGTCGTAGACGGCTCGCGGTGAGCTCTGCATCATTTAGAAGCAATCTCTCAAGAGAATCGCCCCGCTCACTAGGGCCTGTCTCACCCCTTCCTCGGTGATAGAGTCCCCCTCACGAACCGACCACCAGGGGTAGAAGACCTTGGAAGAGTGCTTGGCCCCCTCGGCGAGCTCTTGTGCAGATGTGGGGGCAGATGAGGGCCCCGTGTGGTGCTCCTTAGTGGGAGGCCGCTTTGTCGTGGTGTTCCTGGTAGGACGCTCGTTGTGGGCCACCTTCTTCGGCAGCTATTCTCTCAGGGCCTCTTCGACAGGCCTCTTCTTACCCGCCTCGGCCCCCTTAGCGGGCTTCTTCGCGGCCTCAACCAGCCCCTTCCCCTTGGTAGGGATCTGCGAAGTTGTCCCCTTGGCAGGGACGTGTAGAGTTGTCCCCTTGGCAAGGACTTGTGGAGCTGCCCCCTTAGTAGGGACCTATTGCGGAGCTATCCCCTTGGCAAGGGAAGACGCCCGTTCATTCCTCGTGGGCACGGTCTCAACAGGCCTCTACGGCGTCTGCAAGCCCGCCTTCTGGTTCGCTCGGTCCTTCTGCTTAGCATGAGCATGCTCTATTAGCAGCTTCTTGGGCTTGGGCCTTATAATTGAAGTTGGGCTGATTTTCCCACCCAAGGTTATATGGACTAAAGAATGGGTTAGCATTGGGTTGGAAAAATCTGTTGGCCACATGTACTTGGTTTGGAATGACTGGTTGACATGGGCCCGCTGTAGGGCACTGGCTAACATGATGGGCCAGGCTTGCATAGATGGAACATGATGGATAGGATGACAAGGTTGGGTATGGGCCACTTTGTTGACGATGTGCAAGGACTTCGTCAAGTCTTTGGGCCATACTATTAATCTTGTCTAGTTGTCGAGACACGTGGTTCCAATCAATTTGTGGCTCAAGTTGGAAGTAGTTTTTCATTCCACACACTCTGGCCATTGAATTCATTTTCTCTTATTTTGTTTTAACTCCCTTTCTCTTCTTTTTTTTTTGAAGTTTGAAATTTAAATTCTGCAATTTAAACTTTTAAATTTTTTATTTTCTTTTTATGTTTTTTTATTTGAAATTTGAAATTTAAATTCAAATTTAGATTTTAAAACTTAAATCCTAAAATTTAAATTCAAGTTTCAATTTAATTTTTTTTCTCTTTTTTCTTTAATTTGAAATTTAAATTCAAATTTGAATTTTTAAAATTAAAAAAATGCAAGCAATTCACACACACGACCTATGGGCTGACCTAGGGTTTCCTAAACTGGTGATTCAACCAATGTGAATCCTTTTAAGTTCACTTGGAATTACACCACTTCCTTTGGTTAGCCAGGTAAGAGGTGGGGATGTGGGAGGCTCCCCTTGCTCTCGCAAGGACCTAATTAAGAGGTGGGGATGTAGCCGTTTAACCTCTTTCCTTAGACACCAACCACCGGTTATGGAATGTAATCACAAGTTTTCCTAAAATTCAACACACCTTTGAACCAAATGTGAGGCTTCCATAAAGGATCTTGCTATCCAAATTTTAAATTAGGGTTAGGGTGAACCACGCGTGAAGGGTGGTGATTTTGGGGCCGAGGAAGGGTGATGAAATCCCCACTTTATCTTATTTAAGTTGGATGCCCTTAAATGGATTAACGAAACAAAAACAATCAAACAAAATGAATGCAATTAATTACAATGCATGAACAATTATTTCTAAAATGCAATTCAGCAATTTAACATAAAAGAATAAAATAAACTAAGCAAAAGAACCAATTAAAATAAAAAGAAAGAAAACCTAAAACATTCACAAGTAACAAGATAATTTCAACAATTAAATAAACTTATATGATGCATACTCTAGCATATCAAACCCTAGATGTTGGAATGCAAATGCAAAACTTTAAAAATATTAATTATTTTTTTATATTTTTTCAATTTTTTTTTGAATCTCGAAATTTTAAATTTAAATTTCAAAAAATTGAAATTGAAATTGAAATTGAAATTCAGATTCGAATTAAAATTTAAATTTAAATTTAAATTCAAATTCAAAAAATTTTAACAATTTCCTATTTATGATTAATTATTCAATTAAATAACTAAAAAAAGAGAATTAAATAAGGTAAAAAATAATTATGACAAACAAAAAATAAAAGAATTAATTATGCTAAAAAGATTAACAACTTCCAAAATAATTTCTAACAAGAAAATTGCTATTCTAAAACTTAAACCGAAAATAAAATAAACAAGAGAAAATTATGTGGCAATAAATAAAATAAAATAAAATAAACGAATTTCCTTTTCTTTTCTTTTTTTTTGAAATAAAAGAAAAACACAAACCTAATAAGACAAAAATTCGAACAAGAAATTAAAATAAAGAAAGAAAAATAGATCTAGAAACAAAATGGAAGAGAAATAATACTAAAACAAATAAATCAGATCTAAAAAATTAATTAAAAATTCGAAAATCACTATTCAACCCAAAAAAAGTTTGAAAATAAAAATTAAAAAATTAAAAACAAAATGGGACGATTACACCTGAAATGCAATCCAATTTCTCTTATCTTCTCTTCTCTCCCATAGTCACGCAACGCTCCGGTACCCCACCTTTCGCTATTCCGTCTTGCAGAATCTTAGAGTAACAAGAATTAAATTGAGATAACGGATCAAGTAATAAAACGAAAATGAAAAAAAATAATGAAACAGATCCAGAAATAGTAAATAAAAATTTTTCTCCGTGCTTCCCCGGCAACGGCACCAAAAACTTGGTGTGTCCGGAAGTGCGTCGTTAAACACTCCAGGACACCAGTTTAAATATTTATAATTTTTTACCATTTCTCAAACAACTACTAACGTAGTAAATTGGTGAGAATGGGTCGTATCCATAGGGAAGCAAGGGAAAAATAATTACATACTTAGATCCGGGAAAGAGAACACAAGGGGGAGTTGCAGAAATATAAAATTAATTAATTAAAAATGGAATTCATTCAAATCAAATCCGAACAGTACTGAGAATAACCTGTGCATAAAAATGAACACAAGGGTCGAGGATTTCTCCTTCGACCTTCGAGCTTCTCGAGCTAGGCCTTCCGTCTTACCTGGCTGAATTCTAGATCTACAGAAAAGTAAATGAAGATCAAACAGAATGAAAATAAATTGTAGAAAGGAAATAACGAAACTGAAATTAAAAGAACATAAATTAAATAAAAAACTAAAGAGATTGGTTGGGATGCGATTCCAGAGGTGGAAGTAGTGGTGTTGGCGAACTGCAAGTAGGAACCCCTCCTCTTGCCTGGGCGTCCTCCTCTTCCTCTACCCTTGAACTTCTCAAGATCAACCTTCATCTTACCTGGGAGAAGAACCCAACACTTTCTCAAGAGCTCTTGGGTCCCTTTTATAGAGAATGGTGGATACAATTGGGATTAGAGAGAAAGTGGGGGGCGACAGCTGGGTTTTAGCAAAATTATGGGCGCCCTAGGGTTTCTAATGGAGAGTTAGGATGGTTTTGGGGTGATCCCAAGGCTGAGAATAGAAGGAGAGGGCGCCCAATATTCTGTAGGGCTGAGATTTGGGCGCCCGAAAATGAATGGAGATTGAGGTGCCTAGGGTTGAAAGGTGGAGATTAAAAGAGGTGGGTGGCGCCCTAGAGTGGATGACTGAGATATAAGATGGTGTGGAGGGCTGAGATGTAGTGGTGAGGGGCTGAATGGTGAGGATTAGTAGTTAGGTGGCACCTTAGGGTTTAAAAGCTGCAAAAAAGAGTGCCCTAGAATGAGTGATTGAGATTAAAAGAGGTGGTGGGTGGAGATTAAACACCTAGGGGTGGCTAGGGTTTGCTAAGAGTGAAAAGAATGGGTTAAAAGGTGCCCTAGGGTTTGCTAAGGCATGGGGAGCATGCTATAGTAGGAGGGGCGTCAATTGGGTTTAGCAACTAGGAGGCTCCCTCCTGATTTCATTTTTTCACAAAAACACTCCCTCTCTCAATTGGACTTCACACTAGGTTCCCAAAATCTGCATTTTCAACCATGAAAACGTCCCAGTTTTGAATAGAATTTGCACAAAGACCCTCAAAGGTCACAACATTGAAATTAACTAGGAAAAAGACACAATTTGACTACTCTAAGGGTGAAAATACCCTTGAATTGATGCCCATAAGGCATCAAAATGCAGAGTTATCAGTTGCCATAGCGTTTTGAGTCTTGATGCTAGAGATATTTGAGTAAATTTTATGCCAGTGTTTTTGAACCGTTGTTGACCCGAATGATTGGACCGTTCAGCCCAGGAACACCACTTAGGCAACCGGTTCTATTTCACCCTTAACTCGTTATTTGGCCAAAAACCATCAACGTGGTTAGCAATCCGTTGATTCGGGTAGTCGAACCATCGACTTGGACACCAATTTTGATTGTTTTTTTATTTTAATTATATTTTTTATTTTGAACGGGCCATCTATTTGAACCGGGCAATCAAACTACTATCCAAAAATTAGTGGCCAAAATGATTTCAATTCAGGGTTAGTTTTTAAAACATTGGTTTAGGCTCCTGCGAACAATTATGATGCTTTTACCCATGGTTGAAAGGGCAATAGGGCACTATACATAAAAAAAGGGAAAACTTAAAGAAAGGACTATGCACACTTAAGTTTATAAACCTAAATGTTTTTTTTTTTTTTAAGTAAAACCTAAATGTTTAAAGTTAAAGCAAAATATGTGCACAAAATTCGTCAGTGGGATTAGTTGATGGGTTTTTAAACCTCACATGGTTAAAGACCCGTTGTCCAATGGTTAAAGACCTGTTGCCCAATGGTTGAAGACATCAATATATTTAGATTGTTAAAACAAAAAAAAATATTTAGATTATCTATATGTATATAGATGCATGTATTAGATTATATAAAGGAAAGATTCTATTTGGTAAACGCATAGCAGTTGGCCATAAAATCCTTTTGCTATATATATATATATAAATATTTACATTATCTTATATGTATATAGATGCCTGTATTATTATATAGAAGATTCTATTTGGTAAACGCATAGCAGGTGGCCATAAATCCTTTTGCTTTTAGGTTATATATATATATGTATATATTGATTAGATATGTTATTGGTGAACCCAAGAATAGAACTGTTAATTCTCATTTTATTGATTTTGTTTTTTTGTCTTCATTTACAATACTTGCCACCTGTTCCTTTTGTTGATATATTTCTTCCATGATATTTTGTTTTATACTATCTTCTAACTGAGATCAATCAGTTTGATGATAAACACAGGTAGAATGGATGTGAAGGATCTCTAAAAACCTCTAGTGAGAGGAATCTGACAAGCCCATGAAATTGAATAGAAGAGGAGAATACAAAACAAATAAAAAATAGATATTATAAGACAATATGGACGTCGGGCTAGTAAGGTCGTCTGGTTGAGGTTTTCATGGTTCCCGTAGGAGTTGATGGCCAACAAACTATAGAAACGCCCTCGCAGGTCAGCATTGTCGAGGTGACAAAGTGTTTGTAGGCCGAGGTGTTGGGAGCGAACTGGCTTGTTAAAATTTCAAGGATCTGACTAAGCACTTTGACGACCTAGACGAGATGACTTGCGACACGTAATCAGCCTAGATGAGCCTTGCTAGACCTGTTCGCGAGGTTTCCCCTATAGGTTGAGCCATTGCATCCCCTTAGAATTCGATTGGGTCAGGTTGCCAAAGCGGTTACTCATAATTTTGGCTATCAAAACGATGCCAAGATGCCGAACTGTCGATATATCCCAAAGCCGGCATAGGGGGCCTTAGTTAAAAGCGGTTTAGCATTCCCTTAGTAGATGATGTGTGCATAATTTACATATAAATTATGATATTTTATGCATGATTTTGGTGCTGATTTGTGTAAAGTTTTACCCCAATTCAGCTTAATTTCAGGAAATGATCAAGGGAGACCAACTTAGGAGAAAGAGAGCATAAAACCAAGAAAAAGGTGCTAAAGTGAAGCATTTCAGCCCAGTTGGAACAAAAGCCCAGCTGAGAGATCAAAGGAGGGTCATTCGGCCCATGCAGTCCATGTTGTACTCTTTGGGAGTTGCCCAAAGAGAGAGCCTAGCCGCAACCTTCCAAGAGAGCCTATTCGGCCCAGCAAGGAGGAGGCCCATTTGCAGCTCAAGGGCAGCCCAAAGTGCAGCCCAAGGAGCCTAAAGGCGGGAAACTTTCTAGAAGAGAGAAAGGAGGCAAACAAGGCTAATCGGGTAATTATGGACAGTTTCAGCATCGCATAGTAATTTGGGCATAACTCCCTCATCTGGACTCTGATTGAGATGATTCAAGATGCGCTGAAAAGAGAAGGAAAAGTTCTAGAACTTTCATGTTGTGAGTTTTGATAGAAACGGACTGAATCGAGGTCAAAATCGAGCCTGAATTATCTGAAACCGCACTACAGAACTTTCTAGATGAGAGAACTTTCTAGATGGGAGAACTTTCTAGATGAGAGAAAAGGGTTGAAGAGAAGGCTATAAAAGGAGAAGAGAGCTAACGGAAAGGGGGTCAAAAACCTTTTGGGGTGAATTCCTTTTGGGGAGAAGAGAAAGATAGGTGCAAGAGAGGAGAAGAGAGGAGAAGATTCAAGAATATTCAAGAGAAGAAGAAGCTGATTTTGAAATTGGAGAAGAAGCCATTGGGGGAGATCAAATCTAGGTTGTCTTCTTCCTTGATTTCTGCACAAGTGATAATCGAATTCAGCTAGGGATTTCATGTTTATTTTCTCCATTGATTCAATATTTCTTACTGTAATTGAATGATGTTTCATGTAAATTCATATCTGTAATTAGTTCTCTAGCGTTATTCGAATGGATTAGATTCAATTTTGATGTTTCTTAATTAGAAATTCAACTGTAGAACTGTTAGTCGAGCTGCTATTCTGTAATCTCAGATCTGTAATTTCAGATCATGAACTTGTAAGGTCTGAATTGCTATTTTGTAATCTCAGATCTGTAATTTCAGATCATGAAATTGTAATATCTGAATTGTTTGAGAGAGAAGTCATGTAACTTTAATTCAGTTTGGCCGATTTGTTCCTTGGAAATCCTAGAATGCTTGAAAAAGACTCTAAGATTTCAGATCTGCTAATCAAGAACCGAATTGAGTGCAAGGTTAGAGATAACTTGCACAATTCGGTTGGTGATCATTCAAATCTGAAATGATGCCCTAGAATTTCTAGATCTTAATGCATRCATRGGGATTAGATTCWTGCTAGAGATARAAGAATCATCACTCATGCATAGAATGAACATGCACTTGAGAGAGGCTGTTCATTGCCTTGGGGTTTCACCAAACCAAGGTCGAACCCTAATCTAATCGAATAACCTAGAGATCTAATTACTGAATCAATTCTGTGCATAGTTAGCTTATCTTCTCATTTTGCTTGCAAGGTGTTTGATCAAATTTGTTAGAGCTGGTTTGTTTGATAGAAATTCAGTTTTTGATTATGTTAGTATTTCGGTTAATCAGATAATAGATGGCTGATATATTATTAGTAGTTGTTGTATAAGTCCTCGTGGGAACGATACTCTATTCGTCACTCTATTATTTCAACGACTAGTGCTCTTGGTAGTGTCACCAAGACGCACCAGTAGATTTTCGTCGACGTGCACGTATTGCGATTTAGCTCATCCGGGTTGCCAAAGCAGTTATAATTTCATCCGTCAAAACAATGACGAGCTAGATAGATGGGGGTTGACCTGCATGGGGCGGACTACCTGTTGCCGACGCGTTTTGAGGTCGACTTAGGGGCCTTGATGCTGAAAGTGGCTTTGGCTTCCCCTTAGAGTTCAATTTAACCAAGTCACCAAAGCAGATGGTCATTCTGTAGTAGCTTTAAATGCGGTTGCATCTATGCCATCACGTAGGATTGACTCTCTTGGGTCTACGTTCACAAAACAATGGAACACATGTGCTACTCTGCTCCTAGAACTACTGGCTATCCACTCTAAGAGCCATGGGGGGCTCACCTTGAGGGGATTGATCAATTGTCTATGGGTCACCTACACTCGCGAGAGCCATGAAAAGTTTGACCTATGAGGCTGGTTCTACATTCAGCTCATTGCCCACACTCACGAGAGCCATGGAAGACTCGATCAATTGTGAGGCTCTATAGTTGGGTTGGGAGACAATCTGGGCCAGACCGCTGAAACTCGCCTGGGCTGGTCGTTTAGTTTTTGCCCCCTTGTGATAGCGTCGTTGATGCATGCATCACTATTGGCATTTGAATGGTGGGTTGATGCCACGGCTTCACTGCATCTAGCGGTTCCCACAGACGACGCTAATTGATGATGTGCGATTTGGTGCTCTCTGCTGGAGAATAGTTTGAACATAAGACTAGTGAGGTTGCCTAATCAAATTGCAAGAAGATAAGTAGAATGTTATTAGGTCAGCGGAGGGCCAAATCTGCCCTCATGAATATGTATTAGTTGATTTGAAATTTCTTTGAATTACATATAGAAATCTAACGGAGGAAGAGATTGCCAAACACCTCAATTTTCACGAACCAGAAACACGATTCCTGTTCCAGTTCCTAAAAGCACAAAAGCAAGCATGAATAATTCCAAACGGAGCCTTAAAGACACGAAATCCCTAATTTTCTCACGTGGTTTGCTGTTACTCTCAGGCCATTGGTAGAACGGATAAACGAGCGTCCACCTCACATCACATGGAGGGTATTTCCGGGCAATCGGAATAACTTAACGGTAAAATTTTCAAACTGGAGCGGAAGGAAATGGAGTTGGGCCTTCTTTTTTTCATTGCAGCGTGAAAGGACTGCCATTAAAAGCCAATTAAAAAGAACAGAAAAAAAAGATTGCCACTTGCCAGTAAATGAAGGCGTCGGAGAGGAGGGAAGCTTCAAAAAATACACGATTCGATCCAGCAGCTAACGAAGCCAATTCCCTGAACGAGAATTGATTCGTTTTCCAAATCAAATTCCATTTTTACTCGACTCAGATTGATCATATGGAGATGGACAGATTGAAGAGAAGTTAAAGTTACACAGTATCAGACCCAAAACTATATACAGATCGCTAAAGATCTTTTCTTCTTTCTTTTTTACAGATATATCCATCCAATCAGACCTGTAAACAAACAAAAAGAAACGGCTAGAAACAAAATGGCAAAATAACGAGCAATTGTTCATCTGAATGATCAGAAGCACCAAACAAGCACTAATGACGAAGCCATGCCAGTCAAACCCAACTGAGGATTTTCCAAAACAATATCTGTAGATTCGTGGCAACCCCATTCCTCTGTTGCAAAATGTTCCTGATAAGACCATCGATGGCGGAAATTGGAACAAAACAAAACCCACTAGCGCCAGGAAGAAACAGTGAGAAGGGGGACGTCATTCCACAAAAGCGAAAGAAACCCAGGTGGTGATTCCATCAGAGAATACATAGAACTGTAACTATAATTCCAAAGGAGGATCTTAGCCTGGCTAATGGCGTAATGGCTAAGGGCCACCGATTGGAACCCACAACCTTCCATCCAAGCCTTCCATTGCCCCTTCTCCTCCATTCTTTCCCGTTTGATCGAACCTTCTTCACCTTCTTCTGGTCCAATCACACCAGCGATCCGCCTACCAAGTAGCAACCTTTCGACCAGGAGCCTCTGGGCAGAGTCTCTTGCCATGCCTGGTTCAAGCGACTCGTAAACCGCCGTGTAGTACCGCAACGCAACCTTAAACCGGTTGAGAAAATCGACCCGGTTCAACCCCGCTTCGTACTCCCCGAGCGTCACGACCTTGGGTTTCAGAGATTTTGCCAATCGCAGAGCCCTCTCGACGGCAGCTGGTGTCTCGTCCAACAGGTTATACAGCTGAAGCACGAAATTGACCGCCAAAACCTCATCCATGTCAACTCGGAAACTCGACTCCTCAAGTTCCTCAATTGGTGTCAAGATAGATTCGAACTCAAAATTTAGATCGAGAACTTTGGCGAATTCCCGTAGACGATTACCGGTGGCCACCAGAGAATCCCCCGGTGATTTCCCAAGAGCGGGAGCGGGAATTCCAGAGATTCGGATTCTGGAAGGTTTCCCGGTGGACCGAGTGGCCAGAGCTTGGAAGAGTGCCGCCCATTGAACTCCTTCGACGATTCCAAAGTCCACGATGTGTATCCGACTCGCCGTCTCAGTCGCTTCGAGTATCGCCTGGTTCGCCGTTAAATGGGCAAACTTCGAATAGGGACAAGCGTCGTTTAAAGTTTTAGACAGTGTAAAATCTTGCGAACAAGTCTCAACGGTAGACGCGGTTCTCCCAGCTTTTGTAGAAATCCGATTGTAAAGAGCTTCGGCGAAATAAAATGCAACTCTTTCCGTTGGATCGCCGTGTTCGGAAAATGACTCCCGGAGTCCGATCAGTGGCTTGACGGCGCGTTCGGGCTCGGAATCGGCCACTCGGGCACAGTCCAGGAGGGAGTTCAACAGCTGCGACGCGGACTCGGTTTCATCAGGTGAAGGAGCATAGACACCACTGGCATCATTTCCCCTATTTATTGCTGGCGGATGAGTCGCTGTTGGGGAGTCATCAGGTAGCGGCGGAAGTGGTGGAGCTGGCGGCAGAGGGGCGCACGTCAAAGCTTGAGTTTGGAGTGGTTTGGGAGTTTTCTGGGTATCTGAGAAGACGAGTCGATTGAGGTCGGACGGTGAAGGAACGGAGACGTTGAGCCGACCGGAGCAGGCAACGAAGGGATCGCCGCCATAGAGAGAGTAGTCATGGTTGGCGTGCCATGTGTCGCAGACGGATGGAAGCTCCGAGCTCTCCGTCGACTCACCACCAGCCATTAAACTGTCCATCCATTCGTCCGAGTCGAACTCGTCACCGGTATTTCCACCCAAATCAGAGAACCTGAAGTCGGTCGAGTGGTGCGGGTCGTCCAAGTGTGGAAACGGGAGCATGGTGTCCCCGGTATCTGAAGTTCCGGCGACGGGAAAGGAGTCATAGAAACCAGCGCCGAGACCATATCCAAAGGATGGAGGATTGTTAATGGTTTGATGGGTCCCACTCCATGGGTTGAGGGGGGAGAAAGTATCGACGCCTACGAGCTGTTGCTTCTGCTGCTGTTGTTTTTGCTTGATGACTTGTTGAGCGATCGCCATTAGATTTCCACTGTCAGTGCACATGTAAGCCATTCTCCGGCGAAATGGTCGCCCGGAAAGACAGCTCAGTGTATCAGACTATCGGATAAAGACAATAACGATGGAGTGGCCTTCTTTATGTATTCAATCGCATACAGATGAGATCAATGGTAAGTGGATGTGATTGAATCTATTTTTCTGTCTAGCAGGATTGAGTGATGCATTGAACAACAAAATAAATGAGATGGAGTTGTGGGCTTTGTTTAGATAGAGTCGGGAGGAGAGAGAAAGCAATCTTTCACCTTTTTCTCCCCGAAAAAGAAAGCCCCAAAAGAAAGTGATTGCGCTCAGAGAGACGCTTTTCGTTTTCGACAAGTCCGTCGCCTGGCCTGCTGGACCGAGAGAGAGAGAGAGAGAGAGAGAGAGAGAGAGCTATGTAAATTTGTAGCTTCAACTGATTTTCGAGTTTGAAACGAAAGAAAGAATGTCAGTGACTAGTGTGAATGTGTGAATAGTAATAGTTTGGCTTTGAGAGATGGGAGGAGTGGTTTGGGTTTGAGAGATGGGATAGGTTGGTTTATTTATGTTAGAGAGAACCCAGTCTCAGAGACCAGAAGCAGCAAGATCAGGGGCCCACAGTAAGAAGCCAAAAACCAATAGGTCCCACCTACCCCTTCATTTCACCGGTTCTGAGTTCACACTTACGAAAAGGAAATTAGGAAACCCTACATCTTGGCTACCTCTGCCACGCACTGGTTTTCCTTATTTCCCGGCCCCACTTCTTCTTCTTCTTCTTCTTCTTCTTCTCTCTCTCATTCTCCCCCTTTTTTTACAATCTCACTCATTTAAAGCTGTGTTTGATTTGAAATAAGAAATAGGAAAAGGTAGTACTATCTTTTTCTTTCGAACCAAACACAGCCTAATATGCACCATTCATGACGTGCTTGCTACCCATACTTGACCGTCCACGTGATACCTTCTTGGCCTTCTCCCACATCATCGTGATTAGTGATCTCATGGCTTCGTGTTGCTCTCTGTAGGCTTTTCGAGAAAGGAAAAAAATCTGAACCGTTCGTTTTGGAGATCGAGTGGTACTACGGCCACCAGCAAATTGAAAAAGAAGGGTCATAAAAGAAAAAAAAAAGGCGCTCTCTCCAGTTGTCGTGTGGGTCCAGTTGCCATCTCACCCATTGACGGCGTCCGTTTTTTTTTTTTTTTATTTTATTTTATTTTATTTTTACTCGGTTGATGAGATCTACATTCGTGGCTAGAGAGAGACCAGAACGGGCTTACCGGCTTAGGGCCTAAATTTACACTGTGTCGTATTCAGACTTTGGGCCGGATTTATTCAAATTTTGGCAAAAGACAGGCCCGAACCCGGCCCACGAACTGAGAATGGACTAAGGCGGTGTTCGGCTAGACATATTCATGAGCCAGGCCGGGCTGGGCTTTTTCTCTTCATTAATAGGATTTTTTTAGGCTCGAGCCTGAGCCTGGCCCAACCGACAAGCTTACAACTTAGGCCCGAGCTCGGCCCTCATAAAAAGCCCGAAGCCCGAAGCCTGATAAGGCTTGTCCGGAGTTGAGAAATGCATGACTTGTACATACTATAGACTACGGAGTAATAGAGGTTGAAATGCATGATTTTTACAAAGTTGAGAAATGCAGGACTCATCGCCGGAGAGAGGGGCGACTGAGTTCACTAGTGGTGTGGCTAGCGCCGGTGCCTGAGTTCGCCGGTGCTTGAGTTCGCTGGTTCTTGAGAATATGCGATAGTGAGTGAGAATGAGAACTGCAAGAGAGAGAAAGAGAGAGAAGACTCACCGCCGGAGAGAGACGACTGGTGCCTGAGCTCGCCTGACACCTTTGAGACTAAGAACGGTGGCTACCTGTCTGGGTTCATGCCGGTTCTTGAAAGTGAGAGTGAAGAGAGAAGATAGAAGATGAAAAGAGGGAATAGGAAAGGGTTATTTAGCTAGGGTTTAGAAGAAGTTACAAATGTCGGGCTAGGCTCAGGCCAGGCTTTTGTGACAAATCCCGAGCCCGACCCGGGGGGTCGGGCCGGGCCATCGGGCTACTCGGCCCATGAACAGGTCTATGTTTTGCACCGTGTTCATCTCGTGGATGGGACCATTTCGTCCACGGGATAAACACCAGTTCTACAGACCGGTCCCACCCACACCCCAATTTCTCATCCATGGCAAAATCTCGTGGTTAGGGACCATTCACACTTGATTTTTGATCCCTTACTTCACACTTTCCCTAAAAGGTTAAAACCCTATTATCTGCTTCACATTTTAATATTTTTGCCAATAAAATATTAATTATTTTAATTAATTTATTATTTTTTTTAAATTTTAATGTTTTATCAATAAAATAATATTTAAAATATATATATTTTTTTAAATTTTAATTATTTTACTATTTTTTATAAAAAAATTAATATTTATTGGTTAATATTAATTCATTGATGCATTTCTTCAATATATTTATCATATTAAAATGCAAAAATTATGATTAATTGTGTTAGATCAAGGTTTTCGAATTGCCGTTGACTTGGACTATCGGACCGTTCGGCCCGGGAACAATCCAGGCAAGCGGTTCTGTTTTACCCCAAACCCGATTTTTGACCAAAAATCGTTGAAAAAGTCAATAACCCGTTGACCCAAGCGGTCGACCCGTCAACCCGTTCAATGATTTTTTAACAGCTTTATTTTTAAATACTTTTTACTTTTTAATTTGTTTGTCAAAACTGGTCGTTCATTCAAATCGGACGGTCGGACCATCGACCCAGAAACCAATGGCCAGAACGGTTCCATTTCTGGGTCGTTTTTTAAAATGTTGGTGTAGATCCTTCATAGATGTATATGATATACATGGAATCAAAAAGCGTGGTGTGGACTGGTCTACACCATGCCTACAGAACTAGGAATGGCAACAGGGCAGGGTGGGGACGGGGAGCCTCTCCCCATCCCCATCCCCGCTAACGGAGACAAGGTTATCCCCATCCCCGTCCCTACGGGGATCCCCATTCCCCGTGATTTTTTATAATGTTAACCATTTTGTTTTTGTTTTTTATTTTATTGAAAAGAAATAAAAATAAAATAATTAAAATTTATAATCCCATTAGAAAATATTCAAACATATTCAACCATATTTTTAAAAATATTAATATGTAGATATATGTATATATATATATATATATATAATCGAGGTCCCCGTGGGGCGGAGAGTGCTCTCCCCGTCCCCGCTAACAGGGATGAAAATTTGCCCATCCCCATCCTCGCGGGGGGGAAATCATCTCTATCCCCGCCCCATTCAAGGCGGATCCCCATGGGGATCGGGGAAATGGGGAAAATTGCCATCCCTATACAGAACGCCACTGTGGGTGTGGACTGCTCCAATTCACACAATTTGTCCATAGTTCAGAACAACTATGGACTGTGGTGTGGTGTGGATTGGTCCCTGCCACAGGGTGTGGTGTGGACCAGTCTACACCCACCAATTTATTATCCACATTACAGAACACCCCCTAAATGGTTCGATACTTCGATGGACCAACTGAACCGAAAATGCAAGCAATGTCAAAGTAATGACAAAATCTCGACATTCTAATAACTTGTTGTTGTAACTTATAATCCGGGAATCCCCATGTCGACTTGTGTTGATTGGAAATAACCAAGACCAACACTAATTTCATGATACCGGTTGATTGGAAATAAGTTTTCTCGATATCATACCTTTTGGCTATGTTTGGTTTGAAGGAAACAGTAGGAAAAGGAAGAGAACTACAGGAAAACATATACAAGATTTGTAAAGATTTCCTTTTCTTTCCCTACTTTTTCTTTCAAACCAAACATAGCCTTTTTGGTATCAAAGCCGAATTGTTAAAAGAGAAGAAATTAAAAAAAAGAGGTTTTTATTGTTCAGTCCACCTCAATAAATCTTAACTCTACCGTATAGTTGGATAGGTGCTGACGAGGGGTAACTTGGCCTAACCTGTCAACACTTGGACATATGGATTGACCTGATGACATGGATGACAACTCAACATTCCCTGTCACCTCAGTAAGCCAGGTTAGCTCGGGTACCTTGGGCACCTCAGCCAAGACCAAGATCCAAGCAGCTTGTGATGGCCTAACGAGCTGAGGTGACATGTAGCCAACTTCTGGAAGCTAGCAAGCTGTCTCTGACCTCTCCGGGATCACGCTGCACGTCCAGAAGCCTTATCCTTATCCCGCCTGGATCGAACAAACTTGATAAGCCTTATCAGCTCACACGAAGTCCACCTCCGAGTATGGAACGATTCCTAGTAGCATGGGCCGGGGATTTCAAAGGTTTTTGTAAGACCTGCGACAACTTGCCTATATAAGGGCACTAACCCCAACGTTATAAGGTATGCATGATTATTTGCTCACTAGCCTTCTAGCTTACAAGCCTTCATCTTGCATATATTTACTAACTTAAGCATCAAAGTACCCACACCGAGTAAGCCACCCCAGGTCCTCTGAGTTCACTTTTTTGCAATTCGACTGGCCAACTAAGCGGATTGACGCCCGAGCTGCCCTCCGGCTAGGAGCAACCAAATTGTGCACCATCAATTGGCACTGTCTGTGGGAACCACAACAAAAAGCCAAGTTCCTACTTCTAGTTTTTGAATTCCACACACTCAATGGCATCTTCCAGCAACACTAATAACAAGGACGTTGAAGTACCAGTTACTAAGGGGCAAGAGCGGACCACAGTGAACCCAAAGATTCCCTCCGTAACAATCAGGTAGTTCACTATGCCCTCGACTCTTCCAGTTCTATGAGCTGGTGCAGTATGTAAGGAGCATGAACCTTCAGATACGCGTGTGGGAGGAGAGGTTCAGAGCATTCATGCTATTGCAGTAGCCTCAACAACCCCGGCACCCACCAGCACCCCAGGGCCTAACACCACCCCAAGGCCTAACACCACCTCGAGGTCTAACACCACCTCGGGGCCCAACACCACCTAGGGCCCAACACCACCTCGGGGTCCAACACTTCTCCGGTGTTCATCACCACCCCGAGCCCTTGCTATCGACCAATGGAACAACCATCAATAGAACAATCGTTAGAACAACCAACACCACCATCCCAAAACGATTAGCACCACCGTCCACAGAATGACCAACATGACCGTCAACAAGATGACCCGCATCACCAGCATCCTAATAACCAACAACCTGGTGTCAGGAGCAAGGACTCGGCCTCTATCCGGGAGAATGCTAGGGTCAAGACCCCGGCCTATACAGAGGCGAACAACACGAATGAGGTGACAAAGAAGCAACACCACAGACGCACACGCCGCACCACAACAAAGAGCAGCATTGCACCTACCATGGAGGTCGAAAAGGATAAGAGGGAAGAAGTCAACTTAGTTACTGTGCAGGCAACCTCGACTCCATTGAGTCAGCCTTCCCCATTGGCACCAAAGATCCTCGTATCTCCACGACTGAAGAACTTCAAACGCCCGCCCTTGAGATCTATGATGGAACGAAGGACCCCAACAACCACAACAATAGATTCTAGTCCCTAATGCTACTACATGGAGTAGATGACACTTGCCTCTATATGACCTTCTCTACAACCTTCAGAGGTACGGGGAGACTGTGGTACTGGGGACTGCCTCCTGGTTCAATAAAGAATTGGAGCCAATTCGTGGAGCTCTTCATCATGCACTTTGCTACGAGCAAAAAGTGCCCAAAGTCAGTTACAAGCCTGTTGAATGTGGCCTAGCAGGAAAATGAATCTCTCAGGGACTACATCAAAAGGTTCAACCTTGAAAGACTCCAGGTACCAAACCTTGATCCTGTTGTGCAACTCACTATGGTAGGGACTCCATCACCCCAATCTGCGTTGTCAACTTGAGTTGAACCCCCCAACTTCCATGGAGGTGTTCCTCATAGAGGCCGACAATTTCATCAAGGCAGAGGAGGCTCTAGGATCCCAGTTAGAGTTGTAGCAGGTCGGGAAGAGGGAAAAAGCAGTAAGCACCAGTGGTGAAAGAGTAAATTTCTGAAGAGAAGTAGGTCACCACGCAATAGGCAAAGTAGATCGCCCAAGAAGAGTCGGTCACCACATCGGGGTTCCTGATCAAGTTGGCAATCTAGAAACCCCCCCCCCCCAAGTCTAGAACCGCAAATACACCACCCTAAATGTAAAATGGGGCGAGATTCTAATGCAGATAAAGGAAGCCAATTATGTCAAGTGGCCGCCCAGGATGAGAGGAAACCCCGCTAGCCACAACCCTAACCAATATTGTCACTTCCACCGTGACGTCGGGCATGATACAAAGAGTTGTTGAAACCTGAAGAATGAGATCGAGGAGCTGATTCGTCGCAGTTACCTCAGGAAGTTCATAAAGTACGATGATAGGGATCACCAACTTGCCGAGCAGCGTAGAGATGCACCAGAGACGAGCAAGCAGAATGACAGAGACCAGCCACCCTGGGATCCACCAGCACAAAAAATACCGATCCTCGGGTTGAATAATATGATCACCGGTAGATCAATAGTAAAGGGTTGTAGTACGGCGACGAGTAAGAACGCAGTCCGGAAGTTGGAGCATGAATACGAGAACCCGCCGAAGCACCCTCGAGTGGAGGAAGTCATATACTTCACCGAGGACGGCATTCACGGGATCCAATATCCGCAAGATGACGCCCTCGTGGTCAAGATGGTGGTCAATGACTTCGAGGTAAAATGGATTTTGGTGGACTGAGGTAGTTCAACAGACATCCTATTCCTGGAGGAGTTTGAGAAAATGGAGTTGGATCGGGAGGACCTAAATCCAACAGATGTAACCCTGGTTTGCTTTAGAGGAGACGTGGTGAAGCCCCTCGGTAGGATCAAAGTGCCGGTAGCAGCAAGAACGGAACCCAACACTATCTAGTTTGAGCACACCTTCTTGGTGGTTTCCACCCCATCCCCCTACAATGCCATCTTAAGTCGACCCATCTTGTACGCACTTCGCATGGTGGTTTCAACCTACTACCCTTAAACTAGACACATATGAGACTCATGTTAGTTTAAAATCTTCACAGCCGTTGGATAGATTTGGGGAGACTTATTCTGCCAATGCCTACACTGATGTGCCGCCAAGTTGGTTGGGGTGGCCTGTCTCAGCTGCTAGGGTGAGACATGAGGTACTTGTAGTGTGGATTTTCTTGAAACCCTGAACTAGACCAGAATTCCAGTATTCCCCTGGACCTTGGAGATAGATGGGCAAAACTGAAATGTTACACCTGACCCCTAGACTCAATTATGATATTACACTAGGTGTCAGATTGGGTTGTCTTTGATATGCCAATCAATGAGATCCTTAGAGGGGGTCAAAACATAGGTATGTTGGGACAGTCTGAGAATTCATCTGAGTGGGTGATCATAGTGACATGATCAGCCCCTTCATCAGACAAAGTGAATGATCGGGGGGATGCACTCCCTCTGATGGAAACCAAAACTGCCGGCAGTCGATTTCAACTATTGAAATTTGTTTTGCAAAATATATTTATATAGAGATATACATATATATAT
>NW_010729107.1:4692293-4787549 GCF_000365185.1 Nelumbo nucifera
TCTATGAGTTATCTTGCTTAATGCTATTAGGAATGACTATCTCTTAATTGATTAGGTTTATGTGAATGAATCGAGAGAGGAATTCATATAGCAGACCACATAATTCATGRTGTGAATTGAATGGTATATAGGGGTATATACACATGATTCATCTGAATGTAATAGTTTTTCCTTGAACTTATTGCACTTCTACCTTGAGAACTCTAGTTGAAAGATCGAAGGGTTACCTGATAGAAGTAGTTTTAGTATATCTCGAAAGAGAATATTAAATAAAATTGGAAAGACTTCAGCTTATGGGGATGACAAATTATCTTGGGTAATCTCATACATTAATATTCATTGGAATGGTTAGGTGGACCAAAAGTCCTAGCAAATTCAATCAATCGTTACATACTTCAGCATTGGTTACTCCTGCTCTTGTTTTCCTTTTTTCTGCTTTTCAGTAGTTTTTATCTTCAAATCTGAAATTCGATTGTCCAAATAATTAGGGAATGCTGTAGTTCTAATTCTTATTTTGTTAAATCCTCATAGGAACGATATTTTTATACTACTTGATAACTAGTGCACTTGCTAGGGTTATATTTATAGCTATCAGCAACCACCAGGTTTTCTGCAACAAATTCAACCACCTCCTAAGAATCCCCAATTCAAAAATGCCAAAGTTGTTACAACTTTAAGGAGTGGGAGAATTTTGGAAGACCCGTATGAGAAGAAGAAAAGTAAAGGAGAAGGAAAAGAGCCAGAAAACCCTAAGTTGGGGGGGAGAAGAAGAAAGGGAAAACCTAGAAGAAGAGCCTAAAGTGAACCAACTTGTAGCCCCCTTTCCAACCGCACTCACAGCTAGGCTGTTGCGGAAAAAGAAAGAGATTTGCAATGAGGAGATCAGGGAACTCTTCAAAAAAGTACACATTAACATCCCTCTCCTCGATGCAATCCAACATGTCTCGGCTTATGCCAAGTTTCTGAAAGAGCTATGCACCCAAAAGATGGAGCCACGATCAGCCCCACAAAAAGTGATGCTCTCGGCAGATGTGAGTGCGGTCCTCCTGAACCAACTTCCCCGGAAGATGAAATACACAGGTGCTCCTCTCATCAGCTATATCATTTCTGGAATCACCTTTGATCGGGCCCTATTGGATCTTGGGGCCAGTGTAAACCTGCTCCCGTCCATCATATATTAAAGGTTCAGGACCGGAAAGTTGAAACCTACCCCAATAATTCTGCAACTCGTTGATCAGTCAGTCAAGACTCATCAAGGTGTTATCGAGGATGTCATTGTTAGGATAGAGAACTATTATTTCCCAATGGACTTTGTTGTTCTAGACATGACCCCAACCAAAGAACTGAACCATAACCTGATAATCTTAGGATGGTCGTTTCTAGCAACGGCCAATGCAAATATCAACTGGAAGTCGGGGGAGCAGAAGGTCCAGTTCAATGTTTTTAGTGCATCCAAGTATCCAAACCTAGGGGGAGATGGATTCATGGTAGATATAGTGGATGACTTTTTAGAGGACCTGTCTACCCCTTGGTTAGCCCAGTCTGAGCCTTGTTTGTATATAGAAGAAAGTGAGTCTGAGAGTGTGGATGGAAGAAATGAGTGAATGTGTCTGGCTGAAGACATTAAAATTAGCGCTGGTTGGGAGGCAACCCAACATAGATTTTAGCATTTTCTGCTTTTAGGATTTGAGTTCTTTTTCTTTTCTTGATTCGACACCAGGTGGCAAACATTGAACCCCTCAGGAAAACCCTATCCATTATTCCCCTTTGGCCTAAATCCTCATTCTAGTCATGCCATTAGGGATAATGGCATTTAAGTTGGGGGTGAGGAAGGAAAAAAAAAAAAGAAGAAAAAAAAATTGAGAAGCTAAGCCTTTAAATATGTAGAATTAAAATTTCATTGAGAAATTTAAAAATGTTTTCCATTAAAAGAGATTCCCAAACAGAAAAAGTTAAGGAAACTGATAAAAGAATATTGGATACTATAGAAATTGGTAGCGAGTGATAGGAGTCAAAATTTGTCTTATTTGAATATTTTCGAAATCGTTTAGAAATTGGAACATACTCCCAAGTTTGCCCCTGCCAAGATAAGAAGAAAAATATAGAGAAAATAGACACAAATTCTTCAAGTTGTTAGAAATAGTGGACTACCCTGAATAGTTCTGTAAAAAAAGGGAATAAAAAGTCAATAGATACCCTAGACTTAGTAACTGGGTCTCTTCACCTAAGTCAAGTGTCGAGATCCGCATCAAACGGGAAAGGGAATACCAAAGACAATCACCTAACACTTAGTAATCAGGTCTCTTCATCTAAGGCAAGTGTCGGGATTCACATCAAACGGTGGAAGGTAGAAATAAAATAAGTGTGCATATCAAGTTCAGGGGTAGAAATCCACTGTTAAAAATGATAAGAAGAATACCTGTCTGATTTTAAAATAAATCTCAGATTATCAAGATAATCTACAAATGGAAGGGTATATAAGATTTTTTTAAACCAAGTTTCTATAATATTCAAAGTAATACAGTTTTACCTCTTAAGCTCAATACCGATCTATACAGAGTTTGAGAATTCTGGAATCAGGATGCTTGACTAATTCTTTTAGGGATGATCTTGAGATGGCAAGGATCTCTATGCTCAGTATAATTTTAAGATTGCATTGCGAAGGGACTAGCAATGGTTAAGTTGGGGGTGTGATAACTCTGCATTTTGATACCTTAAGGGCATCAATTCAAGGGTATTTTCAGCCTTAAAAACATCAAAGTGTGCCCTTTCCCCAGTTAATTTCAATATTGTGACCTCTGAGGGTCCCTGTGCAAATTATGTGCAAAATTGGGATGTTTTCATGGCTGAAATGCAGATTTTGGGAAACTGGTGTGAAGTCCAGCTGAGAGAGGAGGTGTTTTTG
Source organism: Nelumbo nucifera (assembly GCF_000365185.1). The sequence continues at coordinate 4,695,199 of NW_010729107.1, forward strand.
TGAAAAACTGAAAGCAGGAGGGCGCCTCCTAGCTGCTAAACACAGTTTGGTGCACCTCCTACTCTATTAGCATGCTCCCCACGTCTTAGCAAACCCTAGGGCGCCTTTTAACCTATTCTTTTCATCCTTAGCAAACTCTAGCCACCCCTAGCTATTTAATATCCACCCCCACTCCTTTTAATCTCAGCCATCCACTCTAGGGCATCTCCCACCTCTTCCAATCTCCACCTTTCAACCTTAGGAGCCTCCATCTCACCCATTCACTTCTAGGCACCCAAATCTCAGCCATACATAATATTGGGCACCCACTTCTTTTCTTTTCAGCCTTAGGATCATCCCAAAACCATCCTAACCCTCCATTAGAAACCTTAGGGGTGCCCCAAACTTTGCTAAAACCCAGCTGTCGCCCCCTTCTTTCTCTCTATTCCCAATTATATGCACCTTTCTCTATAAAAAGGACCCCAGGGGTCCTAGAGGTTGGTCAATTCACCCAATTAACAAAGCTAAGGTTTCTTGAGGAGTTCATGGGTTGTAGAAGGGGAGGACGCCCAGTACTTGGCAAGAGGGGTTCCTGCAAGCCGTTCAACCAATCTGCAACTACCACCACTGGATCTGATCAACCATTCTTTTCTTTCCTTTATTTTCCTTTTTGTTATTTTTATTTCTACAATCTTTTAGATTTAATTCTTGTTCATTTTTGTTTTGCAGATCTGGTTCATTCAGTTCAAGGTTAAGGTGTCTCAAGGGGTTCGAGGGTTGTAGAAAAGATGGATGCCCGGTTCTTGTCAGGAGGGGTTTTTGTGAGCTGTTTGCCCAATCTGCAGCTACTGCCACCGGATCCAGATTCTGGATTGTTTTTTATTTGTTTCTTTTATTTCCTTTATTGATTCCCATACTTTATTAAATTCTAATTTTTACTTATTGTCTTGTTTAAATTCGAAACATTTAATTTCAGCAATAATATATTTTATTTTCGTATTTTCTGCCATTCCCGATTGCATTCTCTTGTTTGGATCTAAGTATATATTAACTTTTCACTTGCTTCTATGTGGATACGACCCGTTCTCACCCATTTACTATGTTAGTAGTTGTTTGAGAAATGGTAAAAATTATAAATGTTTAAACTGGTGTTCCGGGGTGTTTAATGACGCGCTTCCGAAGACATCAACTGATAAGCTTCATGGATGCCTATTTTGACTACAATCAAATTCAGATGGACTTAGCTGACCAAGAAAAAACTTCATTTGTAATTGATGTAGGGCTATATTGTTATAAAGTCATGCCCTTTGGATTGAAAAATGTTGAAGTAACCTTCCAATAACTTGTAAAAAAAGTTTTTGAGCCTTTAGTTTGTAGACAATGTATGCCCTTAGCTCTAATTAGATTGATGTACTTATTGTCATTTATTGTAAATGAATAAAGTACATAATTGATTCATGTTTGATGCGTATTACTTACACTAGCAAGTGCATTGGCCAATCAAGTAATAAAGTGATGAGTAGAGTATCGTTTCCATGAGGATTTATCCAAAAACTACTAGTAATAAATCAGTCAATTGTTATCTGATAAACTGAATTCTTAACCTAATCAAAATTTGAATTCCTAACTATCAAACTATCCTAATCAATTCGGATCAAACCACCTTCATGTAGAGAGAAGCAAGGCTGTATAAGAACACTAACAGATTCGGTCCAGCAATTAATTCATGAAGTTATTCAATTGAATTGGGATTCAACCATGGTTTGGTGAAACCCTAATGGCATGAGCAGCCTCTCTCGAGCACAACTCATCCTATCCATGGGTGACAATTCTTATATCTCTATCAAGAATTTAATCCCCATGGATGCATTAAGAACAAGCAATTCGAAGGGCATCAATTCAGATTTGAATGAACACCAATCGAATCACACAAACTATCTCTAAGATGTGTTAGATTCGATTCTTGATTAACATATCTGATTACCTAAATTCTTTCTCAAGCAATTCAGACAATCCAAGAATCAATAACAATTTGGCCAAGATTGTTCTAACAATTAAAACCCTAACCAAGAAACATCAAGAATGAATCCAATCAATCAAATAACCCTAGAGAACTAATTACAGATCTGAAACATCATCAATCATGGTTTGAATTCTAGCAAGAAAGAGAAATTAATTGACAAAATTGCATGAAACCCTAGCTGAATTCGGTTACCAATTGCGTAGAACCAAAGAAGAAGACAACCTAGAATTCTGCTTCAATCTTCAATTTCTTGGATGTGATTCTCCTCCAATTCGCATTCAGCAACCTTCTTCTTCCTCTAGATCTTCTCCTTTCTTGTGCCTCTCTTCTCTCCTTTCTCCTTTTGGGGGTTCAAACCCTTTTCTCCCCTTTCTCTTCTCCTTTTATACTTTTCTCTTCATCCCTCTCTCTTCTAAAAGGTAGCCACCTTTAGGACCCCTTGGGCTGTAACTTGGGTTGCACTTGGGCCTCCCACTTGGTGGGCCGAAAGGTCTCCCTTGGAGAGTCTCGACTGGACTCTCTTCTTCATGTCCCCCATGGGGCTTTGCTTCTTTATGGGTCGAAAGTGCCCTCCTTATGACTCTCGGCTGGGCCTATCTTCTAGATGGGCCGAATTTCTTCCACATTTTCCCTCTCAACATGGTTTTATGCTATCTTCCCCCTAAGCTGGTCCACACTCTTAAATTCCTAAAATCATTCTCAATTAGGGTGAGAAATCATGCAAATTATCATCAAAACCATGCATAAAAAACAATAGAAATGTTGTGTAGCTTGCACACACATCAATGTTGTTATGGTATGTTTCTGTGTAATACCCTTAAACTGGACACTTATGAGACTCATGTTAGTTTAGAATCTTCATAGCCATTGGAGAGATCTAGGGAGATTTATCTTGCCAAGGCTAACACTGATGTACTGTCAAGTTGGTTGGGGTGGTTTGTCTCAGCTGCCAGGGTGAGACCTGAGGTGCATGCAGTGTGGGTTTTCTTAAAAGCCTAAACTGGACCAAATTCCAGTATTGCCCTGGACCTTAGAGATAGATGGGCAAAACTAGAATGTTACACCTGACCCCTAGACTTGATTATGGTACTGCGCTAGGCGTCAAATTGGGTTGTCTTTGATATGCCAATCAATGAGATCTTTTACTGGGTCAAAACCTGGGTATGATGGGGCAGTCCGAGAATTCACCTGAGTGGGTGATCATAGTGACAGGATCAGCCCCTTTGTCAGACAAAGTTAATGATCGGGGAATGCACTCTCTCTGATGAAAACCTAAACTGCCGGTAGTTGATTTCAAACGTTGAAATTTGGTTTTGCAAAAATATATTTATATAAAGATATATATATATATATATATATATATATATATATATATATTTTATGGTTTCAAAATGTTTGCAAAAGGTTTTGATTCTCGAGATCCATGTGAGTAGAGAGTGCAGCATTGTACCTTGCAGCCGAGGGAGATGTCTTCTCTTGTCGGGCAATGTCTGATCATTATGTGCTGAGAGGTTAAGTGTAAGGCCATTGAGGGTAATACCTAATGGGCTAATCTTGCATCTGCCCACAGTCCTTGGGTTTTCACAAGATGGCTCGACCCAAGGACCATTTAGTGTAAATGCTAGGCCCATTAAGAGCCCATGTTGATGGACTTAGGGGTTCACTGTGACCAACAGTGAATTCGGTCAGGCCTTGTTACAAAGGCTGGGCTGAACCCATGTAGCTAATATGTAGATCAATGCTAGGGTCCCATGCCAGATAAAGAAAACCAAACTAGCTAGCTCTTAATGGGTTAAGTAAGCAATATGACTTAATGGGCCTAAATCCCATTTCGAACTAGGCTTAAATGGTTTAATTAAATTGGGTCAATTTTGGATTTATTATCTGACTGGGATTAGTAGTTGGATAAGATAGGTCTTATCAACTTGAGAGTCTAGATCTAAATACAAGATTTATATTAGGAAACCTCATTCCTAATCCGATTAGGAAGCTAATCCTGAATGCATTATAAATAGGGGGAAAAATCCACAAAGAGAACACACTCGTCTCTGCAGTCTTTTCTCTCCCTAAGTTCTTGGCGCCATCCCAGTTCGATCTCCACCTACTGGAGTGATCAAGAAGTGTTCTCGATATTGTTTCTTGGTGAAGAAACAATCATAAGTCGTGCTCACACCACCCTGCTCGATTCTTGGTGAAGAATCCTAGGTTCTTACTGAAAAACCGTTCCTGTTGATCCCGCCTCAACATTCGTTGTGTCATCTTCAGTGGAGGCGGATTTGGTATCCTCTTTGGGCATGAACACCTACGTTGGGAATTCCTTTTAATTCCGTATCAAGTATTTCCCTCTCCTTTCCTTTAGTTTCAGATCTGGTCCGGTTTTGTTTCAAGAATAATCCTTGAAAATGCAATTTTGTAAAATAGGGAATGTGATTCCCAGATGGGAGAGAGAGAGAGAGAGAGAGAGAAAATTTTGAAATTTCGCCCAACCTTCCTATAGGGTTTAGCTCACCACTTCATTAATGTGCAATAAAGTTGAATGTTATGTAAATGACATGGTCGTGAAGACCTAGTTTTCAAATTCTCTTATTCATGATTTAAATTGTGTTTACCAATTTTAAGAAAATACATGTAGCTCAACCCGAACAAGTGTGTCTTCGGGTCAAGTCGGGTAAATTCCTGGTTATATAGTGAACCGACGTGGCATCAAAGCCAACCCAAACAAGATCCAGGCTATCTTTAATATGAGACCATCCCAGTCAATAAAATAAGTGCAAAGGTTAACTGGTCAAATTGCTCCCTGAACCGATTTACGTCTAAGTCGGTTGGTCAATTTTTACCTTTTTTCAAGGCCATAAAAAAGAAGAGGACTTTGAGTGGTCCGAGGAGTGCTAACTCATGTTCGACGAGCTCAAAAAGTACTTAAATTCACCCCCGGTATTGACCCAACCTGAACCTGGAGACGAGCTAAAACTCTACCTCTTTGTGAGTGACAAAGTAGTCAACTTGGTACTAATAAGAGAAGTAGACTAGGTCCAAAGGCCCATTTACTATATCAGTAAGGTTTTGTAGGCAACTGAGACCAGGTACCCCAACATTGAAAAGCTGGCCTTCACACTAGTCATTGCAGCTCAGAAGCTATGTCCCTACTTCCAAGCCCACACTATTGTTGTCCTAACTGATAGACCTCTGTGGCACTTCCTTCAAAAGCCCAAGGTCTCAGGGAGATTAACGAAGTGGGCCAACGATTTAAGCGAATACGACATCCGATTCGAGCTATGCCCAACAATTAAAGCACAGATCTTGGCTGACTTCGTCGTCGAATGTACATTCAGCACACCGGCCCTTGAGGTGGCTGAGCTGATCAACCCATCGGAGAAGTCAACCAACGGGGCACACATTCCAACTAGGGAAACCCCAACCTAGGATGAGAAGCCCTGGATCCTCCACGTCAATGACTCATCAAATCAGTGAGGAAGCAGAGCTGGACTCATACTGTATGGACCAAGTGAGGTGAAGCTGGACTACGTTCTCCAGTTAACATTCGAAGCATCGAACAACGAAGCAGAGTATGAGGGATTGATAGCCAGGCTGATGTTGGCAAAGGAGGTCGGCGCCAAGCACGTCATGGTATGCAACAATTCTCAATTGGTTGTGAACTAAGTGGATGGTGAGTACGAGGCTCGAGAACCCGCCAAGATGGCCTTTCTAGCCAAACTTTGGGAGCTCCTACTCGACATCCACTCTTGGTTCATCCGAAAAGTACCAAGAGTAGAAAATGCTAAGGTCAGTGCATTATCGAAACTGTCAGCACATCCAACATCGCAATGAGGACAATGTACATTGAAGATTTTCCGTGACCTAGCATTGTGAAGGCGGCAAAAGAGGATGCTCTCGTGTTGATAGCAAAACTGAGCTGGATCGGTCAACTTGCTAATTATCTGCTCAACGGGACCCTACCTGTATATCAAAACGCAAATCAGAGGGTAGAGTGTTAGTCAACTCGCTATGTTCTTATTGGTGAGCGGCTATATAGGAGATCCTTTATGCTTCCCTACTTGCGCTACTTGCGACCTTCGGAGGCAAGCCAGGTGCTACACGAGATCCATGAAGGTCTCCGTGGAGGACACTTGGGTGCAGAGTGCTCGCCCAAAAGGTGCTAAGGCAAGGATACTACTGGCCTATGATGAAGGTGGATGCACTCGAGCTCGTCTAGAAGTGTAATAATTGCCAAAGGCACGCCAACATACTTCACAAACCCACTAATGACCTAAAGTATCTAACCAGCCCGTGGCCCTTTGCCCAGTGAGGGATAGACATCCTTAGTCCATTCCCACCTGCAATTGGCCAAAGAAGATTCCTGGTTGTGGCGGTTGACTATTTCATGAAGTGGGTGGAGGCTGAGCCATTGGTGATTGATAAGCCTATATTTGTACATGTTTTCATACCTCTAACTTGATGATTTTGGTAATAATGTTTTTGGAATTAGCATGGTATTGCACTAATTATGATGAAATTGTCTTGCAATATGGTTTGGAGCTTAATTGTGCAATTTTAAGGAGTTCAAATTAATTGATCAAGATAATCATAGAGGAAGGACCATCCAGCAGTGGTGCTCCATGATGTAGCCATGAAGGAGAGAAACCATTGAAATCGGATTTGATATGTATGCACAAAAATCGGGAAATTTCATGTTTTGATATAGTTCCCGTATTTTGGGTATAACTTTCTGACTATAACTCGGATTGAGGTGATTCAAATGGATAATTGAAGTTAAGAGATAGGGTTACAACTCTTGTGTTTATCACTCAACCTAATTCCGCCGCCAACCAAGTGCAATTCGAGCTTCAAGTTTCGGGTCTGGCAGTTGGCAAAGCAGAAGAGATAGGAATTCAACTGAGATAAAGACTAAGAGACCTAATTTGTGTTGAATTAGGAGTCTGCATTAAGAAGAAATTGAGGGGATGCTGCACTATAAAAAGGACCATAGACTCAAAGTAAGGGGAGACATCTTTAGAGAGAATTTGGAAGACAAAAAAAAGAGGAAGCAGTCTCAGTACATTAGAAGAAGAGAGGAAGCAATTTTAGCATGCTAGAGAAGGAGAGGAAGAATCCGAATCTAAGAGGGAGGAAGGCTTAGTTGTTGCACTTGTCTTTGACCTCCAAAGGCTAAAATTTTCTTGTTATTTTCTTCATTTTTTGATGTGTTCTTGTTGTGTTTCCCCTTTAATTTTCTTGAGTATGTTGAATTTAATGATGTCTAGCTAATATCTCTTAACTAGGGTTTAGATGGATTTTGATCTTAAGATTATATAGTTACTTGCTTAATTCAATTGAAGACCTTTGTTATTTGCATGAGGAGTTTTTATTGTTGTTCTTAAATCTTTAAAAGAATTGGCCAATCATTTAATGATTTGATGATTCATGCATAATTGACCAAATGATTGTTATAAATTAAATCCCCAGGCAATAAAAATCGCATGTTAGACTATGATTTCGAAAGATGATTACCTCATTTGTGAGAATCATGGAAGCTTAGTGAGTCAAATCCCCTTTTACGATTAGATGTTCCAAAGAGCTTAATGCTTATTTTTCCTTTTGACAACCACTTAGAAATTTGATTGTAGAATTTGATTAATAAATGATTAATATGACTTGAGAAAGCTTATTAATTAATTTAAGGAAATCCACCATCACATGCAAATAACTTTAATATACCTTAGGGTAATTTTGGTCTTCATTTTGATTAAATAGGTAATTATAAACCTTGATCTAATGAAATCTAAACCCTAGCTGCATTCATCCATCGATTCAGTTTTTGTTAAGTTCTTGGATTTGCATTAATTCTTTTAGTTTTTATTCATTCAATTGATTCACGAGTTCAACTTAGGTTAGTTTAAAATTTATTTGGTAATGTGATCTAGTCTCTGTGGGATCGACACTTTTCTCATCATTATACGTGCATTTGAGTAAGGTACACTTGCCTGAATTAACTGTGCATAAATCACACAACAAGTTTTTGGCGCCATTGCCGGGGACTAGTTTATTGCATATCAAAACTACCTGAATTAACCTTAGATTGAACATCTATTTGTTTTTATTTTCAGATTTAAAATTTTCCATTTTAATTTCTATTGGGTTTGGCTTTATAAAATATTTTAGGAAATTTTTAATTTTTTCCTTTTTTTTCTTTTCTTTGAAGGTTCCTAGTGCATGACACGCACTAGGGGTGGAGAATTAATACCCCTTGATCAAGAAATCGAAAGGACTTTGAAAAAGCGAACGAGGGAGAGAAAGAACAAGATGGCTCAAGACCAAAATAATCCAAGGACATTGATATCCTACATTATACCTACTCTGGATGGTACTACATCAAGCATTAGGAGGCCGAATGTGCAAGCAAACAATTTCAAGATTAAGCATGCAATTATTCAGATGATTGTGCAATTTTTTGGCCCCAATGATGACCCTAACTCTCATATTGCTAATTTTCTTGAAATATGTGATACTTTTAAGCATAATGAAGTTAGTGATGATACCATTAGACTTGGGTTATTTCCTTTCTCCTTAAGGGATAAAGCAAAATATTGGCTTAACTCTCTTCCTGCATGTTTGATTACTACATGGGATGACTTGGCACAAAAGTTTTTATCTAAGTATTTTTCACCTACTAAAACGGTTAAATTAAGGAATGACATAACAAGTTTTTCTTAATTTGATAATGAAACCTTATATGAGTCGTATGAGAGATTTAAGGAACTGTTTAGGAAGTGTCCTCACCATGGTCTACCTGTTTGGATGCAAGTGCAAACTTTTTATAGTGGCATTAATCAATCTAATCGTTCAATGTTAGATGCAGCTGCAGGTGCTACCCTTATGACATAAACTCCCAAAGAAGCATATGAACTTTTGGAGGAGATGGCGGCCAATAGCTATCAATTGGGCAATGGGAGAGCAAATAAAAAGGGAGTTGGAATTTATAATGTTGATTCTATCACTACTTTATCGGCTCAACTTGCTGCATTAAATAAGAAATTAGAAAATTTAGGGGTTTCATCTATGAGTGTTTCTTCTGTTCCCTTTCCTTCTTGTGAGCTTTGTGGGCAAGGGGGACACACTAGTGTAGACTGTCAAGTAGGAAATCCATTTTCTTCTTCTTACGAACAAATTAATTTTGTTTCTTATATTGGCAACAGGTCCAATTTCAATCCCTACTCTAAGACTTACAATCCAGGATGGAGAAGCCATCCAAATTTTTCTTGGAGTAATAACCAACAAAGAGCACCTCTCGGCTTTCAGCAACAACAACAACAAAATCCAAAGAGAATAAGCCAAATTTGGAAGATATCAACAGTACGGAGGCAAGAATTTAAGGGTTGGAAACTCAAATTGGACAACTTGCTCAAGCAATTTCGCCAAATTTGGAAGAAAAAGATGATGAGCATGTAAAAGAGAAAGAAAGCCGAAACCTTAAAGCCAAAGAAGGAGACTACGAGTCATCAATAGAGAAAAAGAGAAGTTCTTCTACTATTAATTTAAAATCCTACAAACTCCCTCTTCCTTTTTCTAAAAGATTTCTTAAGGCTAACTTGGATAAGCAATTTGTTAAATTTCTAGAGGTGTTTCAAAAGTTGCATATTAACATTCCTCTTCTTGATGCTATTTCTCAGATGCCAAGTTATGCCAAATTCTTGAAGAAATAATTTCAAACAAAAGAAAGTTGAAGGAGTATGAGATGGTAAAACTTAATGAGGAATGCTCAGCAATCCTACAAAATAAATTACCTTCAAAACTCAAGGATCCAGGGAGCTTCTCTATTCCATGCACCATTGGCGAAATTAATTTCGATAAGACTTTATGTGATCTTGGTGCAAGCATTAATTTAATGCCGTTTTCTGTCTTCAGGAAGCTTGGATTCAGAGAGCCAACACCTACCACTGTTTCTGTATAATTGGCTGACAAAAGTATCAAATGTCCAAGGGGAGTAGTGGAAGATGTTTTGGTAAAAGTAGATAAATTTATTTTTCCTTTTGACTATTGTTTTGGACATGGAAGAAGATTATGATATGCCCCTAATTTTAGGGAGACCTTTTCTTGCCACAGGAAGTGCTTTAATTGATGTCCAACAAGGAAAACTTAGCCTTAGAATTAATGATGATGAAGTTATTTTTGATGTGTTTAAGGCTATGAAACATTCCAATGATGAAAAAGAAGTCTTAATGGTAGATTGCATTGATGATTTGGCAGAAAGAAAATTTCATGCATTTAGGTTAGATGATCCTATAGAAAATTGCATTGCTAAATCTTTTGATGCAAATTTTATATGAGAAGCATAAGGAGGTCGTAGGCTATTTGGGAGAAAAGCAAAGAGGATTCGTGACAAAAAGAGAAAATTTTTTGCCTTAGGATATTTCTTCCTCTTCTTCAAAAGCCAAGCCATCAATCGAGAAGCCTCCTACTCTTGAACTTAAACCTCTTTCTTCGCATTTAAAATATGTTTATTTGGAGAATTCATCTACTATGCATAAATCGGACAACAGTGATCATCACGACCTGAAATGTATAGAACTTTTTCTTGAAGAATATAGTGTGTAGATTCGGACTCCCAAAGGTGTTGTTATCCGACAAATAGAAGTAGTTCAAAGAAATTATGTTCTAAAATTGGTGTGCCAAGATGGGGATCCAGTTAGGCCTGTAAACGGAGAGAATTCGAATCGAATCAAGCCATATTCGAATTTGATTCTGATTATAAAACAAGTGATTCGAATTCGATTTAAGATCCGTCGGATATGCAAAAGTCTCAACCGAATTCGATTTTGATTAAAATTTTGAATATTCGATTTAATCAATTTAATTCGATCTAAAATCCAAAACAAAGACATAGAGACAACTATCGCTAATGAACAACAAAAAGCCTCAGAAAATACAAACTCACTTGTTAACAATACAAAAAACCCCAAAAAATCTAAAACAAGAAAGAAAATGGAAGAAAAAAAGCTCATCCTTTCAAAGAAATGAGAGAGAGAGAGAAGCAAAGGAGAACAAGAAATATTCGAAGATGGCCCCAATCGACAGAAGTTGAATCTTAAACTTCAATATGCCATCCATAGAAGTTGAAGCTTAAACTTCAAAACGCCATCGACAGAAGTTGAAGCTTCAAAACACCATCGACAGAAGTTGTCTTCAATAGCAGGCAGCAACTGATTCTCTTGAGCGCTAAAATGAAGTGCTGCACTTGCAAAGGTTAGAAACTTTAGAATACAGGAGGAGAGAAGAGGAGGGAGGAGAAACAGGGTAGAAGAAAGGCCTCTCTCGGTAAATTAAAAGGCTGAAATCTGAAAAAGTAATTGCAAAAAGCTGAAATTTGAAAAGTAACTGCTATCATTTAGTCTTATTCGTCAGTCAAATAACTTTTATTTGCCTTTGTAATAAAGATAAATGAACAGTTTGGACACTTTGAGTATCGTGTAAAAGAGTGTAACTCGAACTAAAATTTTAAAATAATATATATATATATACATTATAATATATTATCGAATTTGAATATTTATCGGATTGAATCGATATATATTCGAATTTGATCCGATTAAATAATCGGTACAAAAATCATATTCGAATTCACCTAGTTATTTAATTCGAATAATTCAAATTCGGTTCATTTAAGTCGAATTTCAAATTCGAATTCAAATTTCTAGATACCATTTATAGGCCTAGATCCAGCAAAACTTCACTTCGGTAGCGCATCCACAAGCGAACGGTCAGGCCATGGTGAGAAACAAGTCAATCCTCCATGGACTCAAAGCTCGGCTTTCTTGAGCTAAGGGTTTGTGGGTCGACAAGCTTCCCAGTGTCCTATGGACCTACAAAACTACCATCAAGACTGCAACGAAAGAAACCCCATTTAATTTGACATATGGTACGGAGACCGTCATCCCAGTTGAGATCGAAGTATTGACCCTGTAGTTAGAGGTGTACGACGAGGAGGCCAATGATGACGAGTTGCGGACCAACCTTGACTTGATCTATATGCAGACTACAGCCTACCAACAATGAGTAGCTCGGTACTACAATGTCCGAGTCAAGGAACATCACTTCCGAGTTAGTGACCTAGTACTTCAGAAAGTTATGGTACCTAAGCCTGGTGTTAGAAAGCTTGGACCGAATTGGGAGGGTCCTTACAAAGTACGACGGGTATTTAGTGAAAGGATATACGAGCTCGAGACATTGGAAGGGAGGCAAGTGCCTCGTGCCTGGAATGTTGACAACTTAAGAAAGTATTACCTATGAGCTCGCGAGTCAAGCATTTGCTACATCAAAATTTTTCTTAGTATGAGTGAGCACTCGCTTCAGGGACCTAGTCAAGTCGTACGTCGGCTAAATGATATATTGAAGAGTGGACGACGAGTAATACTAAGCCTAAGGGCCCTAGTGTCGAGCTGGTAGGACCTCGACACCACGATGAAATAAGACCCAATCGCTTTTAAGCATATGGGCAGTTCGGGTACATCTTATTTTTTTTCTTATCGATAAATAGGCAGTTAAGGTTATATACCTTATTGTGCCTATTCGCCTTTGCTCACAGTTACCCTGGGTTACCCCATACTGTGCCTAGCCATTCTACAAGTTAGGCACCTTAGGAAAACCTATACTTAAGAAGATTTTTTATGGAGTTGAATATTTTGAAAATTGTTATATGCGAGGTAGTCAAAAGTGTAACTGTATTTCATTACTTCAAAATCTTAATTTGTACATAAAAAAAATGGTCTACTAGGCCGAGTTCGGAGGCTCGATGATAGATATTTATATAGTAGGGGTCCAAGAAAAGAGGTAAGAGTAATAATTCATCACGAGGCTCCTCGCCCCATCCTCCTCAGTGGTAGCAGAATTCACCTTGGCTTCGTCGGTGTCCATGACTTCCATGGCAGCAACATCCTAGCCATCCTTGCCCATGGCTCCCTCGTCGAGGTCGTCATCACTGTCAACACCAAATTTTTGCTTGAACCCCTCTCTAACCCACTTTTCACACTCCAAATACCTGATCAGACCACATCACATGAAACCAAACCTTCAAACAACCAATCATGCCAAATTTCAGCCTTAAATTCTTTGATTTCGTTGTCCATCCAGAAAGATTCCGAATGAAGCACTCACATTACACGATATCCTTTGAAATCAAGATTTACACTATGAAACATCATTCCCCACCACCAAACCTCATCCAAACCCTTATCAACCCTCCGATCGATGATCCATCCAGTTTTGAACCCCAAAATGACAATTTTACCCTTCATCCAAAAATATTTCGATTAAACCACTCACATCGTTCAATATCTGCCAAATCCAAGATCTACACTATGAAACACCATTCCCCACCATCAAACCTCATCTAAACCTTTATTAACCCCCTGATTGATGATTCGTCCTATTTTGGGCCTCAAAATGACAATTTTACCCTTCATCCAAAAAGGTTCTGAATGAACCACACATTAGACGATATCCTCTGAAATCAAGATTTAGACTATTAAACACCATTCCCCACCACCAAACCTCATCCAAACCTTTATCAACCTCCCGATCGATGATCCGTCCAATTTTGAACCCCAAAATGACAAATTTACCCTTCATCCAAAAATATTGCAATTGAACCACTCATATCACCCGATATCTACCAAACCCAAGATCTACACTATGAAATACCATGCCCCACCATCAAACCTCATCTAAACCTTCGTCAACCCCTTGATCAATGATTCGTCCAATTTTGGACCTTAAAATGATAATTTTACCCTTCATCTAGAAAGACTCCAAATCAACCACACGATGTCCGCTAAAATCAAGATTTACAATATGAAACACCATTCCCCACCACCAAATCTCACCCAAACGCTTAACAACCCCCCGATCGACAATCCATCCAATTTTGAACCCCAAAATGACAATTTTACCTTCGTTCAAAAAGATTCTGATTGAACCACTCACATCGCCCGATATCTGCCAAACCCAAGATCTACACTATGAAACACCATGCCCCACCATCAAACCTCATCTAAACCTTTGCCAACCTCTTGATTGACGATCCATCCGATTTTGGACCTTAAAATGATGATTCTACCCTTCATCTAGAAAGACTCTGAATTAACCACACGATGTCCGCCAAAATCAAGATTTACACTATGAAACACCATTCCCCACCACCAAACCTCATCCAAACGCTTATCAACCCCCCGATCGACGATCTATCCAATTTTGAACCCCAAAATGACAACTTCACCCTTCATCCAAAAAGGATTCCGAATGAACCACTCACATTGCCCGCTACAGGCCAAAATCAAGATTTACACTATGAAACACCATTCCCCACCATCAAACCTCACCTATACTTGTTTCAACCCCCTGATCGACGATCCGTCCAATTTTGGACCTTAAAATGATGATTTTACCCTCCATCTAAGAAAAATGCCACTGACCATCACTACTAAACCCAATCAAACCCATTGTCATCCTTTTAATCGGCGGTTTAAAAAACATAGGCCATAAAATAATTGTTTCACCCTTCCATCGAGGACGTTTCCGCAATCTCATTTATCGGGTAAATCTGAAACGTCCATTCATTTACACCCCTCTCAAGTTTCCAAAACTACTTTTCTAGCCCTTCCCCACTAAATCCCTTTTGTTTTCCTTTTTACAAGAACCCCCCCCCCTTGACACTTGTCACCCACCTAGCCATTGGATCTCTAAAAACTCTCAAATTCAATCAAGGACGTCCATGGTTTTTGACAACTACAGCCTAGTCCCTGCTTGTAATTTTGTTTCAAAGTATTTGCAAGGAGGCCCTTGCCATGTGTTGAAACCCCAACCATTCGATCTCCTTGTTTCCAACCTTGTGCAATCCCAACCATAGATTGCTTGCTAGCTTTTTGGCAAGATCTAGGGGCCATTACTATTTTTGGAAAAGCACTTTTCCATTCCTAAAAAAGCCATGCAGCTTTGTTTTCCAAGTAAAGCCATGTACCAAGAAGGAATATTTCTTGTTCATTAAGAAATAGAAAGATTTCTTAGAAAAGAAAAGAAGGAAGATCTATTCGTATGAGATCAATATGGGGGGGTTCCTAAATAACCCAAAGGTTCTCTAGGTGTCATTCCTCCTCCTTTGAATCCACCATAGCTAGCTTCCAACGAGTAGCTTTTTCTTAACCAAAATTAGAAGTCTTCCTCATTATAAAGGGGCTATGGTCCCTCTCCAAATCTCTCTCTCTCCCAAGATTCCAAGGTTTCTTGACTCCATTTACTCTCTCTCTCTCCCTCTCTAAGCCTGAGACACCATCCATTCTCAACCAAAGACTCTTCTCTACATTCACTCTTCCCACCATCGAGCCATCTTCTCCACCCATCTCCTCATTTGAATCTTCTTCTTCCTCCACACCTCTCCCTCAAGCTACCTTCATCTTTCTCAATATCTTCTTCCTCTATGCTTCTAAGGTGAACCTATCTCAGTCCATTATATTCGGGTAAGAAGGAAGAGGAGAAGTCCTATTTTGGTCTACCCATTAAAACCTTCACATAACATTCCCAACAGTCTTAGAGAAAAGCCACAAGTGAGGTAACTTTTAGAAATTATGGTGTGTCCGGAAGCGTGTCGTTAAACACTTCATAACACCAGTTTAAACATTTATAAAATTGTCTGACTCTTAAACAAATACTAACACAGTAAATGGGTGAGAAAAGGTCGTATCCACAGGGAAGCGAGGGAAAAATCATTATTTACTTAGATCTGGGAAAGAAAACACAATTGGGAGATGCAAAAATACAAAAATTAATTAATTAAACTAGAATAAAATAGAATTCGAACATTGCTGAAAATTAAAAGTGCAAAAAAATAAATAAATACAGAAATAAATAAATGAAATAAACGAAATATAGAATCTGTAATCCGATCAAAGGTAGCAGTCTTTGGATCTCTCTTTTGACCCTCAAACTTCTTGAGCTAGGCCTTCTGTCTTACCTGGCCGAATTTCAGATTTGCAGAAAAGAAATAAAGTACAAATTAAATCTAATAAAAATAAAATTTGCAGGAAGGAAAAATAAACTGGAAATTAAAGAACTGAAAGTAATTCCAAAACTGAAGAAAAAATGGTTGGGATTCAAATCCAGAGGTGGCAGTAGTGGTGTTGGCGAACTGCAAGTAGGAACCCCTCCTCTTGCTTGGGCGTCCTCCTCTTCCTCTACCCTAGAACTTCTCAAGATCAACCTTCCTTCTTACTTGGGTGAACAGACCAACCCCTTCTCCAGGGTCCCTTGGACCCTTTTTATAGAGAAGGGTGGACACAACTGGGAATAGGGAGAAATATGGGGGGCGGCAGCTGGGATTTAGCAAAGTTAGGAAGGCCTTAGGGTTTCTAATGGATGGCTATGATGGTTTTGAAGTGATCCTATGGCTGAAAATAAAAGGAGAGGGCGCACAATATTATGTAGGGTTGAGATTTGGGCACCTAGAAATGGAGGGTGTAGATTATAACATCTAGGGTTGAATGGTTAAGATTAAAAGAATAGGTGGTGCCCTAGGGTTTAAATGTTATAAAGGAGAGCCCTAAAATGAGTGGTTGAGATTAAAATAGGTGGAGGGTGAAGATTAAACACCTAGGGGCGGCTAGGGTTTGGTAAGAGTAAAAAGATTAAGTTAAAAAGGCTCCATAGGGTTTGCTAAGGAGAGGGGAGCATGGTAATACAATAGGATGGACGCCAACTGGGTTTAGCAAATAGGAGGCACCCTCCTGTTCTCAGTTCTTTACAAAAATACCTCCTCTCTCAACTGGTCTTCACACCAACTTCCCAAAAGGTCACATAATTGAAATTAACTGGGAAAAGGACATTTGACTAATCTAAGGCTGAAAATACCCCTGAATTGATGCCCTTAAGGCATCAAAATGCAGGGTTATCACACCCCCAACTTAACCATTGCTAGTCCCTTAGCAATGCAGCCTTAAAATTACACTGAGTATATAGATTTTTCCCATTACAAGGTCATCCCTAACAGAATTAATCAAGCATCCTGATTCCAACATTCTCAAACTTTGTATAGATTGGTATTGGGCTTTAGGGGTAAAACTATATTATTTTGAATATTACCAAAACATGGCTTAAAATCTTATTTACCCTTCCATTTACAAACTGTCTTGATAAGATGAGATTGATTTTAAAATCAAACAGGTATTCTTATTATTATTTCTGACAGTGGATTTCTACCCCTAAACTTATTTTTATTGTTACCTTTCACCGTTTTACATGAATCTCGACACTTGACTTAGGTGAAGAGACCCGGTTACTAAGTGTTAGGTAAGTGTCTTTGGCATTCCCTTTTCCATTTGACGCGAATCTCGACACTTGACTTAGGTGAAGAGACCCAGTTACTAAGTCTAGGGTGCCCATTGACCTTTTATTCTCTCTCTCTCTCTCTCTCTCTCTTTTTGCAACACTGTTCAGGGTAGTCCATTGTCTGTCTCTTAACAATTTGAAGAATTTTATCTAATTTCTCAATCTTTCTCTTCCTATCTTGATAGGGGCAAACTTGGGAGTATTTTCTAATTTCTAAACGGTTTCGACAATATTCAAACAAGACCAATTTTTGACTCCTATCACTTGCTACCAATTTCTACAAAATTCAATATTCTTTTATCAATTTCCTAAACTTTTTTCTGTTTGGGAATCTCTTTTAATGGGAAATTTTAAAAATTTCAGTGAAATTTTAATTCACCATCTTTAAAGGCTTAGCTTCACAATTTTATTTTTCAATTTTTTCTCTCTCTTTCCTCACCTCCCCAACTTAAATGCCATTATCCCTAATGGCATGACTAGAATGATGCAAAGAATATTTGGGCCAAAGGGAACAACGAGTAGGGTTTCCTGAGGGGTTCAAGGTATGCCGCCTGGTCTTGAATCAAGAAAAACAAACTCTAATTCTAAAATTAACTGAAAAAAAAAATTACGTTGGGTTGCCTCCCAACCAGCGCTAAGTTTAACGTCTTCAGCCAGACACATTCATGTGCTTTATTCATCTAAACTCTTTGACTCACTTTCACCTTCATACAAACAGGGCTCAGACTAGGCTAACCAAGGGGTAGACAAGTCATTTAAAAAGTCATCCACTATATCTACCGTGAATCCATCTCTCCCTAGGTCTGGATACTTGGAAGCACTAAAAACATTTAACTGGTCCTCCTGCTCCCTAAATGAAATGTCCATTTCCCCCAATTTACAGTTAGTGTTTGTATAGGCTGTTGCTAGAAACGAACATCTTAAGATTATCGGGATGTGGTTCAGATCATCAATTAAGGTCATATCTAGGATGATAAAATCCACTGGGAAGTGACAACCCTCTACCCTAACAATGACGCCCTCAATAACACTTTGAGGAGTCTTGACTAACCAACCAGCGAGTTGCAGAATTATTGGGGTAGGTTCTAACTCACCGATCCTGAACCTGCCATGAATGAACAAAATCATATTTATACTAACCCCAAGATCCAATAGAGCCCGATCAAAGGTGATTCCAGTGATGACACAACGTATGAGAGGATCAATTTTTGTGGGGCCGATTGTGACTCCATCATTTGAGTACACAGCTCTTTCAAGAACTTGGCATAGGCCGGGACATGTTGGATCACATTGAGGAGAGGGATGTTAATATGGACTTCCTGGCTCTCCTCGTTGTGAGTTTCTTTGTTCTTTAGCATTGGCCCGACTATGAGTGCAGTTGGAAAGGGAACTACGGGTTGGTTTACTATAGGTTCTTCTTCTAAAGTTTCCTTCTTCTTCTCCCCCCAACTTAGGGTCTTTCTGCTCCTTTTCATTAACTCTCTTTTTCTCACACAGGTCCTCTAAAATCCTCCCACTCCTTAAGGTTGTAATGGCCTTGGTATTTTCACACTGAGGGTTCTTAGGAGGTAGCTAAATTTGTTGTGGAGGAAAACCCGGTGGCTGATTTCTAAGAGCTGCAACCGATTGACTCGGTATTTTCCCTACTTCTCTCCTCGCCTTGGCTTCAGCTAGCTGTCCTATTTGGCTCTCTAATCTATCAATAGACTGTTGCTGATTTAGGATCAACTACTAAAGCTGCATGAATTGGTCATCTATTGTACGTGCTTGAGGAGGTTGTGGGTAAGCCTAATAAGCTTGGGCCAGTTGGTTCCTAGGATGCATCTGCTAGAATTGACTTTGCATTTATGGCCTCTGAAATTGGTGGGCCATGGAGTTAGATAGGTTGTATTGGGACTGTGTATAGGTTTGACATGTTTGAGCCGGTTAAGTCCCATGGTAATCATTGTACTCCCAGTGGGTCTATGCTTCAGACCACTGAGAGTGCATATCTAGCAGGGGGTTTTCTTGGACTTGGGCCCTATAATTGAAATTGGGCTGATTTTCCCACCTAGGGTTATATGGACAAGAGAATGGGTTAGCCTTGGGTTGAAAAAATCTGTTGGCCACATGTATTTAGTTTGGACGAACTGGTTAACATGGGCCCACCGCAAGGTACTGGCTGACATGATGGGTCAGGCTTACACAGATGGAACATGATGGATAGGATGACAAGGTTGGAAGTAATTTCTCATTCCACAAACTCTGGCCATTGAATTCATTTTATTTTAACCCCCTTTTTCTTCTTTTTTTTTTGAAATTTGAAATTTAAATTTTGAATTTTAATTTCAAATTTAGATCTTGAAATTTAAATTCTGAAATTTAAACTCAATTTTGATTTTTTAAATTTTTTTAATTCAAAATTTAAATTTTTGAAATTTAAATTCAAATTTAGATTTTGAAATTTAAATTCCTAAAGTTTAAATTCAAATTTGAATTTTTAAAATTTTTTTATTTTATTTTCTTTATTATTTTTTTAAGGCAAACAAATCAACCATGCGACCTAGGGACTGACCTAGGGTTTCCTAAACTAGTGGTTCAACCAATGTGAATCCTTTTAGGTTCACTTGGAATTACACCACTTCCTTTGGTTAGCCAAGTAAGAGGAGGGGATGTGGGAGGCTCCCCTTGCTCTCATAAGTACCTAATTAAATAACCACAAAACCCGCTTAGGCGTAGCCGTTTAACCTCTTTCCTTAGACACCAACCGCCGGTTATGGAAAGTAATTTCAAGCTTCCCTAAAATTCAGCACACCTTTGAACCAAATGTGAGGCTTCCCTAATGGATCTTTCTATCCAAATTTTAAATTAGGGCTAGGGTGAATCGCACGTGAATGGTGGTGATTTTTGGGCCAAGAAAGGGTGATGAAATCCCCACCTTATCTTATTTAAGTTTGATGCCCTTAAATGAATTAACGGAAAGACAAAATAAACAGAACAAAATGCAACTAACTACAATGCATGAACAATTATTTCTAAGATGCAATTCAGCAATTAAACAAAAAAGAATAAAGCAAAATAAGCAAAAGGAACAATTAAAAGACTAAAAAGAACACCTAACATATTCACAACTAACAATAATAATTTCAGCAATTAAATAAACCTATATGATGCATGCTCTAGAATATCATACCCTAAATACTGGAATGAAAATGCAAGAAAAACATTAACCAATTTCTTTTTCAAATTTTTTTATATATTTTTTTGGTTTTTTTCTAATGTTTAACTTTTTATTTTTTTTATTTTTTTAAATTCGAAAATTTAAAATTCAAATTTCGAAATTTGAAAATCAAATTCGAATTAAAATTTAAATTTAAATTCAGATTTGAAATTTAAACTCAAATTCGAAAAGTTCAACAATTTCCTATTTAGCAATTAATTATTCAATTAAACAACTAAAAGAAAAGAAATTAAATAAAGCAACAAATAATAATTGCAAACAGAAAATAAAACAACAATTAATTGTGCTAAACAGAATTAACAACTACCAAAAATAAATTCTAACAAACTAATTGCTAATCAAAAAATTAAACTGAAAATAAAATGATCAAAAGGAAAATTATGCAAGAAATAGATAAAATAAAAGAAAAAAATTATGCTGAATTTTTTTTTTTTGAAATTTATATTTTTTCGTTTTTTTTAATACAAGAAAAACACAAATCTAAAATTAATAAGAAAATAAAATTGACGAAAGAAAAATGCGTTGCAAAAATAAATAAAAAAAATAAACGAAAATTTTTTATTTCTTTTTTTTGTTTTTTATTTTTTTTTATTGTTTTTAATCTGAAATAAAAGAAAAAATGAATCTAAAATTTAAACCGAAAATAAAATAAAACAAAGGAAACAAAAGAAAATTATGCTGCAAGAAATAAAATAAAATAAACATTTTTTTTGTTTTTTTGTTTTTTCTTAATCTAAAATAAAAGAAAAACACAAAACTAATAAAGCAAAAATAATCGAACAAGAAATTAAAATAAAGACAAAAAAATAGATCTAGAAACAAAACGAAAAAAAATAATACTAAAAATAAATAAATAAATCGGATCTAGAAAAAAATTAATTAAAAATTCAAAAATAACTATTCTATCAAAAAAAAAGAGTTTGAAAATAAAAATAAGAAAATTAAAAATAAAATGGAACGACTACACTTGAAACGCAATCCACTTTCTCTTCTCTTCTCTTTCGTCCCACAGTCCCACAACGCTCCAGTACCCCACCTTTCGCTATTCCGTCCTACAAAATCAAAGAGAAACAAGAACTAAAATGAGATAACGAATCAAGTAATAAAACGAAACGGAAAAAATAATGAAACAGATCCGGATCTTCCGTGCCTCCCCGGCAATGGCGCCAAAAACTTGGTGTGTCCGGAAGCATGTCGTTAAACACTTCGGAACACCAGTTTAAACATTTATAAACCTGTCCGGCTCTCAAACAAATACTAACACAATAAATGGGTAAGAATGGGTTGTATCCACAGGGAAGCGAGGGAAAAATCGTTATTTACTTAGATCTGGGAAAGAAAACACAATTGGGAGTTGCAAAAATACATTAATTAAYTAATTAAACTGGAATAAAATAGAATTCGAACCTTGCTGAAAATTAAAAGTGCAAAAAAATAAATAAATACAGAAATAAATAGAAAAAATAAACGAAATAAAGAATCTATAATCCGATAAGTGGTAGCAATCTCTGAATCTCTCCTTTGACCCTCAAACTTCTCAAGCTAGGCCTTCCGTCTTACCTGGCCAAATTTCAGATCTGCAGAAAAGAAATAAAGTGCAAATTAAATCTAATAAAAATAAAATTTGCAGGAAGGAAAAATAAACTGGAAATTAAAGAACAGAAAATAATTCTAAAACTGAAGAAAAAATGATTGGGATTCAAATCCAGAGGTGGCGGTAGTGGTGTTGGCGAACTGCAAGTAGGAACCCCTCCTCTTGCCTAGGCATCCTCCTCTTCCTCTACCCTTGAACTTCTCAATATCAGCTTTCCTTCTTACCTGGGTGAATTGACAACCCCTTTTCTAGGGCCCCTGAGACCCTTTTTATAGAGAATGGTGGACACAACTGGGAATAGGGAGAAAGATGGGGGCAGCAGCTGGGATTTAGCAAAGTTAGGGACGTCCTAGGGTTTCTATTGGATGGTTAGGATGGTTTTGCGGTGATCCTATGGTTGAAAATTAAAGGAGAGGGCGCCCAATATTATGTAGGGCTGAGATTTAGGCGCCCAGAAATGGAGGGTGTAGATTAGAACATCTAGGGTTGAAGGGTTAAGATTAAAAGAATAGGTGGTGCCCTTAGGCTTAAAAGTTATAAAGGAGAGCCCTAAAATGAGTGATTGAGAATAAAAAAGGTGGAGGGTGAAGATTAAACACCTAGGGGCGGCTAGGGTTTGCTAAGAGTGAAAACATTAGGTTAAAAAGGCTCCCTAGGGTTTGCTAAGGAGAGGGGAGCATGGCAATACAATAGGATGGGCGCCAACTGGGTTTAGCAGATAAGAGGCGCCCTCCTATTCTTAGTTCTTTACAAAAACACCCCCTCTCTCAGTTGGTCTTCACACCAGCTTCCCAAAAACTACACTTTAGCCTAGAAAACTTCCTAGTTTTCTACATAATTTGTACAGAGACCCTCAGGGGTCACATAATTGAAATTAGCTGGGAAAAGGACACAATTTGACTACAGCTTCTGTTCTCTTTTCTTTTTATTTATTTTTATTTTATTTTGCCTTTCTTTTGTTTTCTTGGCCAATAGAAAAATATTCAAGTTGGTTGCTATGATTTTATTTTGTTGGTTAGTTTGTTTGAAAATGAATGAATATGGCTAGTTTTTTCGAACTCTCCTCATTGAAAATTTCTATGTTTTTTTATTTATTTTATTTGACTTTTGTTACCTTCATCTTGCTTTTTTAGTTAATTTTGTTTGAAAATGAATGAAGATGTTATGTGTGAATTCAATCTTCCTATTATTGGCAAGGCATTTATGTTTCTCTTTTTGTATAAATTAATGCATGCATCCTATTCAGATTAGAGGCTCATGAATTCGACTTAGAGGGAAGCTCATGGTGGGTTGCATCCTTCATGGCTTCATCATCTCTCTCCTTCGAGTAGAAGTGTGGGAGGCCTTGGATAAAAAGGGGGTAGGATGTGTAGATATTCGCCCCTTTGCTCCTTAAGGGCTTCCCACACCCGGGAAGAGGGAAGGAGAAGATTGAGCAATGTAAGATAGCACCCTCTTTATGACAAACCCTCAACAAATAGGAGGAAGCCATTTAGCTTTCATGAATAATGATTTGATTTATTTTATCATGACAAACCCTCAACAAATAGGAGGATGCCATTTAGCTTTCATGAATAATGATTTGATTTATTTTATTTTATTTTATTTTGTTTTATTTTATTTTTATTTTTTAATTTTATCTTGATTGGCATTCACAAGGTAAGAAAAGGAGAAGGGTGCCTAACACCTTCCCTATCCTTCCCTTTGATGCCTAGAGTCTTGGTTATAGGGATTGGGAGTCCTTTTTCTCAAAGAAAGGGAGGCCCATCCTTGTTCAAGTGGTTGATGGGTGGCGACTCCTCTCGTGGCCATGAAGTGATGTCCATATCCAATGGGATTTCCATAATCACCCTCCTCCTCGGAGTCTGGATCTTCTTCGGCCTTATCCAGCATCTTTGTAGTGACACCCATGGTGGTGATAGATCCGAGGTCGAGCTCCGGGAACACTTGCCTTGTCATCCAGCGGCAAAGCTTGAAGCCCTTACAAACTATGGTACCGAGGTCCTCTATCATCTCGTCAAATTCTACCGAAGGCTATGGTACGGAATCTCGTCTTCGATCTCCTTGGTGAGAATAGCTTTGCGCTCAGCGGCAGTGACCTTCTGCTCCTCGGCTTCTTTCGTCAACCTCTCGACCTCCCTCTGAAGCTACTCATCTTTTGCTGCCACCTCGGCCTCCAACTTGTTGACGACCTCGACAGCCTTCTCCACCCTGGCCTGGTATTCCGTAGCCACTACCTCAATAGCTTTCACATTCGCAGCCTACTGCTCTAACTGCTTTAGGAGCGTGTGAACCATGGAGTTGGCCTACGAAAGAAATAAATTTCACTAAGTATCGAAGAACAACCTAAGCGAAAACATAATAATGAGATCGGGACATACCACCATGAGATAACACAGTGTTTTTGCGCCCATTTCAGGAGCCCGCTGTTCGGCAAGCCGGGAGATCTCCTCGGGGAAAATGACCTTGGTGCTCTTTTTTAGGCTGATCCAGAAGTCCATGATACTTCAGTACTCCTTGGGGCCCTCACTTGAAGAGCCAGCCCCAGGATGACTAGATTGAAGCTCTGAAGACTAGGTCACCTCGATCTGACGGGGCAGACACCTCCTCTCTTGGTCCTCCTCGACCAAGTTGATAATCAAAAATTCCTCGGCCTTAGCAAGGGCAGCAGGCTCAATTTCCGGTACCTAGGAAGAATCACCTCGGGATGTCTTCGTCTTTCTCTTCTTCATGCCAAAGAAGAGTTGAGTCATTGAAAGACCAGCCGTAATACCTACAAAAGACGAGCGAAAGTCAGTCAAAGCAATATAAAAGAAAGTATCATGAAAAGACGAAGTACCCGCGCCCGAAGTGACAACCTACCCAAGGGACTCAGCCCGGCCTTAACAAGCTTCTCCTCAGCCAAATAGTCCTCTAATCTTAGGCCGAACCTTGCTAGTTCGCACATCCTTTTTTTCATCTTCCTATCCATCCGGTCCCCGAGGTCCTTGATGCCTTTCCTCCAGTGTGTTGGGAAAGGCCACCACCCATCAACAACAAGAGTGAAGTATCTCCTCTTCTAGGCCGGGACCTTCAAGGAATACTCATGAAGGAGTTTATATCCAGGCCGATAAGATATGTAATAACTAAATTTATTCTCAGCCTTTGGACCAGCGTGATTCTTCTTTATGGAACACACCCAGCTGAAGGTATCTAAGTCTAAGGGAAGGTCGAAGTCATGAAAGAGAGAGATAGTACCGACTAAGGTGCGAACTGAGTTCAAGTTGAGCTGATCGATGGTGACATCAAAAAATTTTAAAACTTTAATAATAAAGGAGTGAAGTGGAAAGCGAAGCCCGGCAATCAGGTGCTCCGCGAAGACGATTATCTCCTCGTGCTCGTGTTCCTAGGGAAAACCCTCCAAGGGAAAGTAGTAACCATAATGGTCAGGGAATTTGTACCAAGCAACTAGAGCACGAATTTGCTCGATGGACATCGTGGAAGGACCGTAGCTATCTGGTTCTCAAGGATGACGTACACGGCTTGAAGGTGCTCCGTGAAGATGATTATCTCCTTGTGCTCGTGTTCCTAGGGAAACCCTCCAAGGGAAAGTAGTAACCATAATGGTCAGGGAATTTGTACCGAGCAACTGGAGCACGAATTTTGTCGATGAACATCGTGGAAGGACGGAAGTTGTCTAGTTCTCAAGGATGATGTACACGGCTTGAAGACGAAGCCTTCTTATGAGAGGCTCTTTGGTCCTGAACCAAGGTACCCACCTCGGCCGGACCAAACTCTAGATCTTGAGCCGAGGTGCCCTCCTAGGCCCGATCAAACCCCGCACTCTCTTCACCAAACAAGATACTACTACTAGGCATGACGGGAACAAAGACAAAGGAAAAAACTAAAGAAAGGGAAGACGACTTACCTAAAAGGAAGATGACCGACCTCAAGAAAGGATGACCAACCTGGAGACACCGAAGTTAGCGTGCGACCTCCAGAATGCGAGAGCTCAAAAAAAGACAAAGGAAATGGGACCCCAAGGCCCCTATTTATAGCCAGTGTAGCTGATGACGAACGGTTCAAACCGATCAGATCTGATGGCTCCCAAGAGGGGTGGTTGCAAGACCTTCGAGGTTGAATTTGGTTGAGCACACGTTTGAATGCCACGGAATTTTATGTTCGCGTGACATTTGTACGTTCCCGAGACATGATCTAACCTAAAGGTTGAGCCATTTGGGTCAGTCTGGTTTGACCCATAGACTGGACCTCAGCCAAATTAGAGGCCGAGCAAAATTCACCCAGACTCGTCATGGACTCCCACACTGAGTTAACCACCTCTGGTATGAGAGTGGGGGCAATTGATGAGGGGTAATTTGGCCTGACCTGTCAACATTCGAACATGTGGATTGAGCCAGGTCAACTTGAGTACCTCGGCACCTCGGCCAAGACTGAGGTCTGAGTAGCTCATGATGGCCCGACTTGCTGAGGTGACATGTAGCCAACTTCTAGAAGCTAGCCAGCTATCTTCGACCTCTCTAGGATAACATCGCATGTCCGCAAGCCTTATCCTTATCCCGCTCAAATCGAATGGACTTGATAAGCCTTATCAATTCACATGAAGTCTACGTCCGAATGCGGAACAGATTCCTAGTAGAGCGGGCCGAGAATTTCAGAGGTCTTTCGTAAGACCTACGATAGTTTGCCTATATAAGGGCACCAATCCCAACATTATAAGGTATGCGCGATTATTTTCTCACTAGCCTTCTTACTTACAAGAATTCATCTCGCATACAATTACTAACTTAAGCATCGGAGCACCTACATCGGGTAAGCCACTTCGAGTCCTCTAAGTTCACTTTTTTTCACTTCGACCGGCTAACTAAGTGGACTGACGTTTGAACTGCCATCCAGTTAAGAGCAACCAGATCGTCCACCATCAGGTGCCAACTCGGAATTGATGACAATATATGAGTGGGTGTTAGTATAATAGGTGGGGTATTTAAAATTTTAAATTATTGAAGGTCCGCAATGAAAATTAAAATTCTAAGGTGGAGTGAAAATGGGAGAGGAAAATCAATGATGTGATGATTTAATGAAAAATAATTGAATGAAAAAGAAAGGGAGAGAAAAGCAAACGTCATGGTCCGCCATCATTGATGTAATGATTTGTCAAGAAATTGACACAAACCTTGGCATAGGCCTCAACCTTACACTATAGTGAGTGGTAAGAGTCATGACTCTAGCGTCAATGTTGAGTGAATCGTCCTTTACTTGGTTGGTCAGTGGTTATCAAGAAGAAAAATCAATCTCAGACTTGTGTTTATATTATGCAATATGGATTACGGGTGCAAGTCGGGCAGGGTTTGGTTGGGTTGAGGCCAACCCTAGCCAAATCCTAAGTTCTAATCCCCCAACCCTAATCTTAACCTAATCTGACCTTCAACCCAATTTACCCAACCTTAACCCTAACCTTAACTAAATTCCTTTAACCCTAACCCAACCCAAAGTCAACTTCGGGTTGGGCTGGGCTCGGATTGGACCTAACACAACCTACTTCCCATTCATTAAAATCTCATAAAACTATTTAATCTCAAATCTTAACTCAATTTTCACTATATATTAATTCTATGTTTTATTAGTATTTGTTTGTTGATGTTTTTATTGGTTTTTTTAGTACAAAATTCGAAAAAATAAGTGTTTGAAATGACTATATTTTATTATGAGTTATGACTTATGATAGCTCTTTTATGCGCGGAAAACATTAGAGAGGAGATGAAGAATAAAATATTCAAATATGTTATTAAGGTTTTAGTCTTTTCATTTGGGATTAAGTGAAGTGATTATCTTAAAAGAAAGACATGATAGTAAGTAGTGAGGGTTATACAACTATCATACATCTAAATAAATCAATGTATGATACATAATATATATAACATATATTTATATATGACATATATTATAGAGTCGGGTTTGGGTTGGGTCGAGTTGTCCAAAGGGTCAACCCTAACCCTAACCCAACCCAATCCAACTTTTTTGGATTGAGTTAGGGTTAGGTTCAGGCCAACCCGGCCCAAGTTGCAGCCTTAATATGGACATGTCTACAATTGAACCAGAAGGTCGGCTCACCATCTGATGGCCCAGGCCCATTCCTCCATTATCATCGTAACTTGAGTATAAAACATAGAGGAGGCTTCTTTTTTGAATTGGGTGTAGTCCATACAGAAGAGGCTTCTTTTCTGAATTGGGTGCAGTCCATATAATTGTGATTTACTTGTTTCTTCGTCTCATCTTCTTTTCTGAATTGATGTTGTAAAACACAGAGGAGGCTTAATGCTTAATACACCGATAAGGAGGTGACTACATGTCAAACACCTAAAGAGAGCTCTAGCACTCTTACCAAAGAGAGCTCAAGATCTCCTACCAAAGAAGGCTCTAGTCTTCTTGCCAAAGAAGGACCAGCTATTATATAGAGGACTCTTACCAAAGAGAGATCAATCAGAGCAAAAAGGAAACTTTCTTCTTAGCAAGTTTCCTACTGAAGACCTTTCCTTATTTCTCTATTTCTATTCTTGTAATTGTTTCTAATTTATTCTTTATTATTTCTATATAAATATTCAGCCATGTACAGTTATTCATCATAGTGAAATTCAACCCATTCTTTTAATCTTTGTCTTTCTAGCTTTAACTTGGTATCAGAGCCATGGCTTACAACACCCCCATTGTTTCTGAGATAATGAGCTCGAGCTCAACCTCTTCCCAGAATTCTTCCCTACCAATTAACATCAGTTCTATTACTAATGTTTCACATTATCTGACAATCAAAGTCAATGGCGGAAATTTTCTTCTCTGGAAAGCTCAATTGCTTCTAGTACTTCGAGCCCACAAGTTGATGGGTCTCATTGACGGATCAGCCAAGCCTTCCTCAAAAGTGATTCCAGATCCTGTTGATAGCAGTAAGAGAATTTTGAACCCATAATTTTCCACTTGGTTGCAGTTAGATCAGTTGGTCCTAATCTGGCTTATAGCTTCTTTAACTGAAGGAGTCCTAGCACAAGTCATTGGACTCTCTACAGCCACTGAAGTCTAGAATGCTCTGGAGAAATCTTCCTTTTCTCATTCTCGATCTAGGGTACTTCAACTCAGACATCAACTTCAAAATCTCAAGAAAGGGAACTTGTCTGTCAGCAATTATGTTTAGAAAGCCAAAACAATTGCAGATAGCCTTTTTGCAATCTCAGAACCAGTAGCAAAAGCATATCTGGTTTTATACTTCCTATCCGGCTTGGGCAGTGAGTATGAATCCCTTATTACAGCTATTACAAATTGAGTTGATGCAGATCAACTCAATATTAGTGATGTTCTTGGATTACTTCTGAGTCATGAAGCCTGGCTTTTACAACACAATTTTTCCAGTGAAAATCCAAATGCAAGGAATAATAATAAAAATTTGACTAACAGTTTTCAATCCTCTTAGAGTTCTTACAGTCAAGGTAGGGGTGGCAATAATCGTGGTAGAGGTAGGGGCGTGGTGGTCAGCCCTCAGGCCATGGACAAGGTCATGGAAATGGAAATAGTATTATCTGTCAGCTTTGTAACAAACCAAGCCATGGAGCACTGAAATGTTACAAAAGATTTGATCTCTCTTGTCAAGGAGAGAACACTATGCATCTGGTAGACCCTACAGCCTTTCACAGTGGCATCTCACACAATGACTCTACATTTGGAACCGGATTTGATCCAATCTGGTATCTGGATAGTGGTGCCACTCATCACATGACACCAGGTGTTGATAACCTACAAGTCCGAACTAAATATCAAGGTTCTGATCAAGTCAATATCGGTAATGGAACAGGTTTGACTATAAATAATACAGGGTCGGCATCTTTAGTTTGCAATCAGAATCTGTTTGCCTTGAAGAATATCTTTCATGTTCCTTCTCTTACTAAAAATTTGCTATCTATAAGTAGATTTACCAAGGATAATAATCTAATTTTTGAATTTCATTTGGATTTCTTTGTCTTGAAGGACCCTACGAGGAGAGTTTTACTCCGAAGACCCAGTAGAGACAGACTCTATCAGTTTTCGGGAGCAATTCAACACAAGATAGAGAACTCGACAGCTTTTGTAGGCGAGAAAACTTTCGTGGTAGAATGGCATCAATGACTTGGTCATGCATCTCTCCAAATTGTGAAAAATATTATTTCTAAATTTGGTTTACCTTATTCTAGATCTTTCAGTTGTCCTTTCGTGTGTAAAGCTTGTCAAATGGGTAAAGCCCATCGTTTAAGTCTACCATCTTCAACTACCACTTTTTCTACACCTCTTGAACTAGTTTTTTCTTATGTATGGGGACCTGCCCCAACTTTTTCCAATAAGGGCTTCAAATACTATGTTCTCTTTATAGATGCATATTCTCAATTTTCATGGATTTTTCCTCGTGAAAGGAAGTCAGAAGTGTTTAATGCTTTTATTAACTTTAAGAATCATGTGAAAAATCTTTTCTCTATGAAAATTAAGATGTTTTAGAGTGATTGGGGTGGCAAATTTTGCAATCTCTCTTGTCATCTTGATAATGATGGTATTCTTCACCGCTTTAGTTGTCCTCGTATACATGAGCAGAATGGTAGTGTTGAGCGAAAACATCGACACGTTATTGAGTCCACATTGTCTCTACTGGTGTCCTCCTCTCTCCCCCAGTCCTTCTAGGCAGATGCTGCTGAAAATGTCGTCTTCCTCATCAATTGACTGCTAACTTCGGACTTTGGTAATCTCTCTCCTTATGAGAAATTATTTGAAAAGCCTTCTGATTATTCTATGCTAAAGGTTTTTGATTGTAAGTGTTACCCTCTTCTTCGGCCTTATAATGTGCACAAGATGGATTTTCTCTCTGCTCCCTGTATCTTTATTGGCTACAGCAACAGTCACAAAGGGTACTGTTGTTACAATCCTGCTACTGGCAAAGAGATAATTGCCAGACATGTTGTCTTCAATGAGCACTCCTTTCCCGGATCAGCACAATCATCGCCACCTTCCGTCCCTGTTACCCCTACTAGAGTTCTTCTTCCTTTCTTGGGCACCATTAGTGGTGACACGTGTCCATTTCCTGCGGCTCCTAAGGTATCCTCTTCTCCTCTACCATCTATGTCTATAACTAATGAGGCATCTCCTACTTCCTCCTTTGAGCCAGAACAGGAAGTTTCTCTCAGTGTTGATTCCCTGCCAGTTTTGCACACCCGCCCTTTTCAAGAACTGTTGGACAAAACTCCTGTTGTAGACCCTCCAGTGCACACTCATACAATGATAACAAGGTCTATGACGTCTAGGTCGGCATAGGCATTAACTGCCACTTGCCATCCTCTCTCGGTTGCTTTAATGCATGATGTTCATACTCTTGAGGAACCCTCCTCCTATGGACATGCTTCCAAGTCTCCTCACTAGTGGGCTGCCGAATTTCATGCCTTGCTTCAGAATGGTACTTGAGAACCAGTTACCTATGATGCTTCTATGAACGTGGTTGGCTCGAAATGGGTTTTTAAAATCAAACGGCACCCTAACGGTTCCATTGATCGCTACAAAGATCGTCTTGTTGCACAAGGCTTCACTCAGGTTCCGGGCGTCGACTTCACTAAGACTTTCAGCCCTGTAGTCAAACATGCTACTATGCGCACTGTTCTTGCTCTTGCAGTTTCCCATGGTTGGGACATTTGGCAGTTGGATGTTCATAATGCCTTTCTTAATGGGTTCATTATAGAGACTATTTTTATGCATCAACCGAAAGGCTTTGAGGACAGAAATTATCCCCATCATGTCTGCAAACTTCATAAGGCCCTCAATGAGCTCAAACAAGCTCCTTGATCTTGGTTTTCTCGGTTGAGTAATCGTCTATATGACCTCGGTTTTTGGGGTTCCTAGTGTGACCCCTCTCTGTTTATTTACAACCGAGAACAAATTACCATTTACATTCTTGCTTATGTTGATGATATTCTCATTACTAGATCCTCCTCTGCTCGTGTCTCTCAGCTTATCAGCAATTTATCTCAGACCTTTGCTTTGAAAGACTTGGGGTCGCTACACTACTTCCTTGGTGTTGAATCTCATCATGATGCAACTGGATTGTTTCTTTCTCAACGTAAGTATATTTTGGATCTTTTGTTGAAGACTAACCTTGTTGTGGCCAAACCTGTTTCTAGTCCAATGGCCACCTCATCCCAGCTCTCTCGGTTTAATGGTGAACCGCTCCCTGATCCCACTCAGTACCGGAGCATTGTAGGTGCTCTTCAGTATGTCACTCTGACAAGACCTGATGTCGCCTTCGTAGTAAATAAAGTTTGTCAGTTTTTACAAGCTCCTACTAATGAACACTGGGGCGCAGTAAAGAGGATTCTGAGGTATCTCAAAGTAACCATTGACTCCGGTTTTCTTTTCTCGACACACTTGTTGGACACATTGACAGCATACTCTGATGTTGTTTGGCTGGTTGCCCTGATGACAAACGTTCTACTAGCGGATATGGTATTTTTCTTGGTTCTCATTTGATTTCGTAGAGGGCTAAGAAGCAACCTACAATAGCTCGGTCTAGCAAAGAGGCTGAATTTCAAACTCTAGCTAATACCACCACCGAACTCTTGTGGCTAAATTCTCTTCTCTCTGATTTGGTGGTCAAACTTAAGTCTCCACCAGTTCTCTACTATGATAATATTGGGGCCACGTATCTTGCTTTTCATCCCATTTTCTAGGCCCATACTAAACATATTGAGGTTGACTTTCATTTCCTTCGAGATCTCATCGTCAAGAAGTGTCTGATCGTGCAGTTCCTTCCCACACAAGATCAACTTGATGATATTTTCACTAAACCACTTTCGTCTTCCCGGTTTGAATGGCTTTGGTCCAAGCTTCAAGTGCTTGCAGCCCACTTTCACTTGAGGGGGCGTATTGATGAAAGTGTGATTGGTTTTACATAGAATTAAACTTTAAATGTTTCATGTTGAAACATGACATACCAAACACATATCTACTATAAACACCTAGCTAACATTGATGTTGAGACTATAAACATTAAGCATTAACCAAATAAGTTTCTCCTCACCTTTGAAATTTGCACCACCTACACTACTCAAAACATTTCAGCCTGAAATGGGAATGATACCAAACACAATCTAGACAAGGGTGAAGCCGTGAAGCCAAGCTATTCATGAAAGGAAAAGAACCTGAATTTGAGGCTTGACCTACATAATAGACAAACCCATAATTGAACTTGGCTGAAACTTCCACTTCTTTTCACTTTTGATGAGTGGTCTATGGTTTCAGACTTTCACCCTGTTGTTAGCTTTCTTCCTTTTCTTTATCTGATTTGTTGTAGTCTATATAACTTCATTAGAGATGGTGACTACTTGTTCTTAGCTTTCTTCCTTTGTTTCTATATAACTATATTTCAATGAGCCACACTTTACTAAATTCACTCTTATTCACTAATGCATATATTTTTCACTTAATTTAGGCCCTGTTTGGATAGGCTTTTATAAAGTATTTTCATAGTTATAAAATACTTTTACTTTGATATTTTTAAAAGTATAAAACAGAAATCTATCCATCCAAACAGGGCCTTAATCTTCTTCCAATAACATTTTAAACAATGAAGACCAGAAATTCTTTAAAAAAAAGTATAATAAAAGACTCATAGTCTTTATTCAACACTCATTCTATCAGAGGTATTTCCATCAATGAAATTCTTAAAAAAAGGAGTGCATTTTTTGTATTGAAAAAAGAAATAAAAACCTTGGAGACCCTTTATTTCACAGTTTAATTGTTTAATATCTGTGAAAAAAACAAGCAATTAACCAAATTAATAAATAACTGCTATCCAAGAGCTGGATGAGGTCAAGAATAGTTTAGTGATTGAGTGAGAAACATCAGCTCTTTGGACTAAATAGATCTTCTGGTCTGGTCCATTGCATTCTCCTCGTAAATGGCAGCATGGTGGGTCTACTATATGTTACATTGCAATGCATTATTGTAATAATTTGAACCAAATCATAAAACGTGTCCACTACTTCTAAGACAAGCTGATATTTATTTAGATATACTTGTCAAATTTGTCTCACGACCGTCTTAGCAGGATCTTATTTTTTGTATAATGGGGATATTTCTGAAATTTAAATATAAAAAGCATCCTTTTATTATTATTATTATTATTATTATTATTATTATTATTATTATTATTATTATTATTATAGGTAGACCTTAGAGTCCATTGGATGAATAGTAAAGCGAGTTAGCTAGACTAATTAAAGCATTACAACTTTACAAGATCACGAGCAACCAATCCCTTTCAATAGAAAGGACACAGACAAAGCAGATCGGGTTTTTTATTTTTTATTATTTTTTTTTATGAGAATGGATTTGTCTTGTTCCTTCGCTCACTACCCATCCACATCATGAGTTTAAATTAACTGTCTTTTTGGTTCGAGTGATAATTATCATAATTTGGTCTCCCGACTTTATAAAATGCAATAATTCAGTATTCAAATTTTTTTTCAAACGTGACAATTTAATAGTTGTGATAACAGATCATGCGATGTAAAAAGATACAAATGCCCTTCGACATGTTATCTAATTTTCTTTCTTAACCAGTTCTTTGTCTTGGTTGTAATACGCGGAAGATGACACCGAAAAATTAAATATCGTGGGAAAATTGTTAGGAGAACGTCATGAGAGTTGTAGCAACTTTGCTTTGTCTGAGATTTCTTTCTCCAATTCTGTTACAAACTGAGTTGTGCCTCTTGAATCAGAGCCAGACTCACATGAGAAGTCGGCTTCAAGAACTAGAGAAGGAGACACGGTTGATGATTATCAACAGTGGGTGGAGCGAAACTATACAGGGCTTGATCCAAAATCAGAAGCCTCTCTCACCTTCAACCTCTTCGTCGTCCTCGTCTCCAGATTCGCCAAAGGAGCAGGTCTCTAACGTGCAACCGAGAATCTTCCCCTGGAGCTGTTCAATGATGAGCACAGGATGACGACGCATATGCTATACACGGCATCCCCTGTTTTAAGCTTGGATTCATGGCTGCTAATCTGCCAATTCTCGAAGCCCATGAGGAAACAAAAAATGGAAACCAAATAGAGAAATTCTTTTAGACATTAAAAGTGAGAGAGAAGGCCGGTGTGTGAGATGCAGTGCCAACTGCCAACAACGGTGATCTTCACGTTGGTTGGATCTCGGTGCTGTCAGTCCGCAAACACGGCATTGATGCTGCAACTATTGCAAGGTTTAGACGGTTGATTCCACAACATTCCGTAGTTGAGCTTCAGATTTTCTTTGAATTTTTAGGTGGTTATTTGGCTACGCTACAAGTTCCATCTCTCCTTGGGATATACAATGGCAGTTCTTCCGATTCTTCAGTTTAAAGAGAAGATCGTTCAAACGGTGAAGCAAAACCTTCTCGCTGCTTTAGGAGAGACTGGTTCAGGGAAGAGCACGCAGCTCTCGCAAATATTGCACAGAAATGGGTACACCAAATCTGGAATTAGTGCTGTCACTCAACCTCGTCCAGTTGCCACAGTCATGGTTGCGAGGTGATTTCGTCTATCTCCTCTCTCTTTTGCTTTCTTTTCTTCCCCTTCCTGCTATGACCTATGAGAGATCCTCTAACACCATTCTCCACTTTGACTGCACCAGAGTTCTCTTTTGTTTGAGTACTTTTCCTCTTATTTCCATTCTCTGTTATTGCTTTTCTTTTCACCTCTTTGGTCGAGACAGCTGGTTTCGTATTCTCCTCATCCTCCTCTGTCTTCTCAATTACTTCTTCGCCGATCTCATCTTTCAATGAGACCTTTTCATTCTATGCAAGTTCTGTTTCAATGAGACCTTTTCATTCTATGCAATTTCTGTTTCAATGAGACCTTTCAAAAGTTTGGATATTTGATTGTCACATTTTAAAGCTAGAGGACCAAATTATCACTCAACCCAAACTACAGGTACTAATCAGAAATTTTTCCTAAATTATAATGCTTTATTTAAGTGGAAAGCTGGAGTAATACCACTTGCTCAGCTACCAAACAACAAGCAATACCTCTTTATTATATATATAAAAAGATTAGGTTATTAAAAACATATTTATTATATATTTTGCTTTCTATATGTTTTCATATAAAATGGCTATAAAATATAGTTTTTTTTTTTTTCATTTAGACAAAAGTATGAGTCATCAACCATCTACCATATCGGTGAAAATAAGCCATTTATCATAAATTGTAGGGCTGCAAATAGGGTTGCTCAACTTGAAGAATTTCAACTACATCATGGCTTGGGTTAAGGTTTGGTCTTACTGAAAATTTGACAAATTTTAAATCCAACTATATACAAGTTGCATTCCTAATAAATTGAAGAGTTTAGAAGAGCTTCCCCACAGACCAAAATGGACATGGTTTGAACTAGTAAGAAATTATTTGGTAGAAAGGATGCAAAGGAAAAATCCTTTTATAAAGTAAAATGAAGAGCTTATTGTCTAAGGAGCATTCTACAACATGAATGTTTTTGCTTTATTTGTTTATGGGATCTCCACATCAGCAAAAAAAAAAAACAAACAAACAAACAAAAACATGTTTTTTTTTTCAAAAAACAAAATATGTTTTTGGAGCCTACAAAATTATGATTTTTAAAACAAAACAAATTTTCTAATATAGAAATTATATGATTTATGGAACATGATGTTGAGTAATCAAATGAAAACATGTTTTTGAAACCAGGTTCAAGAACATGTTTTTTATTTCAGTTTTGAGAACAAAACGCACATACACAACCAAAAACATGTTTTTTTGTGTGTGTGTGTGTGTGTGTGTGTGTGTGTGTGTGTGTGTTTGTCTTAAGAAACAATTTGTTTCAAACCAGATGGTTTTGATTTGTTTTTGAAATTGCCAACAAGAAAAACAATTCATATTGTAGAAGCCCCCCTAAAATGTTCTTAGGCCATGTTTGGAAGCTTAAAAATAAGTGCTTATTTGGGCCATTAAACACTTATTGGCATTTGGAAAATAAGTACGAAATAAGTGCTTATTTTAAAAATAAGGGCTTATTTTTTAAGTCCAAATTTTCAGCTTTTTTTAAGTGCTTATACTATAAGCACTTATTCAATTTTTTTCTTCTAAAATTATCCTTGTTGAATTTTATAAAAGTACTTTTATGAAATCATTTTTACGAAAACACTTTTAAGTACCATTTATGAAAGTACTTTTGTAAAAGAACTTTTATGAAACCACTTTTGTAAAAGCATTTTTATGAAAGCACTTTTATAAAAGTACTTTTATGAAAGCACTTATAAGTGCTTTCATAAGGGTACTTTCTTAAAAGTGCTTTCTTAAAAGTACTTTTATAGAAGTGCTTTTGTAAAAGTGCTTTCATAAAAGTACTGTTATAAAAGTGTAAAAGTGTTCATAAAAGTGTTTTATAAACGTACTTTCATAAAAGTGTTTTTATAAAAATAATTTAATAAAAGTGCTTTTAAAGGGTATATTTTGAAAATTTGAAAGAAAATGAAGGACAAAATAATCACAAATGCTTATTTAAGTGCTTATTAGAGAAAAACTATCAAACGCCCAATATAAAATAAGTGCTTCTTTTAAAAATTAAGCACTTAAAAAAGTTGGGTGCTAAATACAAATAAGTACTTATTTGAATAAGCACTTGTTTTTAAACATTTTTTTTTAACTTAAGCACTCCTAAACATGACCTTATATTTCTTCTATAACACATCCTTAGTTCAAGGAAATTTTCAATCTGCTTAAGTGTATATTTCACTATTATAGTCATAAAGTTAGTACTTCAACAAGCCAAAACTTTGTTTTTGATCTATTTTACATGGAAGCAAAGTTAGACTTGGCTAAAACATTTGGCAGGATGGATCTAAAGTTGTAGTGGCTGCTATGAAAAGAATTAAAATGTGTTGCCACTGTGGCGTTGCAGAAATGGGACTCAGTCACTGCAAAGTCTGTTCAAACAACCATGACAGCCTTGCATTGGGAATACCTCCCCATGAAATAAAACATAGAAGTGCGGAGATGTTCCGATGCAAGGCTGTAAAGGTTGTTCAAACTCGGTGTTTACATTGCAATTTGGATTTATCAATATAATTTGAGAAATATATATTGTCACATCATATATACGTGTCATTTCAAAGTAAACAAAATGCATGCAATGAAAATCAATACCATTTTACCAAACACCTCCTATGATTATGTTGATGAAAAGTTTTATAGAGTTCACATCTGCGCCCCACAACATCCCACAGCACCTCCGAGATAGGGTGCCCTTGCAAAGTTTATGCAGTGTGTGTACTAAAATTATCATTTGGATTAGCAGTAAAAGTTGTTTGGCTATGACAGTCATTAGCATTTTACTCCATCGGTCAAATGGCTAGCAGCCACACAAGGGCTTTTTTCATCAATACTAAGGTAAAAAAGGTCAAGAAGAGGTACTAACGGTGTTTTCAAAACTGGATCGAAAAATCGGGAACTAATCAGACCAGCTCTGTTTTATCCCAAAACTGTTTTTTTGGCCAAAATCATTTTTTGGCCAAAACCGTTTATTTAATCAGTAAATCATTGACCCGGGCAGTTGAACTGTCAAATTATTGATTCGGACAATGGTTTTTGATCATTTTTTATTTGTTTTAAATTTTTTTTATTTTTTTACTAGAATGAATCACCCATTCGAACTAAACACAGTTAGACCATTTGACCCAGAAACCAGACCCAGAAGAGTGCCTTGTCTGATCCGGATTTAAAAACCTTGCATACCAACGTAACTCATGTTGCCGGTGGATGGACACAGCTTTAATTTGCTGGATTTTGGAGTTGGGAGCCGCTCGTAGTTGTGAATTGAGGGCTTTCCACGCCTTCCTCATCATATTGCAGGTTGACCTTAATACCAAAATAATCTCCATTGAAAAATACATTCAATTGTGGATTCTGACATACTCCAAACCCATATGACTAATTGACAGTGCTAGTGGAATATTGGTGCATCTCATAAAGTGGCTTTTAGAACATATACAATGGATGGTCTTTTAGCTAGGTGGTGTTTGATAAATCTAAAATCTGAAAAGTTAAAAAGATATTAAAAGTGTGTCTAAAATCTGAAAAGAGATATTGTTGTTTTTCGATTTTTTAGAGGCTCTGAATAAAGAAGGTTGTTTGTGTTGGATCAAACATTCAGTCGAAATTCAATAATTTCACTATTTTACTCTTAAATTAGACTATTCGGTAATTTTGAGTTCAATTTGTACTATTTCATAAAAATAATTTATTAAATTCAAAATAATATTGAAAAATATGAATAAATTATAAAAAATAAAAAATAATAATTTATTAAAATAAGAAAAAATTGAAAATACATATAAATTTATAAATTAAACATAAATTATTAAAAGTAAAAATAATAATGAAAATAGTAATGAAGTCCATAAAGCAATAAAAAAATATTTAATGATTAGAAAAATAATATTTTAAAACTATTAAAATGTTTAATAATTCATAAAAATTAAAATAATTAATACAAATAAAATCTACTCAGCGAAGAAGAAAGATGAATAGGGTGAACAGAGGATGGAAGAAGAAGAAGAAGGTTGGAGGGGTCACTCGCAGTCGCTGGTTAGCTGGAGGAGTCACTTGTCGCCATTGTTGAGAGTTGTAGTGGTGATTGAAAATGAAAAACAAAGGACGGAAGCCATGGGACCACAGAGGAAGAAGAAGAAGAAGAAAGAGAGAAGGCCGGAACTCACTGCCGATGGTTCGCTGAAGAAGTCACGTGCCACCACTGTCAAGAGTTGCAATAGCGATCAAAAATGAAAAACAAGAAGAAGAAGAAAGAAAGAAAGAAAGAAAGAAGAGAGAGAGGAAGAATGTTGGAACTCACTGCTACATCAAGCGGAGAAGATGAACAGTGAGAGGGATAAACGCAAGCATGTTTTTAAGGGTATTTTGGACTTTTGTCCAGGTCTGAAATGCATCTGAACGCGTTCAACGCTTGGCCCAAATCTTATTATTTCGGATTTGAAAATAATTTTCAGACCCAAATTCAAATACACTTCTAAACACCTCTCACATCTGAAAAGCAATATTTTCAGACTTTAAGAGGTCTGAAAGTGTTATCAAATGCCACCTTAGACCCTAAAATTTGGGGGGGTGGTCTTTGTCATATGGCCTTTCCGGTTTTTCAATTCATTTGGCAATGAAAGATAGAAAGCTGAAAAGACCTATGCCCTAAAAAGTTCATAAAAGCCCAAAATGGTGAAAAATCTATATATAAACTGGAAACCAAGCTTTAGGTCTTTCTATACCTAAACTCTTTCATTTAATAGTTTAGTAGACCAGACCATGGTAGATTAGGATATTTGTCAATCGGCCTAAATCTTTAAAGAAAAGACCCAAAAAGCTCATTATGTCTTTTGATCATTTGGGCTACGGGGAGATCTTCCTAAAAAAATTGCTAAACAACACCTAAATATATACAAATTGGCATGGAAAGAGAGTGAGAGACACCCAGATGCATATATGGCTTCCATTCCTGAACAACTGACCACTAATATGTTTTCATAGTGGTGTAAATGGTCACAGTGTGTTCTGATTTCTGCATAATGGAGGTAGTGCTGCGAACAACCGCATTGAAGATTCAGAAACTAAACTAATTAATCCGAGAATTAATGGAGGAAAGAAGAAAAGGGTGGTCTATCAT
Organism: Nelumbo nucifera; assembly: GCF_000365185.1. The sequence goes on from NW_010729107.1 coordinate 4,736,096, forward strand.
TAGGCTTTGTGATAATAATGACGGCTGCGAATCAAAGTCGTAATGAGAGAAGTGTGGGCCTTTGGAGACTGAGAGGAGAAATATCTTCATCCAATAAGACTAGTGTTCGATCGTAATGGTAGAAGTGGAAGCTATTTGTGATTGGTCTGCGTGTTTGCTTTGAGTTCATTGAAGATGGTAGTGGTGGGAACTGGGAAAAAGACGTAGAAGACAGACTCATATACCCAGTAAGCAGCTCCAGGTTCTGGCTCAAGAGGGCTCCACATGTTCACCATTTTAAGTTTGGTCCACTCTGTTCCCCACCTTTTCTCTTTAATTAAACCAAGTTGAAATCTCTAGAGCTGAAGTTACGTTACTGGATGAGAGCCCAACATACGATATGCAGACGATTTCGAACAGGGTTACCACTGAAGAAATATAATCTACAAGTGAATTGGTTCCTTGACTGGGGTAAAAGTTCTTTGTTCTATATTGGGCTATTGGCCAAGTCTTCACTTCCCCATATAAAGATCAGTCATCAGTGTGCAGGCACGATATTAGACTGCCTGATCAGATCGTTCTCTCCTTCTCTGTAGCATCTCATGGATATTTGAGGACTGCCCGGCCCCATCACATTGAGATTCTTGGTTTAGATCATATCTGCAATCTACTTATGATGTCTGATTGCTGGTTAATCCCTTTTATCTCTAAAAAAAGTTTGACCGTGTGATTTTGCATTGGAAATATTCCACATTTCTATCGCTTTGTACAGGATTCCCAACTTCGCCCCACGTTACGTTGAAAAAATCATCCTAACCAAGAAAGAAAGAAAACGTAGACAGCAAATCCAATGAGGATCAGATCGACATGGATTTGTTCCATTTGCACAAAAGTTGTTCGATGACTTGTGGCTACGGAGGGAACAGCTGGGGGTTCTCTCAGACAAATCGTTCGAGCCAGAGGCCCAGCGGTTCCATCAGACAAAATTTCTGCACTAGAATTTTCGAGCCTACATATCTCAAACTTTTCTTTACTTTTCCAATGGTGGATAACAAAACTACGTTGCGTATTTTCATATGATAACATGGGTTTTGTGTGATTGTATTTGTTTCTTCCACTGATAGATGGTCCTACGTTCCTTCGAAGAAGTCAAGTTCCTCCCTATTAGCTCCATCATCAAGAAAAAGTGTATCTCAGTGGGTCTGTATGGATCTGTGTCTCTATCATCAACAAAAGAATAAAAGAAGGGAGAAAAAGAACATTCAAGTAAAACAAATAACACCTGGCATTTGTTCTGTGGGTTCCTTGTTTGAGAGAGATCCCGTTCAGTCTGTTTTCTAACAAATTCAAAACTGGATTTACGCAAACTCTAAGGTGCAGGAACTGCACCAGGAAGTAAAAAATTTGAATCAGTAATAAAGTAATGCGGTCAATTTTAAATCTTTAATATTATTAAAACATGAAAATACTGTAAATACTTTATGAAATACTAGCAGGGTGCCCCTAATAAGAATACAATAACACGTTAAATTGGCAATTTTGTTCATTAGGCAGATTTAAAAGTTAGTTACTTAAATAAATGAAGCAAATTAATTTAGTGTGCTTTAATTAGTTAATTTAACTTAATTGATTAAATATGGTAAATTAATTAATTATTAATTTAATTAATCTAATTAAATATTTAAATTACATTAATTATTCAAATTTAAAAAAAATAATTTTATAATTATAATTAATAACTTTAAAATAATTATAAAATCTTAAAAATTACATTTAAGTAAAATTAAGTAATTTAACATATAATATGATTCACTAAGACATTTTAACAAGTGGAGGGATGGGAGGGAATGGTTGAATTCTTGGAGAGCGAGAGAGAGTGAGAGAAGAAATAATGTTTTAAAATATTAGTTCATTTTTGTTCCATCGAATTCGATTCAAACATTAAAGAGATGTAGATGAAAAGGTCCGGCTTGACCCAAAAATTCTAGGCTTGGTTTGGGCCTAGCCCTACAAATTTTTAGCCCAAACTTTGGCTCAATACTTTAATCCAGTCCGAGCTCACATTAGGCTCACAAATTTCCAAGTCAAGCCTGAGCCCAACCAACCTAAGCCCACCTAATTCAAAATTCAAGGCTTGGGCCTAGGTTTTTTGTTCAAGCTTGGCCTCGGGCTTGAGTGTGCATTAGGCCCACAAATTTCCAAGTGGTTTGTTTCCAATACTTCAATCCCAACTTGGGGCTTGCCTATATGGAACATAATTAGAAGACTTAATTAATTAATTAATTAAAAAAATATATTAAAAGTATTTTTTTATCTTGTAAATAATATTAAAAGTTCATCCAATACTTCAATCCCAACTCGGGGCTTGCCTAGATGAAGCATAATTAGAAGACTTAATTAATTAATTAATTATATTGACTAATTGAAAAAATATATAAAAAACATTTATTATCTTGTAAAAGTTCATGGAGAGAGTGGTTGAAGATAAATGAAAATTTGAAAATAAGGATAGATAAAAAATTAAAAATAGTATTGTAGTGGGAGTGGAGATAGAGATAGGGCTGTCAACAAGTCAGGTCCAAGTAGAACTAGAACCAACCCGACAAGAATCACTAAAGACCCGAAACTGAACCGGACCCAATAAGGTTTGTAATTTAGGCTCAAAACCAAACCAATTGGTTCTTAATAAACCTATTGAAAATATTATATATAATATTAATTTATTTAATAGATGTATATATATACATACACACAAAGATATATATATATATACATACACACAAAGATATATATATAGCTTGGGTCGAGCTTGAATCAGTTCGTGACTAGGTGAAATTGGCTCCAACTCGATAAGAAATGACACAATATGTCATGAACCGAAATTGAACTAACCCAATCAGTCCAGGTCCATCAAGTCTAACCCGACCCACTGATAGCCCTAGAGAGAGAGAGTAATAAATGAAAAGTAAAGAGAGTAATAACAATTTTGCGGCAGTAATGTAATTACATGTTGATATCACTCTTGTAATTACATGAAAACTTAATGTCATATGCACAACTAAAAAAGAGGCAATGATTGATTTCAATGGCACTCTTATAATTGGTAAAAACTCAATGTGACAAATAATGACATTCTTATAATTATATGAAAACTCAATGTGGTATACACAACTAAAAAAGAGGCAATGATTGCTTTTATGGCACTCTTGTAATTAGTAAAAAACTCAATGTTACAAATAATGGCACTCTTGTAATTAGTAAAAAATTCAAAGAGACAAATAATGGCATTCTGGTAATTAGAAAATGCTCATGAACATCACATGAACCATTTGTGCCAAAATAGCAAAGTATTTCATACATGCCCATATAACCTTCACATGCTAGGTTTCCATTTCAAGCAAAATAGGCACTCCATCCATACTCATTTTGCTTTTAGTATATATATAATGATTACCAAATACAGTTAAATAGACCATGTGACACCTTTAATGTAATTGGCCCAAAATACACTATATTTGAACTCATGGGTTTATAATTTATCATCGTCCCATTTCAGTAGCACATGAAAATATGTCTAGAGAGTATCCCGTTCTGAGGCAATTCACTAAGGGCCCGTTCTTTTTTTTTTTGGATTTTGAGAGGGGGAAAGTTAGTCAATGGGATTTTGGTTCCATTAACCGAGGGGGTCCATCGAAAATTTATTTTCCTTGGGTATTACTTACTTAGGTAAGTGGATAAGTAACTTTCCCACCTACGAGGAAAGTTGTCAACCCTTGGATGGAACAAAATTGCCCCTTCTAACAATGGATTTTTATGGCTAAAACATTCATTTTCTTATTTACCTTGGAATAAAAGAACATGGGTAAATGAACTTACTCGAGTAACTATTTCCTAGGAAATACTTACCTAAAGAAATGCATTTACCTATGTAAGTAACTTCCCAAAAAGCGAACGGAGCCTAAGATCTATAATTGAGCTGATTTTATCTGACATCTGGATTGGCAAATGCATGTAAAAACTTAGAGCAACACTCAAGAGGATCTAGATATGTAAATTGACAAGAAATAGTACAATTTGTTGGACTTTCTTTCGTCTTAATTCTCTCCCACTAGTGGGCATGGGAGTTGGAACCATCTAGTTAGTTGGGTACACTTTCATATGGTTTCCATAACAGGTAAATTCAGTTCTGCTACCAATAGACAACTAGAAAGTCGCCATAGAGGTAGCTTCAAAGGATATAGTTCTAGTTGGGAGAGCTCAGAGTTTACTACCCCTACATATATTGGAAACCTAACTATGGAACCCACTTTATCCCTTAAGAATGGTGGAAAACTTAGAAAATGGAAGCTTTGAACAACATAATGATGGTTTTTTTGCTTCACGTTGGGAGATCAGTGAACTTTGGGATGGATAGGCATATTACACAGTGAGAATTCTACTTTCTAGGGAGACCATCCAACTATGAAGAAAGTTCTCCCAACAAATAAAATATTGGTAATTCAGGGTACAAAGCTTATATTTGATGCAAATAGGACTTTGGTGACTCACATGATATGGTTATAAGAAATAAAAGTTTTATATTCATGTTGGAGGTCCAAATAGTCCTCGCAACCAAGCTTGGAAGAAGTGCCAAGATTTAATGAACCGAAGCCAACACATTGAAGTTACTTTGCCTAGGCAATCAGATCAAGCTTGAAGTATATATCGGACTTGCTTAACATCAATTGATTGCATTCAGTTTCTTTTGCAACAAGGGTTGCTTTTGTGGTCATGATGAATCTAAAGTTCTACTAATTAATTGCTCTTGATATTCAAAACGATATTGTAAATGTTGTTGCAATTAAAACCACATGCAATAATTGAGAATCTTGGAGATGTGTTATTTTCTATTATAATTGTTGAGTCATGTGATATAAACAAATGGTTGTTGCTTTGCATTATGTACATAAAAGAAAAAGTTTTGTTGAGCATTTTCTTAGGATTGTACATGTTAGTGATATTATTGTTTCATCCCTTAAGAAAATAATTGAATCATTATTTTTGTAAGTATGGATTGGCTATGATGGTGTTAGCGATATGCAGAGTGAGTTTAATGGTCTTAAAAATTTAATTTTGAAAGAAAACCCATCTATTTTTTATGTTCACCGCTTTACTCATCAACTACAACTTACACTAGTTGTTGTTGCAATTACATTCAAGTTGCTTCATTTTTTTTTAATTTAACTACTAATTTTTTGAACATTGTTGGAGGCTCATGTAAACATCATGATATGCTTTGAGAGAAACAAATTGCAAAACTTAAATAAGCATTGGGAAATGGAGAAATTCTTAGTGGGCAAGCCTTATATCAAGAAACTAGTTTGAAATGACCTTGTGATACTCAATGGAGTTCATATTGTGGTACACTAATGAGTTTAATTCTTATGTTTTCTTTAGTGATTAATGTACTTGAGACTATTGTAAAAGATGGTTCAAATTCAAAACAAAGGGCCTTTGAGATTAAGTTAGTACATTTGATTTTGTATTTACTTTACATTTGACGAAAATGTCATGGGAATCAAATGAATTATAACAAGCATTGCAAAGGAATGATTAAGATATCATTAATGTTATGAAACCAAATCAAGATTTCTAAGGAACGATTACAAATGATGCGAGATAACGGTTGAAAAGATTTATTGAATGAATTCTCCTTATTTTGTGGCAATCATGATATTGGCATCCTTAGTTTGGATGAAATATTTGCAGTTGAAGGGAGATTACGACATAAAACTCAAAAAATTACAAGTTTATACCACTATCGTGTTGAGTTATTCTACAATGTTATAGTTATGCAACTTCAAGAGCTCAATGATCGGTTCATTGAGGTAAATACTGAATTGCTTCTTCAACATGCTTAAATCCAAATAATGCTTTCTCTACTTTTAACAAGCAAAAGTTGATTCGCCTTACTCATTTTTTTACCTATGTGAATTTTCCCCAGTCAATCTTATGGCATTTGATAATTAATTGGAGACTTACATTATTGATATGCATAGCGCTAGTGAATTTTTAAATTTGAAGAGAATTAATAGCCTTGCAAAGGAAGTTAGTTGAGACAAGAAGGATTTTGTTTATCCATTGGTTTATTTGTTTGTGAAATTATCATTGATTTTACCTATTGCCACAACTTCTATAAAAAGGGCACTTTTTGCAATGAAGATAGTGAAAAATCGACTACATAATTGAATGGAAGATCATTGGATGAATGATTATTTGGTCACATATATTGAAAGAGATGTATTTAATAGCATTGATAATGAGTTGATCATGCAATACTTCCAAAATATGAAAACTCGTCGAGGGCAACTATGAGATGTATCTATTTGTCATAAAATGTTTAAAGTGAAAACATTTTAATCTCATTTTCGTTTTAATTATTCAAATATTAAAACTAAGCTGATGTTATGATAATGTTTGCCCCCACTAACTAGAGGTTCTAGATCCACCACTGATATGGTGATTGGTGAAAGAAAACCATCATAGAAGGGCCCCAAGACCACGGAGATTTAAGACATTAACTTTGAAAATGAATAAACTGTTATTCTCAAAAAAAAAGAATAAATTGCATATAAACAAAAGTCCATTGAACCAAATTACAAGAATTCTAAAAGACGAGGAAGAGGAATGGCAAAGGGAAAAAAAAAAAGACTATGATGAGGAGATCTATACCATAGGAGGACAACTTTCCTAGGAATCGACACATGGGGAATGAAATAACCTCGAAGTCATGCAACAAAGGCCCCAAACTTCAAATTCCCCTAGCGTTTCTTCCTAATGATGGCCTAGAATGCCTAAACAGATACCTTGTAAGATGGCCCCATATGATACAAATAGGCCTGTGCTAAGAAAATGTTTAGGGTCGTTTCATTTGCCCATTAATTTTTTATAGTTTCATTTTTGCCCTCTTCTTCTTCTTCTCTTGCTCCCCTTCAGTTCTGACTTGTCGTGTGTGAAAATTAAGTAGGGAGGTACCAAATTTTGATTAACTTTTACAAGAAACAAACCTAAGAAACTAAATAATGGAAAATTTTCTAAGAATTTTTACAAGGGGCAAACAGAGCAAATGAAATACTTCAATCAAATGGTGTTTGCAACAATGGAGAAAAAAGGAAGGCAAAAAGAAATATACACACAATGTTTTCAACACGTTGTTGACCCAGTCAGTTCAACCGTTGACCTGTTTGACTTGGTGACCAGATCACGGGTTGCACACTTAATGCATGCAAAACTTTCAGAGGCCATAACTTTGCACTCTAATGTCTAATTGAGAAGACTTTTTATTTTGGGTAACTTTTCAAGATCTATGCATCCCAAGGTGACATAGGCACCTTGCCCTGCTATTTTTGCGGAAAAAAACCCTTTTTTGGCCTCAAATTATAATTTTTAATATTTTTATAAATAAAAAAATTAAAATAGAATTAAAAAATATAAATTAAATATAAAATAATACATATAACATATATTAAGCATATTTATACATTATTTATTTCTAAAATATATATTTACACACACACACTCACACACATATATGCGATGATGTGGCACGGTCTAAACCATTTGACCCGACCGATCGAACCGGTGACCCATGACCTAGAGCCAAAAACGATTCAACTTCCAAGATGGTTTTTAAAACATTGTATATGTACTCTCCTTATGTTGAAAATCCTATATTTTTTATGATTTAAATAGATGTATTTATTTTTTTAAGAAATTTAAAAAAAAATAATATTTTATATTTTGGTTTAATTTGCTCATGAAGAATAATTGTGTCATAGATCTATGAGTGATTTACCATATCCATAGATCTATTAAAATTTCTAAAATATTCATTTTTTATTTTTTATAATTTTTTGAATAAAAATATTTATTTTTTCAATTTTAGTATGAAAAAAATATTTATTTTTTGTAAAACTAAAAATATTTATTTTTTAAACTTTTTGTAATTCTAAAATAATTTTTCCAATTTTTCATTCATAAATGTATTGAAATTTTTTGTAAAATATTTATTTTTTGTAATATTTATCTTTTTCTAATTTTTTGTGTGATCTAACCATAATATTTACCATGTTGTAAATATATTGATGATCTACCACATCCATAAAATTATTTTTCTGTAACATTTTATTTTTTAATTTTTGTTATAATTTTTATAATAAAAAATAAAATATTTCTTTGAATAAGAAATAAATAGTTGTTTAAACAATTATAGAAAATGTTTCATTAAATAATTATTAAGCTTATATTTTGTAGTTATACCCTTATTAGAGAATACCCTTATGTCTTCGTATGTTGATTATGACATTTTTTATAAAAATCACTAAAAGATGTAATTTTTATGTATATATAGCTCATTTAGGCCCTATATTTAATGTTATTGATGTATATTTATAATTTATTAGAGTATCTATAATGTTTTCATGCATTTCCATGCGTATTTTAATTTTTTATCCATATCCATGCGTATCCAAGGTTCAAAGTATCGATACGTATCAGCTGATATGTATCATGTCGATGGCTTCTGTACGGGTGTATTGGGGTTTTGACCGGTTCAGAGGGTGGAGAAGCCCTAAACTGGCCCCATTGAACCAAATTTGAAAAAAATTAAAAAAAAAAGCATAAAACACACTATCGATATCACGCGATACGCCATTACCGGCGTATCTGAAGGAAGAGGAAATCCATCATATGAATGGTCGAACCATGCTAGATGGATGGGCGAATTTTCAAAAATTTATTTTACCCTTCCAGGAATCGTATTCCCGATTTTAGAAAAACTACATTTTAAATGATCGTTCTTGCACCGAACTGGACTAAATCTGAAACCAAAAGAATGGGAGAAGTATACCTGATACGGAATCCACAAGTGTAGCTCCCAAGTGGTAGTTCACGCCCAAAGAGGGTACTAAAACCAGCTTCCACTGAAGATGGCGCAGCTTAGGTTGAAGCCAGTTCAGCAACGCAGTCCTTCAATAAGAACTGCAATCCAACAGCTTGGATCTAGCAAGGGAAGTGAGCACGAATTGAATCTAATTTTTCTTGCAAAAATCAGAAATCAAAACTGATCAAAATCAGTCACAAGATGGAGAACAAACTAGGGTTTCGACAAGAGCAAAAGGAGAAAACTGAGAGCATAAGTGGTTCTGGAGTAGTTCGCCCCCTCCTCCTTTTATAAGCCTTAAGAATCAACACTCATAATCCAATTAGGAGGAGTCTTTAATCCAAATCTTTATTTAGATCTAGACTCTTTAAGTGGATAAGAGGAACTCTTATCCTAATTGATGATCCAAACCCATATCCATACCCATATTCGCCCATGTCACATGACTACTTAAGTTGTCATATGACCACTTAATTAATCCAATTAATCATGGGCTTTAGGCCCATTAAGCAAATGGTTGACGACCCTAATTAGTTGCTGGCCCATTTGGCTTTCTTTGTATGTCGTGGGACCCCAACAATGACCTCACATAAGCCCATATGGGTTCAGCTCGGCTTCTATGAAAAAACCTGACCGAATTCACTATCAAGCACAGTGAACCTCTGATTCCATCAGCATGGGCTCTTAATGGGTCCAACATTTATATTAAATGGTTTTTGTGTCAATCCATCCTATAAAGACCCAAAGACAATGGACTTAAGTGAGATATAGCTCATCAGATAAAACAGCCCTAAATGGTCTCTTACACTTAACCTCCCATCCCTTAATGATCAAACACTGTCTGATAAGGGAGGACTTCTCCCTTAGCTACAAGGTATAGTGTTGCATTCTCTATTCGGATGAGTCCCAGGAATTAAAACATTTTGCAAACATTTTCCTTATATATTGCAAAACAAATCTCAAACAAGTTTGAAATCGACTGCCGGCAGTTTTGGTTTCTATCAAAGAGAATACAGTCCCGATCATTTACTTTGCCCAACAAATGGGCCGATCCTATCACTATGATCACCCACTCGAGTGAATTCTCAAACTGCCTCAACATACCCAGGTTTTGACCCCCAATAAATCTCACTGATTAGTACATCAAAGACAGCCCAATCCGACACCCAGTACAGTACCATAATCGAGTCTAAGGATTAAGTGTAACTTTCCAGTTTTGCCCACCAATCTCCAAAGTCTAAAGCATAACTGGAAATTGGTTCAGATTCAGTGTTTCGAACAAACACACACTGCATGTGCTTTGTATCTAACCCTGACAGTTAAGACAAGCTGCACCAACCTTATTGGCAGTTACACATCAATGTCAATTTTGGCAGAATAAACTTCCTCAAATCTATCCAACGGCTAAGAACATTTTAAACTAACACGAGTCTCATAAATGTCCAATTTAAGGATAATTACACAAAAACACACCATATATAACATAAATCAGTTATGTACTTTAATTCATTTATAATAAATGGATATGTACATAAATCTAATTGGAACTAAGGGCATACACTATCTAACAGTATCAGGCGTATTGATATTTTGAACCTTGCTTAGAATAAACCAACTTGTAGCTGACATGATACTTTCAAGAACAAACAAACCAAAAGCATTCACAGTTTAGAACAACTCCTAAGTGGTAGGGGGGATCAAGATTTCCTCACAAAACATACCTAGCGTACCTCACTGACCTCAGAGCACATCCCACCATGTATTGGAAACATCTCCCATATGAATAAAAACAAACAAATTGAGTGATGCTCCCGATGAGTGGCTGGTGTTGTGAGTAGATGCCCGACGGGTGGGGGTGTGGGGATGGGGGAGGTCAGCTTAAATTAATATTCCATCAAGACCATTAATATTCCAGCACTCGCTAGAAATAACCACAAATTTCCATGTTAGAATTGCTATTAGATAGAGAAAATCATACAGCTCCGAAAAAAATATGTTTTAGTAAGAAATAGTTTTCATTCAAGCTTCTAACGGAAAACAATTTACCATATATACTCTTTTTAGGGTAAATGGAAAAAGGAAAAAAAATTGATATAATAATGCTTCGCAATTTTAAAATGTTTCTAAATTTTGTTCTCATGTACTAGAAGCTAGCTCGTTCTTCATGTTTAGCATACATGAATGAATGATGTATTCAAGAAAAGAATACATTCTCACAGAAGGTTATTCATGAATTACGTAAAGCCCGGTTATTGAGAGATTAAAAGGAAATTTCCTGATTATTATGCGAGATTGAAAGGAGTTCCAATGATACACATCATATCAACTGCTCAACTCTGATGTAAGCTACAATCATTCCCAAAATGCCTAGCTGTCAATAATTTATTGGAACCTTGTAATGAGGACATCCAACAAGTTGTTCCATCTCTTCTTTATGGAAAAAGGTATCAATATACACGCGCTTTGGGTGGGAATGACTCAACCTCGTCATCTAATGTTTTCATGTGGACCGGTCTGTAATCTAGACGGACCTTCTCGTTCACCCAGTATCTGCAGACATAAGTTTCCATTTATAAAAGTGAATTTGGAGGATTATTAACGAGTGCATATATTTAAAACCAACACTTCAATATAAGGAGCACCCAGAACTGAAATAAACCAGCTAAGTAGAATCAGTAGTTTCACAACTATGCAGAAAATAATAATCCTCGAAAATGGACGTGTTAAGTGTTCAATGCTAAGAGAAAAACGGGTCAATAAAAGAGATGCGAAGAGAGGTAAAGGGTGTTTTATATTGAGCAAACATCTAAGGCTTCCACTGGATTGACTACACCAACAAACTACCAACAGAATGGCAATTCATAGCATACATGGAAGATTGGACCCTCCATTTGATGTATTTATTCATGAACCATCCAGCTGGTTGGTAAGGTCTCTTGCTGGTCGTAGCAGAAACTTGGGATCAAATCCCACCTGCACCTGGGTTGAGGGGGTTATGGGTTGGGAGATGGGCTACCCCCCATTGTGTAGCCCTTCAAAAGAAATTAACAAAAAAAAAAATTAAATTACAAGAACTGCATAAAGTTATCCTAATCATCCAGCCAGTATACACACCTCAATTAAGCCTTATCCCAACTATATGGGGTCAGCTAAATAAATCCTGTACCACCATTCCAGTCAGTTACATATCCATTATTAAATTATGGACCCTCAAATAATTTCTCACTACTTCCAACTCATGTCCTTCTAGGTCTCCCCCTGGCTCTTCTAGACCCCTTCAACTTGTAACAGATCACTTCTTCTCACTAGTGCCACTGGTCATGTAGATGGTCTTCTCAACATTTAATCAAACCATCTTAATCTACTTTACCTCATTTTATCACCCCCAATGGAGCTACTCCTAGGTCACTACAAATTCACTTCTAATCATATACTTTGTAGTTTATTCTAATCCATCTCAACAAACATTTCTGCTACACCCAATATATTAATTATTTATAAAATTTTCCTTTTAGCTTAATCTCTTCCCTTGTCATGGATTATCTAACCAAGGTAACAAGAGATATCACATTGAGATGTCACTTTATCTCCAATCCTAATTGTACCCTGATTCCCACCTTATTATTATTAAACTTATATTTGCATATATATTCTGTTTGAGTCCTACTTATTTTGAAACCTATTGTTTCTAATTTGTCAATAAATCTAATTTTACATTTAGTTCCTCTGTGGTTTCATCAACCAATACTATGTCATCAGCAAACAACATTCTCCTGAATATGTTATCAATGACTAGTGTGAATAAATAAGGTCCAAGTGCTGATTGTTAGTGAAATTAATATAATATGTTTAGCCATCCGATCAGTATAATTTTTTTATCAAGAATCCAATAAAAAACGATAAAAGGAAAGACAAGAAAAAGGGTGCTATATGTTGGGGATTCTCAAATCTTAAGCTTGCATCCACAAACTCCTCTATTTCTGACATGGGATCCTTAAAATGAATACTGTGATCATAAGCTTACAAGTCTAGATAACAAAAGGAAATGAAGGCTTACCCCAGTGTATGTTTCAGCCAGTTCTCATCGTCCCTTTTCTGCAAAACCAATATGGGAAATTCTGTTAATAAGTTTCAAAGAAGGAAAAACAAAAAGACACCTAATATTTATGGAACCAACTGACCGTAAAATCTTCACGGGCATGTGCTCCCCTACTCTCCTTCCTTGCCTCAGCAGAATGCATGGTTATAGATGCATTTATCAATAGGTTTTCCAATTCTATAGTTTCTATCAAGTCCGAGTTCCTGCAGAGAAATGTCACATTTTTTTCAGGTCCAAGCAGAAGGGGAGGGTTTGTAGATAAATACCACTACCAACCAATCACATTTTGCAACCAATAAAATGGACCTTACCATATGAGGCTTCGGTCCTTTAACTTAACATCATGAAAGCTTTCCCATGCTTTGTCAATCAACCGACAACCTGAGGGACAAATTTAAAGTGGGTGGAGAAAGGGTAAAAGAGAAGAAAAAGATTAAAAGTGTCAATAAATGCATAATAATAAAGACAAAACAAGCTCATAGGTCCAAATCTTATCAATAAAACAGCAAAACAGCAAGCAAAAAGAGAAGATTGGACAAGAAAAAAGCATGTCAAAAAAAAAGATCAAAGCAAGATGGAAGAGGTATAGGTAGGTGAATACATGGTTCAAAGTATCAATACACCTCTTTGTATCGGTACTTTAAGTGATACACTTTTTTTTTGTTTTTTTTTTCAAATTTCACTTAAGTATAATTTTGTATGTTATTTAATAAATAGGGGTTCCCAAAAACACTTGTAAATAGGTGTATCAGGCACCCAAAGATACAATACGATACACCCAATACGGAGCATAACGTATCAATACTTTGAACCTTGGGTGAATACCAAGAATTAATTATGTGTTCATTTTTTGAATGTGCAATTTGAAGTTGTAAGTTAATAGAAGGAACTGATGAAAATGTTTTAATGGATCACCTTCTTCTAATGTCTCCTGTGTGCGGAAAACGGCAGCATTGTTTTGCATCACTCGCTGCATATTCAGACGGATTTTTGATGTTGGCAATGAACCATTTGAGTGCCTCAGTTTATCCAGCCATGCAATGGTTTTCTCTCCAGCATCACTTTCCAAAGGTTTTTGTTTCTCCCCTACAAACATAGCAAGCAGATGGATGTCAATTTGGTATAGAAGTGTCATTAAATGTAGGTCAGTATATTTCTAGAAGATGAAAACTAACCTGGTTTTAGGATCTCTGCCACTCTATTTGCACAAGCTCGACCAAAAACAACAATATCAAGTAACGAATTTGCACCAAGCCGATTGGCACCATGAACTGATGCACATGCTGCCTCACCAGCAGCCATTAGCCCAGGAACAACAGCATCTGGATCATTACCTTTTATGTGAACCACCTGAGAAGAGAAAACATAATGTCATTAGAAAATGGATATGTAGGATAAAGAAAGAACAAACCCTGGTATCACTATACATATTAGGCTCAATTCATACCTCTCCATGGTGATTTGTGGGAATTCCCCCCATATTATAGTGAACAGTAGGTAAAACAGGGATGGGCTCCTTTGTGACATCAACCCCCGCAAAAATGGCAGCAGTCTCAGAGATTCCAGGAAGCCTCTCCTTGAGTACATCTGGTGGTAAGTGATTTAAGTGAAGATAAATGTGGTCCTTCAGTGGTCCTGGAAAATATTGCCATCAAAGTAATTAGGAAAATCAAATGGGTGTTTTATCAAAGTAATTAGGAAGCACATGCTAGAAGAGACAGATAGCCATTCTGGATGGCTCAACAAAATGCCATCCAGTGCAACTGGGCCTGGCCCATGAAAGAGGCACATTATCTAACTTAGTTGAGTGGCAAGTGCAATAGGAGAGAGAGTAAAGTGCATATTAGAGAGATAGAGAGAGAGGATGAGAAAAGGGTCTTCTTCTGCTGCATAGTTTTTGTGTTTAGGGTAGAGCTGCAAACATTCTCCAAGTACCTCTGTACCCCCTCTCATCTACATCTTTTCCCACATTTAATACAATGTTTCTGTTACTTGCCTTAGAAAAAAGAAAAAAATAGTTCTAACTTCTAGAAATGCATAAATAATCATTATTTTTATTATGACATACTTCAAAGATTCAGTACTCCGTAGAATCATAAGCAGCAAAAAATTAACAATTTCAGAAACGAAAAAACCCATAGGGCTGGCACAAGCTAGCTAGTTCCATCAGACACTTCATGTAGATTCCCCTTCTATAAATCTATCAGTTACCAACTCAAGACACCACTCCTTCGGTCCTTGTATATAATAAATTCTATTTGAAATAAACAGTGATATACCAATAGCAAGATAATGTTCATCAAAATGGCTCTGTTGGCAAGGGCATACCTACACCACGACCTTCTCGTATTTCCATGGTCATAGATCTTGACACAACATCCCTTGATGCAAGATCCTTGGCTGTAGGTGCATACCGCTCCATAAATCTTTCACCTTCACTATTCCTAAGAATACCACCTTCACCACGAGATCCTACAAGTTGCATACAGATAGAAACCAAACAGAAACAATACAAAAGTCATTTCATTTCAAAACCCAAGAACAACTACAATGAACGGAGCATGACCACAAATTCAAGCAGAAACGAATTTTTCAAAGTCAAGAAAAAACAAAAACTTCAAGAGCAAATACACAAATGGCAACCTTCAGTAATGAGGCATCCTGCACCATATATACCCGTTGGATGAAACTGCACAAACTCAAGATCCTGCAGCAAAGAATGTGCAACAACTTATGGTAGGAAGACAAAAATACAAGTTGATACAAAAGCTCTTTTTTTTGATAAATATACAAAAGCTCTTTTTTTTATAAATGTTGGTACAAAAGCTCTTCAAGAACTGTAAACCAAGAAATGAACCTGAAGGGGTAACCCAGCACGTGCAACCATAGCATTGCCATCACCAGTACATGTATGAGCTGAGGTTGCAGAAAAATAAGTTCTACCATAACCCTGGACAAAGCAGAAAATAGGTAAAAGGGGGAAGGGATAGAAATTTATTACAAATAATATGAGATATTATGGGGTTTAAAAACATGGTACCCCTGTTGTTAAAATTGTTGAAGCAGCACGGAACCGATGTAATGTCCCGTCCTCCATATTTAGTGCAATTACTCCTTGGCAGGTACCTGAGAATAAGATAACAATAAGGAAAACAATTTCCATGATACAAATTCACACAAAAGTAGAACCTTCTTCATCCTTTGCATAGGTTTTATTTTCACCAGCATTCAGGGGTGAAGTGACAACTCAGAGATCTATTAACTGGTGAGATGGGATTATTTATCAGGCTGGACATGCCGGCCCCAGACTCACACAACATAATTGATGATCAGAAGAGAATTCTCTCACCATGATAACTCTTCATGTTTATGGCCCATTAACTCTGAAGTTCAGGAAAAACTTTGAACTAATTTTCCTAGTTTCTAAATTATGCCAACTAAGTCTTAAATCATCATCATCTAAGCCTTATCCTAACTATAGGGGTTAGCTACACAAATCCTGCTTTGCCATTCTATCTGTTTAGGGACATGTCCTTTGTTAAATTATAAGTGCTTAACATTAAGTCCTATACATATAAAGAATGTTTCTTTCTATTCCCTTTTCCTATTATTAATGAAATAAAATAAAGACAAAATGTAAAAATTAAAAGAAAAGAAAAAATAAATTTCAGCTTTGTAAATAAGTACAAAAACAAAGGAAAATAAAGCAAAGACTACTTTTTTAGTAAAGTTTTCTTAACAACAATAAAAATCTATAGAAAGGTTATTGGATGTCTCAAAGGCCATTTTGGATGTAGAAGTTGAATATAAAGACAACCTAGTGGAGACAAATTTCCATTGGAGAAAATTTTTTGCAAAGATTTTGTTCCACATTCCCTGATTGGAAGTGGAGATTTAGAAGTTCCCATATCAGTAATTTTCCAGAAAAAAAATAAAATAGAAAAGACAAAAAAAATCAACTTCTTAACTTTCAAGCCAGCAAGTGATAATACAAGCAAATATTCTATATTAGTATATATTAAATAAATGACAAATAATACATTGTAATTTCAGCATTCAAAAATTTATTTTGTTTAGCCTGAACAGAATGCAAAATGTTCAGACAATAAAAAATGTTGGTGCAAAGTGGCCATGTTCAAGAGTACTAAAGCGGATAACATGGAAAAGAGTAAAATTTATAAGCAACCTCCATAGAATCTTTCACCTACAACCAATGTTGCATGGACTATCAATAATAAAAAAAAAAAAAAATGTTACATTTACTGTCCTAAATGGACGAAGTGACACACAGGATTCCAACACTCCATAGATCTAGAGGGATACTTCCATGTTCTCTCCTAGCTTATTTGACACAAATGAACAGCTAATGAACACAATGAATGTCATGTTTCCTAACAAAATGCTATTAAGTAACAAAGATAAACTTTTAGACCATTTTTCTATAGGTATATAATGTCACAATTCAAAAAATGTTTATTTTATAGTATATTCTTTCCTATATATGTGCCCACAAGTCCTTGCTTTCTTGCCAAGTCAGACTCCCAGACATGCATCAGATTCTTATTTCTTATCCATGTCCATGCAACACTGCCAGTAACACTGGTATAATGGTAATAATTCTCAGTTACTGGGGGTGTAAACACCTTGACAAATAGGTCCCCCAGTTAAGTTCAATTATAGCTCCTATAACTGCCTTTGCAGAATCTCCTACACTGATATAAGGGCAGATATTCTCAGTTACTGGGGTCTGGGGCTGTAAGTAGAGAAATGGATTCACAATTTAATATCCAATTCCAGATTAATAGGATTGGGTTTGGATCAGATAAGATCAGATAATTGACAGCCTTATCAATTACCCTTGAATAGAAATTTTCAACTATAACTCCTACAATTGCCTTTCTAGCCATACAACCATGGAACAAGCTATCTGGCTCCACAAAAAGCAGACAGGGACAGGAATGAGTTGAACAAGTTATCATTACGGTATACCATATTTGAAACAAGGGGTACTCTTGCCGTGTCACCCTTCCTTCTCATTGGCGCAGCAAGCCAGCAACAAAGGAAACTGAACACTGCAACCAGCACCACCACCATTGCCAGCACCGTCACCAGACCCGCCTGCTAGTTAGAAGCCTGTTTTTCCTGAGAACGACATGAATGAAAATAGAGGTATTTCTGAACAATGGCTTCCAAAAATCCCTCCGCTTCCTCCGGATCCTGCTGTAGGTGTCTTACCGCTTTCTTGTACAGAGGTTGAGATGAGACCTGACCAGGGGTATGAGAAGCAAGTCGTAGATTTCAAGAAAGCACTGTTAAAGATTAAGGAGTCACAATGGCTGACTGATCTGGAGGATGATATTGTTATGAACACAAAAATGAAGGAAAAGGAAAACATTATTGAATTGGCTGCTGCAAATGGGACATCCGGCGATGGTCAGAATCCTAGTATTTCATCTATTGACACAAACATGACAGAAAACAAGGTTTCAAACTCTGGTCAGCCACAGGATGTTACACAAAATGATAATGAAGTCAGAATTCCAGAGAGTTTGAAGGAGAGAGTTTGGAAACCATGGAAAGCCACACTCATTGGTAAATTACTTGGAAAACCAGTTGGTTTCCAATTCTTTCAAAAGAAAATCCACCAAGTTTGGAATCCTTCTGGAGAGTTGGATATTATCGATCTGTTTTAACGGTTTCTACATCTTTCGGTTCTCTAATAAAGAAGATTATGACAAAGCAATGTTTCAAGGACCTTGGATTGTAGCGAACCAATACTTGTCCCTATGTAAATGGAGGCCAGATTTTCGTGCAGCCAGAGAAGAAATCAATAATACTGCAGTATGGGTGCGAGTTGCAGAACTGCCTATCGAGTATTTTGATCAGGAGGTTTTGGAACTAATAGGCAATAAAATTGGAAGGCTTGTAAAGATTGACTCTGTAACTCAGTTGGCATCTAGGGGTAGATTTGCTAGACTGTGCGTGGAAATTGATCTCAGAAAGGCTCTCAAAACTCGTATTAAGGTGGAAGGGCAGTGGTATGTTGTGATTTATGAACGATTGCCTTTAATTTGTTTCAGTTGTGGGGTTGTTGGACATAAAAAAGATGAATGTCCAGAAAATCCAGAAAACAGGAAAAATGGAGATTCAAAAGATGATAGAGAATCCCATTTGAGCGGTGATCTGAGTCCCTGGATTCAAGTTGCAAACAAAGCCAAGAGGAAAATGGTAACGGTGCAAATAATGCACCGTGTAAATCTGATGGGATCAGTGATGCTCCGGTGACAGAGAAATCTCACTGGCTAACTGGATAATCCTTGGTGATAGTCAGCAACGAAACGAGAGGAAGGAGACGAACCGTCCCACGGAAGCGAACAGCTCGAGCCGAACCGGGAAACCAGAAGTCATGAGACCGTTACAAGGCATCATTGCCTCCGATAACAGCCGCAACCCAGCCATGCCTGCTGAAAGTGTTGAAGCAATTCCCCATGCAACTACAGATTTACGTGAAAAGAAATTATTTCTTGCCAAAAATCCATTAAGTAATACTAATAGATTTGTGGCTTTGTCTACAGGGGATGAACCAATGACAACTGTTAGCATGCAGGGGGAATTAAATGAAGAAAATGGAAAGAACAAAAAAAAAGCCATTAATTCAAGCGGCGCTGAACAAATGGCAGTTGAAAGTGCTTGCCAAGAAGATGATTGCATGGTTGCAGAAGAGACACTCTCAACTAGATATAAAAGCTCCACTGTACAAGGTAACTTAAGCTATAACTCTAATAAGAGAACTGTTAGTTCCCCTAAGAATGGCCTCTTAGCAGAGACAAACGAACGACCAAAGCCAAGTCTCAATACCACCCATGATGCCATCAATAATCCAACCACAACTTGGCCGGAATCCCACCACACAGTGCCAACAGCTCCTCGGCTTCATGATCTCATGGATTTGGGTTCCTACAGACAACAACAGGATTCAATTCCTACAACAAAGGTTTCATCTACTGGTACTGAGAGAATTAGTGACCCATTGTCGAACCACCAGCAACTCCATCGGACAAACTCCAAGCACAAACCACAGAACACAGACCCAATTAGAAAATCCTTACAAACCTCTAGAAATCCTAAACGTCTGGCTAGTAGAAAATCCAATGCAAGTCGAGATCAACTCAAGGAGGAATTATACAATGATAATATGGCCCCATCATCATACAGCCTTGATAACACTTGCAATAACAGTAGAGACCCAAGACCATTTAGGGTTGAGTGTGAGAGTACACCATTCCCCATTTTGGATCCTAGCGAGAAACAGGGTGGCAGACCCCCCTAACGTTCATATAATGGCGGCATTTCGAGACACTATCAATGTTTGTAACGTCATAGACTTGGGCTTCTCCAGCCAGAAATTCACCTGGACAAATGGTCAACAAGGTATAAGAAATGCCAAATCTCGTTTGGATCAGTGTCTAGCTAATTCAGATTGGAGAGTGATATACCCCCACACAACAGTTATTCATCTGCCAAAAACTTCCTCTGATCACTGTCCTTTGCTCATTGATTTAACTGGTACGTTTCCTAACCACAATCCTCCTTTTTTGTATTGAGCATGTGTGGTTTACAAATGATTCTTTTAAGGAGGTGGTGAAGGAGGCTTGGCAAGTACCTTCATCGTCTTCAGCTATTTCTCTGGTTTGTAATGCTTCTAAAGCTTTGCCCTCTCTCACCAAGTCTTGGAATATGAATGTTTTTGGTAATGTTTTCAAAAGGAAAAGACACATTTTGAAAAGAATTGAGGGAATTCAACAATTTTTGGAAACAAGGCCTTCTCAGTTCCTCAATGATCTTCAAATTTCTCTCCATGAGGAATGTTTCAACATCCTCAAACAGGAGGAAATACTGTGGAGCCAAAAAGCCAGATTTAATTGGCTAAAAAATGGTGATTTGAACACCAGATTCTTTCATACTATGGCTCTTAAGAGGGGTCAGTCAAAAAAGAATTTTTATACTCATCATCTTCAGTCAACAACCAAAATCCTAACCTTGATCCTTGTTTTGGTGATGTTCCTAACAATATTGATCAATGGTTCACCCCAGTCACAGAACAAGAAATTAGAAGCATTGTTTGGAGTTCACCAAACAATAAAAGCCTGGGTCCTGATGGTATTACTGCTGAATTTATCAAAAATCATCGGGACATTGTTGGCCCATCATTTACTGATGCAATCTTTGAATGCAATGACAACTCTGAAATTCCAGACTATTTTAACCAATCCCATATTGTTTTAATTCCAAAAGTGAAACACCCTGAAACAATGAATCAGTTCCGTCCTATTGGTCTTTGTAACACTATTTATAAGGTAATTGCGAAGCTTATTGTAGCTAGACTCAAACCTCTCTTGCCAAAATTCATTTCCCCAAACCAGTCTAGCTTTGTCCCCGGCCAGCATTTAAAAGATAATGTGATCATTTTACATGAAGTTCTTCATTCTTTCAAAACGAAAAGCGGTAAGGAAGGTTTTGTTGGAATTAAAATTGACCATGAAAAAGCTTATGATAAGTTTGATTGGTCATTTATTAAAAAGTCTCTTGATTTCATTAAAATCCCCAAGAAATGGGTTAATTTGATCATGAGCTGTATTATCACCCCTATTTTTAACGTTATCTTTAACGGTTCAATTCTTGAACCATTTAAACCCACATGGGGACTTAACAAGGGGACCCCCTCTCCCCTTACATTTTCCTAATTTGTTTAGAAACTCTTTTGGGTATGCTTAATAAAGCTGTGGTGAGATGAAGCCATTTAAATTCTCTAGAATAGGCCCTGGGTTATCTCACATCTTCTATGCAGATGACTTTTTTATTTTTCTAAAGGCCTACACTCAGCTCAATAGTGTGAGAAATATCTTGGGATAATTTCTGTAATGCTTCAGGGGAAACAATTAACTACAGTAAATCTATCTTATTCACATCAAAAAATGTTCTCCATAGACACACTCGAATGCTGGCCAGAAATATTAGGGTTAGGGCTTCCAACAACCTTGATAAATATTTTGGGCTCCCTGTTTTCAGTGGCAGGGTTACTAAGCATACCTTCCATTCTGCGGTGGACCGTGTTCAAACCAAATTAGCAGGATATAAGGCATGAGGAGGAAGAAGCATCACCAGACCCCAAAAAGAACGGAATACCTGGACCAACAAGGCAAATACTCTTAGTCTTGCTGGTAGATTAACCTTTCTCCAATCTACTCTATCCTCAATTTCCCACCATGCCATGCAAATTTTTTGTTTACCCTCTAGCACCTGCCAAGATGTAGACAAACCTAGAAGAAATTTTCTGTGGGGAAGTTCTCTTGATCACAAGAAATTGCATTTCATCAAATGGGGGAAGATTCTGACTCCTAAGCATGCTGGAGGGCTTGGAATTAGAGACCTTCACTTCTTAAATCTAGCTCTTCTCACTAAATTAGTGTGGCCCCTTTATTGTAACCAAGATAGTTTGTGGTCCAAAGTCCTAATTAGTAAATACAGTAGGGAAACTGATGTTTTGGACCCATCCGTAAAAGGTCATGACTCTTGGATTTGGAAGGGAATAGCTAAAGGCTGTAAATTTCTTAGGGAGGGACTCATACGTGTTATTGGGAATGGAGAAGACACTAAATTTTGGGATGACCCATGGGTTACTAGGACTACCTGTAGGCAGAATCAGTTGCATGGGCCTCTCCCAAATGTTGATTTGAGGAATGTAAAAGACTGTATAACTGCTTCTAGTGATTGGGACATCAACCTGATATCTTCTCTCTTGCCGAGCGATATGGTTGAAAAAATCATGTCAATCCCTTTAAATTTAAGGCCGCAAAAAAAATGACCATTGGATATGGCCTGACAAGAAAATGATCTCCCTAAATCTCGAGCTTTTAATCTGATTTGGAAAGCTCCATGTCAACCAAGGGTGAAAATATTTTTGTGGCTACTCTACCATAGAAAACTCCCCACTCGCGATGCTCTAATAAAGAGAAATATTCAGGTTCCTAGTGAATGCTCCCTATGCAATGAGAGCATGGAATCGATTCAACATGTGTTTATGGAATGTAGGTTATGTAAGGAAGTTTGGAATTTATATGATAATCATCCCACACCCACTAGTGCACTAAACTTTAAATGTTGGGTTGAAAGTAATCTAGAGACTAGTAATACTCTCAGGGTGACTTATTTTAGCTATTTAAATTGGCTGATTTGGAGGGCCCGAAATAAAAAAAAAAAAAGTCTTCAACAATATCAGTTACACTCCCACTTATATTACAAATCTTGCAAAAAACTATGTTGACAGCTTCCTGTGTGCACAGTATATTAATGCTTCTGTCAAGAATCAACCTATTTGCAGAGTCTAGAGAGACATCAAATGGGAAGCTCCGGATGATCAATGGATCAAAATCAATACAAATGGAGCTGTCAAGGGCCAGAATTGTGGTGCTGTGGCTGGGGGTCTTCTCCGAGATCAACTTGGACAATGGAAAGGAGGCTTCACCACTTACATTGGAAATTCCTCTATTGACTTGGCAAAATTGTGGGCTTGTCTTGGCATGGAACTCAGGCTACCGCAAAATCATTTTGGAATCAGATTCGCATTCCACCATTCAAATTCTTAAGGGTGGTAGGGATGACCACTGGCGTCTTTCTACAATAAGCGAGGAGATCAAAGCTCTTTTGAATAGAGATTGGAAAGTTCGTATTAATCACTGCTACAGGGAGGCCAACAGATGTGCTGACTTTATGGTTAATTCCTTATACCTCCTAGAGAGCTTGAGTTTCTTCTGTTAGCTGATGTTATGGGGGTAGTCACCCCTCGTTTAATTTTGGTTTGAGTTTTCTGTTTCTGTGTTTTTTTGTTTTTTTTCTCTCAGATGAATCAAAAAACAAACAAGGGATTCTTTAAAGATAAACCGTTACAGTTACTGTGATATTCTGTATAGGACCAGTGTATAACTTTTGAGGTGTCATGTCATAATCATTAAAATAATGGAAATGCAATCTATGGGAAACAAAACACACACACACACAAAAAAAAAAAAAAACATTGTTAAGGAGGTTTCTTATAGATAAGATAAACTCTATGTAGGCATGACATTAATTGCCTATGGTCAAACTGAATACAGTAGGAACATTGCACACTTGCAGTAACTTACCACTACTGTCCATGATAAGATCCAATGCAAAGTACTCCACAAAGAACTGTGTATTATGTTTCATAGCCTGACCATATAAAGTGTGCAGCAAAGCATGGCCCGTTCTATCAGCAGCACATGCACAACGATAGGCCTGTCCACCTATAATAGCAACATTAAAGAAGCTAAACAGAAAACTTCAAAGATGATTCAGGTAAATGGCAACACCACCTCGAACTCGCATTTTCATACCTTTTCCAAAGTCCAGGCTTTGACCACCAAATGCACGCTGATAAATTTTCCCATCTTCAGTTCGAGAAAATGGCAATCCATAATTTTCAAGCTCTATGACCGCTTTTGGTGCCTCCCTGCACATATACTGAATAGCATCCTGATCACCTATACAAACCCAATAGACATGCACCTTAAGTACAAATACTTAAACAGAAAAAGGGTGTGGGGGACAAAACTAAACAAGGCATCAGAGAAGTTTCTCTATCAGTTCAAAGAATTCTTGAAGAATCTTGCATTTGTTAAGATATCCATGATACCCATCAGTTTTTTTTTCTTTTTTTTTTCTGCAAGGCTGGGAAGATCATATAAAGAGAATAGAATTTCTACTCAAAATAATTTATGCAAGACTAAAGCTTTATATAGGGGGCACTGTTAAGTCCTTAGTTTTGCTGGACTAGGAGCAGGTTATTAAGCTATTCCCAATCACAGCTTAGAGAGAGAGAAGGCTTTCTTTCTAACTTGATATTTTAAGCCCAGTGCCCCAGTTAGTCCTATGGGTGGGCTGAAACAATTTAGGAAAAAAAGGGGTCTACAGTACCAGTTTAGTGAACAGCAAACCCTAAGTTAATTGGGCCTTATTTATAATGCAATAAACATTTAATGGGCCTGCAGTAGAGCCCATTTAATGGTGCAGTAGGCCCTAAAAGAATTAAATTTATATTAATTAATAATCTTGTGAGGTGTCCAACCTATTTATAAAGGGGATGCCACTTGTCTTATCCTAACAAGAGGGCTATTTTCCCTCCTTTAGCCACTTGAAGTGGGGGGGACACATGTCACCTTAGGGGAGAGAGTTATTTTCCCTCCTCTAACCACTTTAAGTGGGGTGACACGTCACCCTAAGAAGAGGGAATTATTTTCCCTCCTCTAACCACTTTAAGTGGAGGGACAAATGTCATAGTATGAAGGGAGAGTTTTCTTTTCCCTCCTTAACCCATTTTAAGTGGGGTGACACTTGGTGCCCTAAGAAGAGGGGTGGGGAGTTACTTAACCACCTCCCTCCTCTATAAACCCCTCTACTACAAGGAGAGGGGGCTAATGCCATTTTGTTGGCCAATGCTATTCTATTGATAGAACTTCCAGCAATAAGAGACAAACAAGAGGAGAAAAAAGAGAAGATAGTGGTGTGAAGAAATAGAAGGAGAAAGAAGAAGGTAGGGATTGAAGTGTTCCTCCTCCACCTCTTCACTATGATATTCATGCAACTTCCTCTATGAGAACTATGTCTCTCCTTGTACTTATTTCACACTTTCTTTCTTTATTGTTATCTTTTTTTTTCTTTTTCTCTCCTTGTCTCACATTTAATCATGTGAGGGAAACAACCATATCATTACTTTATGTAAGGAAGACAACCATCTACAGCATTGTTCATGAAACTTGGCTGATTATGGTTCCTCACACCACATTAACCTATGTGTGAGGGGGGAAAACCATCTACAACCTAGTTAAAAAAAAAAAAAAAAAACCTTGGTTGATTATGGTTCCTGACACCATGATAATGCACATAACCACTATTTAAAGGCCATTTACAGCCTTATTCATTAAATACAACTATTTATAATCCCTATTTGCTAGTTATGCATAAAAAGTTTATTTATTTATATTTGCTAGTTTTCTTTTAAACAAAAAATTTATCTATTTATATTTAGTCTATTCATCCATACTTCTAAATCAGAATCAAGAGGTTTTCTCTGCCCCTGGCAAAGATGTAATTAAGGGAACATCTACGTGATTTCCTAAACGGGACTTACCCAAATATCAAAAAACCTAGTTATTAGTCTAATTCGGTGAATTATGTTATGTGAGAAATTATGCTAAAAAAATTTCCACTAACAATGCCAAATGAACATCTAATTTTTAAAGTAAATAATTTTGAGTTGAAACATTTTGTATACCTAACCAATCACTTCCTTTGACTGTGTCATACATGTGCCACCTCCAATCATCTTCTGTCATATTTCCTAATGCAGCATTTATTCCACCCTGCATGAGATCCCCACAATAAAGTTAGCAATACGCCCAAGTAATAGCTACAAAATTAACTTAAAGGTCAATATTTTAATCAGCTCTGCTTAAAAGTATTTGAGTAGGGTCATAAGTAGTAGAACACCATCATGAACCCCTCAAAGGAGAATGTGTAACACTGAACAGAACTTTGATGGACATTTGTTAGGAAACTTTGGCTCACTGAACACAGAGAAATTTTTTACAAAAGCAAAGGAGGACTAGAGGAGCACCTATCTATGCTCTTCAGGAGTGTTGCATGAGCACTGCTTCAAGCCTCCAACAAAGCTGAAGCACTTGCTCTCCTACACGACCTTAAAATCTCCAGAGACCTGAATTTCAGTTCTCTAGTGGTGAAAAGTAATTCTTGAAGAGCAATGGGAATCATCTAGCCACTTGTTTCCTGCACCGTGCTTTCTCTAGCAAGATCTGGTACCACTATCAAAGAACAATTCAGATTTGTAGCTTCCTCCCTCAATCAGTTGATGCTCTTCTTAGTTCCAGGTATGAATAAAAAGGGCAGGACAGTCTGGTCAGTGGTTCCCTTGGCTATAATTTAGGCAATCTAGTTAGAAAGGAACAGCAAAAGTTTTAAGATGAAGAAAATTCTCATTGAGGTGGTTGCCAACTCATCCTTTTACTTCATTAAAGATTGGCTCTTCATCTGTAGAGAGTTTTGTGGAGAGTTCAGTCATACCTTTTTGTCTATAATTTTTTTTTCGGCATTCCATTGTAGCCCTATGGATTTGATGTATTCTTTGTACAAAATGCGGATATTTTTTTTATATCTAATTCATTATACTTTACCTTTAAAAAAAAGTAATTCTGGAAATATCCTGTTAGAGTAAACCAGTTTAAATGCAACAAAAAAATGGAGGATTTGGAATAAATTTAAGTTAGCTTGGGATGAGGAACCAGGATGAAAGATCAGATACACATAAATAGACTATGCAATAGCCATGGTTTTAAGTTTCAACTGAGACCAAATTATTTTCATTGAAATCTTTCCATGTCCATGGAAATCAAGATGAAAATTTCTTCAAAATCTTGGTAAAAAATAACTTCCAATGAAACTATATTCCGTTTTGATTGGTTTCAATAGAATGCTACATTCAAAGCATAAGGGACGTGGAATTTCAATGTGGCATAAAAATATTTAAATTGAAACGCGAAAAAACATTTTAATTCAAGAATCTCGTGCATACACCATAAAATGTGTTACCATATCTTTCCTTTTTTTTTTTTTGATCAATAAAACTTCAAATTTTAGCTATACCAAGATCATATCTTTCCTATTTCAATAGTTATTTTGGACATGACCTGGGTTTAAGTGTTTAGTTTCCCAAAGTTTGTCACAATTTTTTATATTTTTGTAAGGTTCCTAATAGTCTTCATAATTGGCAATGCTTAAACAAGTATACATAAGTTTCCACAGATTATTTCACTTCCAATAAGGACCTAAGTTTAGCCTGGTATTCGTTTTGAGGCTTGAACAGGAATGGACAGTTAAACAGGTTGACCAATGATCTAGTCCTAAAACACTTATCAAAAACAAAAAAAGATCTAGTCCTAAAACATTGAATTGGCCAAAGCTTTCAAAGTAAACCATAATGGTGGGAGTAAATACAATATAATATTTATTGTTTTCAGTTTTTTTGGCACAAAATAAAATTAAAATGAGTTAATACTTTCACTATTCTTCTAATTTTTTCCATATTTTTTCTTTTGATCCACCAGACGGTACCCTTTGCAGAATAACATACACCTTGGGATTCAGAAATCAGAACATTAGTTTAGGCTAAAATCAAAGTTTAGAAGCTAGATGGTAGCAACTCTAAATTGAGATAAAATAAGAAATCATAAGAAACGAAAAAGAAAGAAGAAGAATAGTTGTTACTTTAAAGCAACACCAATAAACTAATGGGGAAAGACTATAATAAAAGAAAGAGAATTGCCACATTTCTAATGCATTAATTGCTGTATTTTTTTTTTTTTTTGATATGTATGCATTAACTGCTGTATTCCACAAGCTAGAAATCACCTATCAATTTGATTGGAATGTGGCTCAGCAAAAAGTGGGCCAAAAACATGGTGCTCATTGGGCCAAACAGGAAAGTCATAGGTCTTCGCTTTGCTGAGCACTTTCAAATCCAACCCCCAGATTGACCACGCTCAAAACATGCATAATTACTACACCTCTTCAAGTGAAGGATGATTCTTATACACTCATTCCACAGGTTCTAAAATAGGGAGGAAGGGCCACGTAGTCGAAAGACTTTATACTATGCCCTTTGCTTGCTTTTCTCCTAAAATTATATCCTACACTATGACCAGGTGATTAGCTCTGTAGTCTCAGTTTGGAAAGAGTACAAATACACAGTGCAAATACAAGGTTTAGAAATACCATATACAAGGTTTTGCATGAACGTATTTGTATTTGTACTCTTTCCAAACAGAGACGTAAGGATAGTGAAAACGTGTTATTTAATTAGTCATACAAGGTTGTATAACCCTAGGTCCTGAATTATCATTCACTTCTTTCAATAACCTGAGCAAAAACACCAGGAGGGATAAAAGGAATGAAAGAGTTCTGCAGCAGTACAATTTGACTTGTAAGTCCAATTAATAGCCATATTTTTGACAGATGTATCATGTATGAATATTATCGGTGCAAACGTCCATGGTATCTTGTAGTTGTCAATTTCAGTAAATGGCCCATTAAAGAAATATGAAAACATTTTGGACATGACCCACACGAACAGCTCCGCCAATATGGCTCTGCTCTAGGTTGATTTTGATATCCAAAACGAAGGTTCTTCGTAAACACTTACCATTTCTGCATAGAGCCAGAAGTACAGGTTCTCGCCATTGAAAATGATAAACCAGCAGTTCAGTGGTCCAGATCAATAATGACACCTAAATACCATGCATAGAAGAAGGGCAACTGAAAACGAATTTCCGGGACAAGCTCTCGCACCTGTGCTGCAACAGTATGTGAACGAGTCGGAAAAAGCTTGGTAATACAAGCTGTATTGAATCCATGCTCCGAGAGTCCAATGGCCGCTCTGAGCCCAGCACCACCAGCTCCCACAACAACAGCATCATATGTGTGATCGACGATAGTATAAGAGGATCGTCCCCCAGTCTGCCACAATTAAAAAAATCGAACATATCATCAAATGCGTCTCAAAAGTCAAAATAAATACGAACAAAGAAAGAAAATATCAACAAAAAAAAGAAAAAAGGGAATATTTTCACAGTAACATCTAACAAAAATCGAAGTAAAATGTATCATAATACAAACACAAGATACAAACCAGATCGAACGAAAAAAACAAAACAACCAGATGGTTGAATAAAACTAAAAAAGAGTAAAAGAAAACAACCGATCGACAGATAAAAATGGAAAAATAGTAAAGAATGAAAAAAAAAGGAGCATATTGGAGAAAAGCAAGTGGTCAGCATGAATTCAACGAAATTTTGAAGTTTAGATTATTAAAATGAGTTTCAATTAATTAGAGAGTCGTGATGAACAGAAGAAAAGATTCATGTGAACGTACTGATTCAGTGGAGAGGAATCTTGTGGTGAGGCGTTTAAGAGGTTCGCTTGAGATAGATCTCTTCGAAGAGGAAGAAGAAGGAGAAAGACCGAGGCCACGAGAAA
This sequence comes from Nelumbo nucifera, assembly GCF_000365185.1. Next base: position 4,766,218 of record NW_010729107.1, read on the forward strand.
CGCAGCGCCACATCGCTCCGTATTACTGTCTCGACTTCTCTGTTCACTCTGTCGCTCTCCTTTGGAGATCGCACGGGCTGCGAAATGGCAAGACGAGGACAGAGGGAGAGACAAGACTGGAGGCATACGAGGAACTTGCAAATACCCCAGATTCTGTGGGAAATTGCTAATATGCCACTTGATTGTTTGAGTACAAGATTAGTGTGCAATGACGATATTACCCTTCTAACTTTTTTGTTTTACCTGACTAAAAATCACCTATGCTCTAAGGCACTAGAAGGGGTTTCCGGGCAACGAAATGCAGTAAGTGGCCGGAAAGAATGAGAATAAAACTATAGTAAAATTAGCGGAATCACGTCAAGCACGCGATTTATTAAATTAAAATAAATAATAAAAACATATAAGAGTATAACTAATAGAAACATATAATAAGAGTATACAATTGTTTTATATAATAATTAATAATTATTTATATTTTTAATAATTTTTTTATAATACAAAAATAATAATAATTAATTTTAGATATAGATGTTTATCAAATTTGGGGATGACAATTTTCTCCATTTCCTTGATCCCCGTGGGGATTTGCCCCGAATGGGATAGGGATGGACAGATATGGGAAAATTTTCATCCCTGTTAGTGAGGACAGGGAGAGCACTCATTGCCTTACGGGGACCTTGATCCTCACTGATATATATGTGTATATACGAATATGTTTATATATATATATATATATATATATATATATATATATATATATGTACACATACGTCTATATGTTAATATTTTTAAAAATATGTTTGAATCTTTTCTAATAGGATTGTATATTTTAATTATTTTATTTTTTATTTTTAAATAAAATAAAAACAGAATGGTTGACATTATAAAGAATTATGAAGAGTGGAGATCCTTGTGGAGACGGGGATGGGGATAACTTTGTCCTCGTTAGCAGGGAAGGGGAGAGGCTCCTCGTCCCTACCCCGCCCTGTTGCTATTCCTAATCAAATTAATGAAACTGACCAACCCAATTTCCAATATTCCCAATCAGCTTTGGTTCAACAATTTCTCAACCCGACTGGGTTGGATCAATTTTGCTTTGGCCATTTGTAAACTGACTAAAATCGAACGATCCGACATAGATATATATTAATATATTATATTTTAAAAATACTTTTTTAATACGGGAAAGTGGAAATTGAATTTTTGAATTACCCCAAACCAATATAACATGAGTGACCAACTCCCCAACCTAACTAGGTCGATTTTGTTGATCAAACAACCTACAACTGAACTGAACAAACCTGCGAACAATAGTTTAATCTCCAATAATTATTACAAATTTATAGCAAAAATACACAATAAATTAAAATTAAAAAGCTAAACAATAGTAGTTTAAACTCTAATAATTATTGAAAATTTTCTATTAAATAACAAAACAAAAAGTAGATTTATACATAATTATTGAAAATATATTTATCACAAAAACAATAAATAATTATTGAAATACAATAAATATTAATTTTTGTATATATAGATTAAGTTTTTAAAACCATTATTAATAAACAATAATTTTTTTGAAAGTTATTTTCTAGAATTATTAATTGGTATAAATGAAATTACTTGCTGAATTTAATAATCCATAAAATTATATTACTATTAATACAAAATATTGTTATTTTAACCATTTAAAATCTAGTTGTGTTAAATATTTTGTTATTTAAAATATTTAGTGATTTAACTAAATGTTTAAAATTTTAATCTATTTATTATAATTGAAAGTTATTCAATAACTATTTAAAGTATATTATTAATTAATTTAAAATATTAATCTTAATATTTTGTTATTTAAGATATTTAGTTATTGAAATATTTAAATAATATTTAATAATTTTAGGATATTAGATTATTTACGTTATTGGAAAGTGTGGGAGAGAGAGAGAGAGAGAGAGATTTTAGGAAGATTTTTTGGGGGGAGAGTAAAGTTTCTAATTGGTAGCTTCAAAAATGACATGAATTAAAAAATTAAAAAATGAGAAAATTTCTAGACTTCCTTGTTTTAATATATACTAGCGGGAACCCGTACAGGGATTTATTAAGCGAAAGATAAATAATAGAAATGGTCATTTACTAAAATACCCTTGTAGTTTCATAGATTTACTAAAATCTACCCTATATTTAGCATTTTACTAAAACACCACTTATAATTTGCAATGGATTTAATCAATCTTTCATTAGATAACGGTGGAAAATGATAGTGTTGACCCTAATGTTCATTTAAATAGATTTAATCAAAAGAAAATATAAATGGAAATACCATTTTTGTCCTTAATAAGACATAGACAACCACTTTATTGAATATATTTGGCCAATTATGTTTCTATATAAAAAAGTGTTAAGGGTATTTTTGGAATAAAAAATCATAGGCCTAATGGCAAAACAAACACTCCTTAATGAAAGGTTGATTAAGCAAATAAGTTGTAAAATATATGGGATGTTTTAGTAAAATGAAAACTATAAGGTAAGTTTAAGTAAATATATAAAACTATAAGGTGTGTTCTAATAAATGACCCTAATAGAAACATATAAGAGTATACAATTGTATTATATTTTAAACTTTTTAAATAATTAATAATTATTCATATTTTATACACTACTTTTAATAAAATTTTTATAATACAAAATAACAATAATTAATTTCAATTAGGTTCATTAGTCAAACTTATGAAACCGACCAACCCAATCAACTCGACCCGAGTTGGTCGGTTTTCTAGTATTTTATGTTGGCTTTGATTTAAAAAATTCCCAATTCGACCAAGTTGGATCAGTTTCACTTTGGCCATTTGTAAACCAACCAAAATCGAATAACCTAACCATGATTTTATATTTTAAATATGAAAAAGTGAGAAATTTCCCATATTTCTTAGTCTAAAATGTCTTATTTCATCAATCTAATTTTTAAATTTATTTTTTAATAATTGCACTATAATTTTTAAAATTATATTTAATTTATAAGTTTAAATCTTTTGAATCAGCTGACCTTTTGTGAAAACAACCCAAACCGATACAACTTGAGTGGGTCGGTTGTCACAAAAGGTCAGTCGATTTTAGCTGACCAACTCCCCAATCAGGTCAATTTCGTTGGCCAAATAGCCTACAGTCGGACCGAACCAACTCATGAACACTCATAATTTTAGCTAAATTAATAGTCTTATCTCCAATAAATAACAATAGTTTAATCTCCAATAATTATTGAAAATTTATAACAAAAATACAGAATTATTGAAAATATATTGATAATGAAAAAAATACAAAAATATAATAAATATTAATTTTAGTATATATAATTATATAATAAATACAAATTAAGAGAATAAAATTATTATTTAATAAATATTGATTTTTTTTGAAAGTTATTTTCTCGAATTATTACTTGATATAAGTAAAATTAGTTATTTACAATATTATGTAAAAATATTAAATTATTATTAATTTCAATATTATGTTATAATTATTTCTCTAATTTTCATAAGTTTTTAAATTTATTACGTAATTTATTTATTTTAACTATTTAAATCTAGTTATGTTAAATATTTTGTTATTTAAATACTTAAATAATATGTAAAATATTTAAATTTTAAAATATTAATTATTTGTTCAATATAATTATCCATAAAATCTTAATTTGTACTATTATTACATAATTTCATTATTAATTTTGTAATATACTAAATAATTATTAATTTCAATATTATGTTATAATTATTTTTCTACTTTGAAGAAAAATTTTAATTTATTACATAATTCCGTTATTTTAACTATTTAAAATATAGTTATGATAAATATTAAAATAATCTATAAAATATTTTAAATTTTTAGTTATTTGAATTTTATTTATTTAAAGCTATTACATATTATTAAATATTTGATTATTTGAATTTTATTTATTTAAAGCTATTACATATTATTAAATATTTGAAAAACATTTAAATTGATAATCCAGAAAAACATAATTTAAATTGTTAGTACATAATTTCGTGATATATTTTCTAGAAATATAAAATTATTTTTTGTGTTTTTAATAATTCTTTTAAAGTTATTATATAATTTTGTTAGGGTATTTAAATAATTCTTAAATTTTTTAATCCAAACTTTCTTTAGATAGATATAGATAAAAAGTAAGGGAGGGGATAAATAGAAATTAGAGATAATTTAGGAGAGAAACTCTCTACAAAATTAGAGATAAATTTGGATATAAATAGGAGTTAGAGATAATTTAGAAGATAACGAGGAATTAGAGATAATTTTGGAGAAAGTGGGGGAGGTAGTTTACAAGAAATTTTAGGAAAAGAGATTATTTAGGTTCTTGAAAAGTGCATCTCATTGGTCATTTACTAAAACACCTCTTATAGTTTCATGGATTTACTAAAATCTTACCCTATAATTTGTATTTTACTAAAACACCACTTATAATTTGTAAATGGATTTAATCAATCTTCCACTATATGATAGAGGAAAATGACAGTGTCGACCCTAGTATTCATTTAAATAAATTTAATCGAATAAATATAAAAATACCATTTTTACCCCTAATAAGACACGAACAACCACTATATTAGTTATATTTGGTCAATTTGTTTTCTATACAAAAAAGTGTTAAGGTTATTTTTGAAATAAAAAATATGGGCCTAATGGCAAAACAAACACTCCTTAATGAAATGTTGATTAAGTAAATAAGTTGTAAAATACATGGGATGTTTTAGTAAAATGAAAATTATAAGGTAGGTTTAAGTAAATATATAAAACTATAAGGTGTGTTCTAGTAAATGACCCTAATAGAAACACATAAGAGTATACAATAGTTTTATATTTTCAATTTTTTAAATAATTAATAATTATTCATATTTTATATACTACTTTTAATAAATTTTTATAATACAAAATAACAATAATTAATTTCAGTTAGGTTTATTCATCAAACTGATGAAACTGATCAATCCGATCAACTTGACCTGAGTTGGTCAATTTCCTAGTATTTTAGGTTGGCTTTGATTCAAAAAATTTCCCAACTCGACTAAGTTGGATCAATTTTGCTTTGGCCATTTGTAAACCTACCAAAATTGGATGACTTAACCATTGATATATATTAATATTTTATATTTTAAATATATTTTTTAATGTGGAAAAGTAAGAAATTTTCCATATTTTTTAGTCTAAAATGTTGTATATCATAAATTTAATTTTTAAGTTTAAATCTTTTGAACTGACTGACCAAACAAAAAAATCGACCTAAACCGGTACAACTTAAGTGGGCCGATTTTCACAAATGGTCAACTGGTTTCAACTAACCAACTCCCCAACCTGATAAGGTCAATTTGGTTGGCCAAACAACCTACAACTGAACCGAACCAACTCATGAACACTCATAATTGCAGCTAAATTAATAGTCTCATCTCTGATATAACAATAGTTTAATCTCCAATAATTATTGAAAAGTTATAACAAAAATACACAATTATTGAAAATATATAGATAATTAGAAAAATATAATAAATAATAAAAATATATTAAATTAGTCAATAAATAGTATAATCTCAAATAATAGTTTATTCTCTAATAAATATTAATCAATAAGTTATAACAAAAATACAATAAGTACAATAAACAAAATTTAAAAATTTCAATAATAGTGGTTTAATCTCAAATAATTATTGAATGTTTTTTGTTAAATAACAAAACAGAAATAAATTTATACAGAATTATTGAAAATACATTTATCAGAAAAAACAATAAATAATTACTAAAATACAATAAATATTAATATTAGTATATATAATTATATAATAAATATATATTAAGAGTTTAAAATTATTATTAATAAATATTAATTTTTATAAAAGTTATTTTCTTGAATTATTAATTGATATAAGTGAAGTTAGTTATTTACAATATTATGTAAAAATATTAAATTATTATTAAAGTCATTTCATTATTAATTTTGTAAAGTATTAAATTACTATTAATTTCAATATTATCTTATAATTATTTTTCTACTTTTTATATTTTTTTAAATTTATTACATAACTTATTTATTTTGATTAATTTAAAGTCTAGTTATGTTAAATATTTAAATATTTAAAACTTTTTGTTATTTACTGAATATAATAATCCATAAAATTATAATTTATACTATTAATATATAATTTCATTATTAATTTTGTAATATATTAAATTATTATTAATTTCAATATTATGTTATAATTATTTTCTACTTTTAAGAAAATTTTTAAATTTATTACATATTTTCGTTATTTTAACTATTTAAAATCTAGTTATGTTAAATATTTAGTTATTTACATATTTAAATAATATGTAGAATATTTAAAATTTTTATTTAAAGCTAGTACATATTACTAAATATTTTGTTATATAATTATTTATATATTTATAATATTTTGTTATTTAAGATTATTATTTATTGAAATATTTAAATAACATTTTAATTTTAAATGTTAAATTTTTATTATTTGAATATCATTTAAATTGATAAACTGGAAAAAGAGAATATAAAATATTAGTACATAATTTTGTGATATATTTTGTAATATAAAATTATTTTTTTTGTGTTTTTAATAAATATTTTAAAGTTATTATATAATTTTTTTTGGATATTTAAATAATTCTTAAATTTTTTAATCCATACTTTCTTTAGATAGATATAGATAAAAAGTGGTGCAGAGGATAAATAGGAATTAGAGATAATTTAAGAAAAAGTGGGGGAATAGTGGGGGAGGTAGCTTAGGAGAAATTTTAGGAGAAGAGATTATTTACGTTATTGGGAAAATGCATCTCACTGGTTGTTTCAAAAAGACTTCCTTGTTTTAATATATATATGATGTTGGAAAACAATGAACTATGAAAATCTTCCATCTTTGATTGTTTGATTTTGGTTCGTATATGAATATCCAAAGCGAAATTGATACAAAGCCGATTGAAAATACTAAAAAATCAACCAAGTTAGTTAGTTTGTATTAAAAACAGTGTTTTTGAACTGTAACTGACCTGAATGGTTGGACCATTCAGCCTGAAAAACCATCAAGGCAACTAGTTCTATTTCATCCTTAATCCATAGGCCCCGTTGACTTGGTTAGCAACCCATTGACCCAGGTGGTTGAACCATCAACCCATTCGACCCAGACAACAGTTTTTTGTCATTTTTATTTTAATTATTTATTTTACATTGGAACAAGCCTTCCATTCAAACTGAATGGTCGAACAACTGACCTAGAAACTGGTGGTTAGAGCGATTACAGTTTTGGCTAGATTTTTACATCATTGATTAAAATTTTCACAAAATATAAAAATGTATTAAAATAGAAAATAAATTTCCGCAAATCACAATAAATCATACTTTTCAATGAAATCCAAAGCTTCTATAATAAATTCCTCCTCATAAAACCAGATGCGTTGAATCATAAAAGATTAAGAAAGACGAATTGAGGTGAAAATGGGATTCATTGATTGTTTTAGTTACAAAAAAAAATAGAGGAAAAAAGAGGAATAATCGATTAGTCCTACCAATGTTATGGTTAAAGAAGAGATTGTCTAAAAACGCTCTCTGATATACTGCCAAAGGGGGGAGAGAAAGAGAGAAAGAGAGACAAAGACCACATCGGGTTGAAATCGTTGTTAGAGATAAAGCCTCTGTAACATAGAAAGAGAGAGATCGTTGCTGAAGTCATTTGAAAACGTTCTCTAAAATACTGTTAGAGAGAGAGAGAGAGAGAGGACACCTTAGACTAAAGAAATCTTACTGGAGATAAACCCTCTCTCATATGCTTCAGCAAAGATAGAGGGAAAGAGATAGTGGATAATTGAATAGACCATTGGGTATTTGGACTATATTCATTTTGGTCCACTAATTTATTGGGCAATGAAAATTTGGAACAATCCAGTTTGATGTAACACTTTGAACTATCCAAACTGGTCCAATTGGTTATGGTTCGGATGGAATCCAATCTGAACTTAGTCCATTGACACCCCTAGATATATAGAAAAAGCCTATGATGTAATTGGCAAATTAGCATTGTTTGTTATGTAGGTCTAGATGCCCAAGAATTTACCACTTGAAGCGATAAAAAATTTAAAAGCTTATAATTTCACAAAAAGCATGGAGCACAATAAAAAAGACAAGATTCATATAGTTGACCCCAATAGTTGGGGTTAAAGCTGAGTTCTCAATTGAGTTAAGTAGGGCTAAATGTGGTAGTATTAGTAGGTCTCTTCTACCATTGTTAAAGATCAAAATATTGATACATCCAATACCCTCAAATGGAAGTGTTGTTGGTGTAGAAGCGTTGGATCACGTATCCTGAATCAACCCATGAAGAAAAATGGAGAACACACAAAATGGCAAAGTAAACAAAAATTCAAGCAAATAGAGATGAAGACATAAGAATTTACGTGGTTTGAAAAAAAATCCTCCTACATCCTTGGGAAGAGCACACACTCCAAAGAAAGATTTTTCATTAAAATTGTAGAAGAAGAAGAAGATACAAGATATCCACTCCTTTTATAACTGACTTTGTGGTTACTCATAGCCACTTTATGGTTACCATGCACTAATAGCCACTTTTTGTAACCAACTTTATTTTTGAGTCAATTCCAACATTCTCCACCTTGACTCAAAAAAAAAAAACTTCAACTCTCTTATTCACTCTGCTCCATTTCTCTATCTAGAATACCCCCTCTTCCTGGGGCCTTCACAACTTAGCATTGTTGTATGTTTGAAAGATCCAGGCAATGCCTGAACCTCTCCCTTGGCAATGGCTTGGTCATCATGTCTGCTATGTTCATTTGAGAAGAAATCTTCTCCAATTGAATGTCACCATCTGCTATAAAATCTTTGAGCCCGTGATACCGCATATCTATATGCTTAGTCCTTGAGTGGTATACTGGATCCTTCACAGTGAACACAAATGTTATTCCGATCAATTCCAAGCTCTTGAACCAATCCTCTCAACCATATAGCTTCCTTGGCTACCTCTACTGCTGCCATGTACTCTGCTTCTATAGTAGACAGAGCCACCATATTTTGTAATGTATATCTTCAACTAATAGAACCTTGACCAAGAGTGAAAATATATCCCATAGTAAACTTTCTTTAGTCGAGGTCATTCACAAATCTGAATCTACATACCCAACCACTTTGTTTCCTTTCAAACCATTTTGAAATAGTAAACCTGTATCTTGGGTACCGTTCAAGTAGCGCAGAATCCACTTTACAACATTCCAATGCTCCTTCCCCGGATTAGCCATAAATCTGCTCACAACATTAACTGCTTGAGATAAGTCCGGTCTGGTGCATACCATAGCATACATAAGGTATCCAACTGCACCAACATATGGTATATGTATCATCTCCTCACATTCTTCCTCAGTCTTTGGAAAATGTCGAAGAGATAGTTTGAAGTGTTGAACTAGTGGTGTGCTCACTGCCTTAGCCTCCTTCATATTGAATTTGGTCAATACCTTCTCAATATACCCTTTTTGGGTGAATCACAACTTCTCATTGCGCTTGTCTCTTTGAATTTCCATACCCAAGATTTTCTTTTCTCCACCTAAATCTTTCATCTCAAATTCCATGCTCAATTCCTGCTTTAACTTAGCAATATCATGCAAACTATTACAAGCAATAAGCATATCATCGACATAAAGCATCAACAGTATAATTGAGTCATCATGAAGGAAACGAAAATAAACACAACTGTCATACTTACTTCTGATGTAGCCATGTGAAGTCATAAAAGTGTCAAAAAGTGCTTGTACCATTGCACCAGTGCTTGCTTAAGGCCATATAGCGACCTATTCAACTTGCATACCAGTTGTTCTTTGCCTTTCTCGACAAACCCGTTGGGCTGCACCATGTAAATTTCCTCTTCTAAGCTCCCGTGGAGGAAAGTTGTCTTCACATCAAGCTGCTCCAACTCCATATCCCACATAGCTACCATCGCCAACATGATTATAATGGAACATTGTTTCACTACAGGAGAAAAAATCGCATTGAAGTCTACTCCTTCCTTTTGTGCATATCCTTTCGCTACTAACCTTGCCTTGTACCTAATTGGTTCGCATGCAAATGAAGCCTCTTTCTTTCTGTACACCCACTTGCACCCAATAGCCTTCTTACCCTTAGGCAATTCTACTAACTTCCAAGTTTCATTCTTCCAAAGAGAAACCATTTCCTCTTTCATAGCACCCATCCATAGTGAGTTGTCCTTATCTTTCATTGCCTCCTTGTAGGTCATTGGATAATCACAATTAGCTGTTAATGCATATGCAACTGTATCATCAAATCTGACTGGTTTCTTGATGTTCCTTTTAGCACTGCTTGCAACAATGGAATATGGCGGTTCCTCTTAGGATTGTGCAACTTTTTGGCTTTGATAAGAAGAATCTGTAGTGACTTATTCACTACTCATTTTTTCTTCCTCACTTAGCTCCACTTGAGTTGAGGTAGTGCTCTTCTCACCATCTCAGATTTGCTGTTGATTTTTCTTCAATATAGAAGTTTCATCAAATACAACATCTCTGCTTATCTCAACCTTCTTGGTGTTAGGATTCCAAAGTCTGAATCCTTTCACCCCTTTATTGTATCCCAGAAAAATGCAAGGTTTTGACTTAGCATCAAGCTTTGTTCTCTCTCTATCCTGCAACAAGACATAACAAGGGCATCCAAAAATTCTCAAATTTGAGTAATCAACCAAATTACCAGTCCATACCTCTTATGCTATCTTGAGTCCCAATGCTTTGGAAGGTGATATGTTTCCCACATAATAGGCCATATTAACTGCCTCGGCCCAAAACTGCTTTGGTAAATCTGCAAAGATTCTCACGCACCTTGCTTTCTCTAGTAGTGTTCATGTTCATTCTTTCAGCTAACCCGTTTTGCTGTAGTGTGCTTGGAATAGTAAAATGTCGAGTAATCCCTTCTAYTGCACAAAATTTCTGAAACTCAGTAGAGGTAAACTCTCCACCATTATTTGTCCATAGGTATTTTATCTGCTTTCCAGTTTGTTTCTCCACTTTTGCCTTCCAAATCTTGAACTTCTCAAAAGCTTCATATTTATGCTTCATGAAGTACACCCAAACTTTTCTGGAATAATCATCAACAAAGCTAACAAAATATCATGCTCCACCACTAGAAGTCACTAGCGATGAACCCCGTGTATCTGCATGCACATACTCAAGAATCTCCTTGCTTCTTTTAGTAGATGTTGTAAAACTGACTTTACATTGCTTTCCAAAAATGCAATATTTATAGAAATCTAATTTGCAAGATTTAACACCATCAAGTAATTTCCTTTTGTGTTGTTCTATCATGCCTCTCTCACTAATGTGTGCCAATCTCAAATGCCATAACTGACTAGAATCATCATCTAAAGTGGATGTGACAGCTGCATCCCCAATGATAGTTTTTCCAATTAACCTATATAATGATCATTTTTCTCTCCTTTTATGACAACCATGGCACCCCTTTTAACTTTTATGACTCCATCAGCCCCACTATATGTATACCCAAGATCATCTAAACCACTAAGTGAGACTAAATTTTTCTTAAGATCTAGGACATGTCTAACATTTGTTAATGTTCTAACAATACCATCAAACATCTTGATTTTAATTGTCCCAATCCCAATAGTTTTACACTCAACATTATTTCCCATAAGAATTGTGCTGCCAACATGTGACTCATATGTAGAAAACCAATCTCTATAAGGACACATATGATAAGAACATCTAGAATCAAGTATCCAAGTATCCAAGGGATCCATACCTGAGGAGACCATAAGAAGATCTCCATCATTCTCTGTATCGGAACCAAAACTTGCCTCGTTTGCAGCTTTTCCTTTCTTCTTTTGAGCTTTTACAAATTTCTTGCAATCCTTTATCCAGTGACCATCTTTCTTGTAGCACTTGCATTATGTTTTCTTCAATTTAGATTTTGATCTGTCTCTATTATTCTTATCTCCCCTCTCTTTAGATTTTCCCCGTTCATAACCCAAACCCTTTGTAATCAAACTTTCACTATCACTAAAGGTAGGCTTTCGCCGCATCTCATTTGATAGCAAAGTACTTGTGACCTCATCCATCACCAACGTATCCTTTCCATACAAGATGGTCGTCACCAAATGGTCATACGATTCTATGAGAGATGAGAGGAGAAGAATCACCTTATCTTCTTCATCAATCTTCACATCTACATTGAGAAGTTGCGTAATCAATTGATTGAATGCATTCAAATGATCCAATAAATTGGTTCCATCAGCCATACGCAAACTGTATAATTGCTTCTTCAATTACAACTTATTGGTGAGAGATTTTGTCATATACAATTTCTCAAACTTTGTCCACAATCCAATGGTGGTTTCCTCATCGAGTACGTTGTACATCACTTCATCTTCTCTGGCTTCTCCTTTCCAAGAAGAGCCTTGTGAAGACCTTGTTGTAATAGAACTACCTTCACCCTCTTATGCCACAACCCAAAGTTCATCTTGCTATCAAGTTTCTCCACCTCGAACTTTATAGTTGGCATCTTCTCCATCATAATACTTCACATATTTAATAACCTTGCTCTGATACCATTTGTTGGTGTAGAAGCGTTGGATCACGTATCCTAAATTAACTTGTGAAGAAAAATGGACTACACACAAAATGGAAAAATAAACAAAAATTCAAGCAAATAAAGATGAAGACACAAGAATTTACGTGGTTCGAAGAAAATCCTCCTACATCCACGGGAAGAGTACACACTCTAGAGAGAGATTTTTCATTAAAATTGTAGAAAAAGAAGGAGGAGGAGGAGGAGGAGGAGAATGAGAATATACAAGATAGTCACTCCTTTTATAACTGACTTTGTGGTTACTAATCACCACTTGTTGGGCCTTGAGGGGGAGTTATGGACCATGAGGAGTTGCCAAAACTGGGGGCTCGCACACATACACATGCGTTAGACTTGTACACAAGAGATGGACACCACTTACAACCCAAAAGCCTAAGCTATCGAGTTATGGGCCACTCTTGTATATAAGTCTTTTGCACTTTTTGTGTCTTTCCAATGTGGGACTCTCTTTCATTCCTCATTCTATACACCTACTCACATGTCCATCCCAACAATCTCCTCCTCACATGTGAGTTTCTTTAACTACTCCCCCTCGAACAGAAGTTGATCACCAAGCTTGACATGTACCATACTGCACTGCATGCACAAGACCAAGAGCCCTTGTTCACGACCATAGGGAGCTTACCACCTCCTGCTACCTATCCGAACACACGTAACCACGGGTGGTATCATGGGAACCACGTACATGCTCTTGAAAACCACTCACCAACTGTTCTCTCCGAACCCATTCGACCATGGGGAACCGGTAGATCCATGAGAGAGCCACCACTTGCAAACTACTCGACCATGGGGAAAGGAAGCAAAGCCATGGGAGTCACCATCATGTTCATCTGCCAATGCTTGCACCTAGCCAAACCTGGCTTTGATACCACTTGTTGGGCCTTGAGAGGGAGTCATGAACCATGAGGAATTGCCAAAATTGGGGGCTCGCACACATAAACGTGCATTTAGACTTGTACACAAGAGATGGACACCACTTACAACCCAAAAGCCTAAGCTATTGAGTTATGGGCCACTCTTGTATATGTCTTTTGCACTTTTTGTGTCTTTCCAATGTGGGACTCTCTTTCATTCCTCATTCCATACACCTACTCACATGCGCATCCCAACAAGTGTGTGTACTAATATGGACGATGCTCTTTTTTTTTGTTTTATAGGAATTACATAGGGTGTAGTTAAAACCCCTGAAGTTTTAAAACCCCCAAACTTTTTTCTGTATCGATGTAGGTTTATAGGAAAAGGAGAAAGAAGAGTAATTTAGTTTAAAACATTAAAAAGGTATTTTACAACATGCAATTGTCTAATTCTATGACTTGCTATATTGTTTTAATAAGTTTGATTAGCAATTTCAATTGTTACTTAAAAAGCCCTACAATTTTTGTTCTTCTATTGGCAAAATAAGAGTGCAATCAATCATCCCAGCCTCAAGCCTGTAAATCCATCAACGTTTTGGTAATCGTCCATGGAGAATATCCAGTGCTTGTCTTCTCCGACCTTGAGCTTGTAAATCCAATGGCTTTGTGGTAAATATCAAGCCACAAGCCTGCTATTCCAAGGTGTTTGGTAAATCTCCGGCCATGAGCTTGTTATTCCAAGGAGCTACTTCAAATACTTTTTGGTTGTTTGGGCCTCTCTACCTTGGAGATCATCAGCGGCAACAAACAAGTTCCTCCTCAACTCAAAATCCATATACTCTCTCAAGGTGTTTGTTGAAATTACCATGTGAGTTCAGGACTCATTGCTCGTTTGAAAGGTCATTTTTCTTGTATTCATTTGTTATTATTTTCTTTTGAACCCTGTCAAATAATTGAGTCATCGGGTGAAAATGAAAATTTATGCCCGGAACATAAGGGGTGGAAGGGGGAAGGAGAAAACTGAATGAGGAGGAGGAGGGGAACAAGTTAATTAATCAGCTCTTGTATATTGAAGGGGTAGTGATACCTACACAAGGTCTGAAATGGGGTCTCTTATGTGCTTGGAAACAAGGAATTTAAATTGAAGTGCAAGGTATGAGTAGCAATCATATTGGTGTGTTGGTTAAAAATTTCCCATATCAAGCCCTTGGCTCATAACTTTTATTTATGGTTCTCCTATCAAGTATGAAAGAAAGCAATTTTGGCATGACCTCAAGTTGGATGGTAATAGAAATAACTACCCTTGGTTAATGATGGGCGGTTTTAATGATCTAATTAATTGGGAAGAGTACAAAGGGTATAAAAAGAAGAAAAAAATCCAAAATTTCAATCGATCTGGAATAGTTGAAAAAGGAAAGAGAATTAATAGACTCGGGATTTTATTGGGCCTTCCTTCACATGGTCAAACAGGCAGGAGGGATGGTATCATGTAAGTGAAAGATTAGACAAGGCTTAGGCCAATGTTTTGTTGTGTGATTTGTTTAAAGAAGAGAAAGTGTGGAAACAAAACTATAAAAGCTCAAAAAGGCTTTGACTGAATGGAACCACCCATCTTGGGAGCCGTTGGATCCAATCAATCTGAACCATCTATAATTGGCTATACCAGTTATAAATAGGGGCCTTGGGGTCCCATTTCCTTTGTCCTATTTGAGCTCTCACATTTGGAGGTCACGTGCTAACTTCGGTGTCTCCAGGTCAGTCTTCTATCTTTGGTCTTCAAGGTCGGTCTTTGGTCTTCTCCCCTAGGTAAGTCGTCTTCCTTTGTTCTAGTTCGTTCTTTTACTTTGTTCCAATTATGTCGAGTAGTAGCTTGTTTAGCGAGGAGGTAGTATAGTCTGACCAAGCCGAGGAGGGTACCTCGGCTCAAGATCTAAAGTCTAGTCCAACTGAGGTAGGCACCTCAGTTCAGGGCCAACGAGTCTCTCATAAGAAGGCCTCGTCTTCTCACCGTGTAGCTTGTCCTAGAGAACTAGACCATTTTGGCCCTTCCACAATGTTTGTCGAGCAGATCCGTGCTCTAGCTGCTTGGTACAAATTTCCTGACCGGTATGGTTACTACCTACCCTTAGAAGGTTTTTCCCCGAGACCATGATGATGAAGAGATAACCATCTTTGCGGAGCACCTGAAGGCCAGGCTTTGCTTTCCACTTCACCCATTCATTGTCGAAGTTCTAAAATTTTTTGATGTCACCATTGATCAGTTTCACCCGAACTCGGTTCATACCCTAGTCGGTACCATTTCTATTTTTCATGACTTTGACCTCCCTTGAGATATAGACACCTTCAACTCAGTATGCTCAATAAAACAAAACCCTGCTAGTCCTACGACCAAGGACAAATATAGTTACTATATGTCCCTCCAACCTGGATACAAGCTCCTTCACGAGTATCCCTCGAAGGTCCCAGTCGGGAAGAGGAGATATTTTACTCTTATTGTTAACGAGGGGTGGTCTTTCCCAACACACTAGAGAAAAGGTATTAAGGACCCCGGGGATCGGATGGATAGGAGAATGTAGAAAAGAATGCATGACCTGGTGGAGTTCGGCTTGAAATTAGAGGATTACTTGACCGAGGAGAAGCTGGTTAAGGTCGGGCTGAGTCCTCCGAGTAGGTTGCTGATAACTTTGTAATTTGATGCCTTAAGGGCATCATTTCAGGGGTATTTTGGGCCTTAGAATAGTTAAATTGTCCCCTTTTCCCAGTTAAATTCAATATTGTGACCTCTGAGTGTCTCTATGCAAATCTTGGGGAAAACTGAGGAAGTTTCAAGGCTGAAATGTAGTTTTTGGGAAGCTGGTGTGAAGTCCAGCTAAGAGAGGGGGTGTTTTTTGTGAAAAACTGAGCCCAAGAGGGCGCTTCCTATCTGCTAAACCCAAAATGGCGCCCCTCCTACTGTATTAGCATACTCCCCTCTCCTTAAAAAACCCTAGGGCGCCTTTCCACTCATTTTTTTTTATCTCTAACAAACCCTAGCCACCCCTAACTGCTAAATCCTTACCTTCCATCCCTTCCTAACATCTAATCTTCACCCTCCATTCTAGGGCACCATCTTTGGAGTGCATTCTAACCTTAGGGCGCCACCTAACTCCTAATCCTCACCTTTCAACCTTTAGCCACTAGATCTCAACCCTCTATTTCACTCTCTATCTCAGCCGTTCACCCTAGGAAGCCTAAATCTCCACCATCCAATTCTAGGTGCCCAAATCTCAACCCTACATAATATTGGGTACCCTCTCCTTCTCTTCTCAACCTTAGGATCACCTCAGAACCATCCTAACCCTTTATTCTAAACCCTAGGGCACCCATATTTCTACTAAAACCCAGTTGTCGCCCCCTCTTTCTCTCTAATCCCAGTTTTATCCACCATTCTCTATAAAAATGAACCAAGGGCTCTTAAGAAGAGGTTGGGATTTTGCCCCCAGGTAAGATGGAAGCCTGATCTTGATAAGTTCAAGGGTAGAGGAAGAGGAGAACACCCAGGCAAGAGGAGGGGTTCCTGCTTGCAGTTCACCAAAGCCACTACTGCCACCTCTAGAATCGGATCCCAACCATTTTAATTCAGTTTTAGATTTAACTTTTGTTCTTTAATTTCCAGTCTGATTTTTCCTTCCTGCAAATTTACTTTTATTCAGTTTAATTTTTGATTTGTTTATTTTCTGCAGATCTGGAATTCGGCCAGGTAAGATGGAAGGCCTAGCTCAAGAAGTTCGAGGGTCAAATGAGAGATCTGGAGAATGCTACCTCTGATCAAATTACATACTTTTTTTATTTAATTTATTTATTTCTGTTATTTATTTATTTTTATGCACTTTTCACTTTCAACAATGTTCGAATTTTATTTTTAATGAATTCCAATTTAATTAATTAAAGTTTTGTGATTCTACAACTTCCCTTTGTGTTTTTTTTTTATCCGGATTAAAGCTTGTAACGATTTTTCCCTCGCTTCCCTATGGATACGACCCGTTCTCACCATTTACTGCATTTGTAATTGTTAGGAGAAACAGAGAAACTTACAAATATTAAAACTGGTGTTCCGAAGTGGTTAACGACACGCTTCCGGAAACACCAGTTGCCACTTCGGGCACGGGTACTTTGTCTTTCCATAATGCTTTATCTTTGTGTTGCTTTGACTGACTTTCTGCTCGTCTCCTGCAGGCATCATGACTGATCTTTCAATGAAGGGGCTCTTCTCTGACATGAAGAAGAGGAAGGAGTCCTAAGGTGATTCTTCTCAGGGACCGACAGTTGAGTCTGCTACCCCTACTAAGGCCAATGAGGTCCCGATTATCAACTTGGTTGAGGAGGACCAAAAATGGAGGTC
Source organism: Nelumbo nucifera (assembly GCF_000365185.1). The sequence continues at coordinate 4,784,132 of NW_010729107.1, forward strand.
GCCACCCCATCAGCCCGAGGTGGCCCGTTCTTTCGAGCTTCAATCCAGTCATCCCGGGGCCAGCTTTTCAGGTGAGGGCCCCGAGGAGAACCGAAGCATCATGAACTTCTGGGCCAGCCTCAAAAAGAGCAGGGAGTCTGTTTTCCCCGAGGAGATCTCCCAGCTTACCGAGCATCGGACTCACAGATTAGGCGTGAAGGCATTATGCTATCTTATGGTGGTATGTTCCGATCTCATTACTGTGCTGTTGTTAGGATGTCATCTCTAGTACTTAGTGAAATTTATTCCTTTTGTAGACCAATTCTATGATTCACGCCCTCCTGAAGCAATCCAAACAACAGGTCATGAGAATGACAAATGTTGAGGTGGTGGCTACGGAATACCAGGTTAGAGTGGAGAAGGCCATTGATGTCGTCAACAAGTTAGAGGGCAAGGTGGTGGCAAAACATGATCACTCCGAAAGGTAGGCACTTGAGATTGAAGAACTGCAAAAGGAGGTAGAGAGGTTGAAAAAGGAAGCAAAGGAGCAAAAGATCACTTCTGCTGAGCGCGAGGCTATTCTCACCAAGGGGATCAAAGAAGTCGAGGCTCTTGATGTCAAGAAATATAAGGCTTCGATGGAGTTTCATAAGGAGAGACAGAACCTCGGTACCACAACCTTCCGCAAGGGCTTCAAGCTCTGTCGCATGATGACAAGGCAGGCGTTTCCCGAGCTCGACCTTGGACCTATCACCACCTTGGTCGTCACGTCGGCGATGCTAGATAAGGTCAAAGAAGACCCAAACTCTGAGGAGAAGGATGATGACAACCTTGACAAGGGAGCTGCAGAGAAAGACAACAAGGATGCTGCTGCCGAGGAAGCCATGGAAATCGACGAAGCCAAGGATGACTCTACTACCACCGAGGAGGATGGGGGAGAGGAGCCCCATAATGAATGATCACTTTTTTTGCTTCTTTTCTTGGACCCCCACTGTACAAATATCACTCACCGAGCCTCCAAGCCCGGTCTGGTAGAATTTTCACTTTTTTTATGTACAAACTCATATTTTGAAGTAAATGAAAATATAGTTGCTCTTTTGACCACCTCGCGTACAAAATCTTCTAAATACTCAACTTCACAAAAAATCCTCTAAGTGTAGATTCTCCGAAGGTGCCTAACTTCTATAACGGCTAGGCACGGTATGGGGTGACACGAGGTGACTGTGAGCCGAGGCGACTAAGCACAATAAGGAATATAACCCAAACTACCTATGCGCCAATAAGGCATAAATAAAGATTTACCCAAACTGCCCATATGCTTAAATGTGATTGGGTCTTATTTTATCGCGTTGGCGAGGTCATTGCCAACTCGGTGATGGGGCCCTTAGGCTTAGAGTGACTCGACGTCCACTCTTTGATATATCATTTAGCCGACGTATGACTTGACCAAGTCGTCGAAGTGGGTGGTCATTCATACTTAGAAAAAAGTTTGATGTGGCGGATGCTGACTCCCAAGCTCACAAGTAGTACATTCTTAATGTTGTCAACGTTCCAGGCACGGGGTACTTGCCTCATTCCAATGTCTCGAGCTCGTACATTCTTTCACCGAACCCTTGTCGTACTCTATAGGGACCCTCCCAGTTTGGTACCATCTTACCTACACTGGGCTCAGCTACCATGACTTTTCGAAATACGAGGTCGCCAACTCAGAAGTGGCATCGCTTGACTCGGGCATTATAGTACCGAGCTACTCGTTGTTGGTAAGTTGTAGTTCGAATATAGGTCAGGTCGCGTACTTCTTTAATCAGGTCGAGGTTGGTTCGTAGGTTGTCGTCATTGGCCTCCTCGTCGTACACCTCTAACGGCAAAGTTGGTAATTCGATCTCGACAAGGATGACAACCTCCATAACATACGTCAAGTTGAACGGGGTCTCTCTAGTTGCAGTCTTGATGGTAGTTTGGTAGGCCCAAAGAACACTGGCAGCTCGTCCACCCACAAACCCTTAGTTCATGAAAGTCGAGCTTTGAGCCCACGAAGGATTGCCTTGTTTGTCGCCTCGGCCTGACCATTTGCCTGTGGATGCGCCACTAAAGTGAAGTTCTGCTGGATCCCCATCTCAATACACCAATTTTGGAACTTTATGTCCTCAAACTGCTTCCCGTTGTCGGATATGAGCACCTTCAAAAGTCCGAATACTATGTTCCTCCAGAAAAAGTTTTGTTTGTTCTGGGCTGTGATGGTCACCAGTGGCTCAGCCTCCACCCACTTCATGAAATAGTCAACTACCACGACCCGTAATCTTCTCTGCCCAGTTTCCAGTGGGAATGGACCGAGGATGTCTATCCCTCACTGGGCGAAGGGCCACGGGCTGGTCAGATACTTCAGGTCGATAGCGGCTTGGTGAAGTATGTTGGTGTGCCTTTGTCAGCTGTCACACTTCCAAACGAGCTCGAGTGCATCCATCTTCATCGTAGGCTAGTAGAATCCTTGCCTTAGTGCTTTTTGTGGCAAGTGCCTCACCCCTAGGTGTCCTCCACAAAGACCTTCATGGATCTCGTGTAGCACCTGTCTTGCTTTTGAAGGTCGCAAGCAGCATAGGTAGGGGACTGTAAAGGATCTCCTATACAACTGCTCACCAATAAGGATGTAGCGAGTTGATTGACACTCTACCCTTTGAGCTGCATTATGATCTACTGGTAGAGTCCAGTGGAGAAGATAATCGATGAGCTGGTTAATAAAGCTCGGTTTTGTAGTCAACACAGGAGTGACCTCTTCTGCCGTCCTCACAATGCTAGGTCGCAATAGGTCTTCAATGTACACCATCCTCATGGTGATGTCGCTTGTGTTGGCCAGCTTAAAAAGAACATCGACCTCAACATTTTATGATCTTGGTACTTGTCGGATGAACCAAGAGTGGAAGTCGGGCAGGAGCTCCCTCACTTTGGCCAGATAAGCCATCATGGCGGGTTCTTGAGCCTTGTATTCACCATTCACAATCAATTAAGAATCGCTGCATACCACAACGCCTCGTACTCCGCTTTGTTGTTCGATGCTTCAAAAGCAAATCGAAGAGCGTACTCTAGCTTCACCTCGCTTGGTCCATATAGTATGAGTCCGGCTCCGCTTCCTCGTTGATTAAACAAGCCATTGACGTGGAGGATCCATTGCTCTTCATTCCAAGCTAGGGTCTTCCTAGCCAGAATGGGTTCCACGCAGGTTGATGCCTCCAACGTGATGGTCGGCTTAGTCACCTCAAGGGCCGACGTGCTGAATGTACATTAAATGACGAAGTGAACCAAGATCTGTGCCTTAATTGCTAGGCGTGGCTCGAACCGGATGTCGTATTCGCTCAGCTCAATGGCCCACTTCATCAACTGCCCTGAGATCTCAATATTTTGAAGAATGTGCCTCAAAGGTTTATTAGTTAGGATGACAATG
>NW_010729107.1:4788084-4883925 GCF_000365185.1 Nelumbo nucifera
CAAGTCTTTGGACCTGGTCTACCTCTCTTGTTAGTACCAAGCTTACTACTTCATCACTCACAGAGAGGTAGACTTTTAGCTCGTCTCCAGGTTCAGGTCGGGTCAATACCGGTGGTGAGTTTAAGTATTTCTTGAGCTCATCGAATGCGAGCTGGCACTACTTGGACCACTCAAAGTCCTTATTCTTTTTTATGGCCTTGAAAAAGGGTAAACACTGACCAGCCGATTAAGACATAAATCGGTTCAGGGTGGCAATTCGGTTAGTTAACCATTGTACCTCTTTTATTGTAGCTGGAGTAAGCATACATGAAGCTCAACAACTCGTGCCCCGAGGTCGCGTCTACCGGGCGGTCTATTCTGGGAAGGGGGAAGCTGTCCTTTGGGCAGGCTCTATTGAAGTCGGTGCACATGCGCCACTTGCCGTTAGCTTTCTTCACGAGCACATGATTGGCTACCCAGTTCAGGTATTGGACCTCTCTATCGAAGTCTGTTGCAAGGAGCTTCCAGATCTCCTCATCTACTACCCTCCACCTCTCTAGGGTGGGGTTTCTTTTCCTTTGCTTGACTGACCTAACTAAAGGGTCCACATTAAGTCTGTAAGTAATCACACTTGGGTATATGATGGGCATTTCTGCTGCTGACCATGCAAAAACATTTAAATTATCAATTAAAAAACATACCAGAGTAAACCAAAGTGGCTAATTCAGGTGAGCGCCAATCTAGACTATTTCCTTCATCGGTGCAGCTCACTCATCTATATTCTTGGGGGGCGGCTCTAGCTCGACGTCATCTATTAGCTTCACTTTGCTCTTCAGTGCCGCAACGTAGCACTTCCGAGACTCCAGTTGGTCGCCTCGTACAACCCCCACTCCGTACCTCATCGGGAATTTCATCGAGAGGTAGTATGTCGACACCACCGTACGAAGTGCATGCAAGATAGGCCGACCCAAGATGGTGTTGTAGGGGGACGGGGTGGCAACCACCAAGAAGGTGTGCTCGAACCGAATGGTGTTGGGCTCAGTTCCTACTGCTACCGACACTTTGATCTTACCGAGGGGATTTACCACATCTCTGTTAAAACCGACCAAGGGCACATCTGCTGGTTGTAGGTCCTTCCGGTCCAGCTCCATCTTCTCGAATGCCTCCAGGAAGAGTATGTCCGTCGAATTGCCCGAGTTCACAAGAATCCGCTTTACCTCGAAGTCATTAACGATCATCTTGACAACGGGGGTGTCGTCATGCAAATACTGGATCCCGCGAGCGTCATCCTCTGTGAAGTTTATAACTTCCTCCACTCAAGGGCGCTTCGGTGGGTTCTCACCTTCGTGCTCCAGCTCTTAGATTGCATTCTTTCCGATCGTCGTACTGCAACCTACGACTATTGACCCACCAGTGATCATATTAATCACCTTGTGAATCGGACTCTCTGGCGCTGGTGGATCCTGAGGTGGCTAGTCACGGTCATTCCGCCTGCTCGACTCTGGTGCATCTCTGCGCTGTTCAGAAGGTCGGTTGTCTTTGTCGTCATACTTCATGAATTGTCTGAGGTAACCGCGATGGATCAACTCCTCGATCTTGTCCTTTTGGTTTCAACAGCTCTTTGTATCATGACAGATGTCATAGTGGAAGTGATAGTATCAGTTGGGTTGTAGTTGGCGGGGTCTCCTTTCATCCTGGACAGCCACTTAACGTAGCTGGCTTCCTTTATTTGCATCAAAATCTTGCCCCATTTTATATTCAGGGTGGTGTAGTTGCGGTTCTGGACTGGTGGGGTTCTAGATTGCTGACCTGATTTCGGGTAGTTGCGGCTCTTTTAGGCGATCTACTTCGCCTGCTGTGTATCGACCTGCTTTTCTTTGGTGATTTGATTTTTCACCGATGGTGCTTGCTGCTGCTTCCCTCATCTTTTGTTCTCTTCCTCTTCCTGGCCTGCTACAGCTCAAACCGAGATCCGAGAGCCTCCTCTGCCTTTGTGAACTTGTCGGCTTTTGTGAGGAACACCTCAATGGAAGTTGGGGGGTTCAACTCGAGTTGCCAATGCAGATCGGGATGGCAAACTCCCTTTTGGGCCATGGTGAGCTGTATGGTCGGGTTGAGGTTTGTTACCTGGAGCCTATCAAGGTTGAATTTTTTGATGTTGTCCCTGAGAGGCTCGTTTTCTTGCTGGATCACGTTCAGTAGGCTTGTTGTTGACTTTGGGCACCTCTTGTTTGTAGCGAAGTGCGTGAAGAGCTCTACGAACTGGCTCCAATTTTTTATTGAACCAAGGGGCAGTCCCAGTACTACAATCTCGTCGTACCTTTGAAGGTTTTGGAGAAGGCCATACAGAGGCAGACATCATATGCTCCATGGAGTAACATCAAGGATTGGAAACTATCGTTGTGGTCGTTCGGGTTGGTTGTCCCATCATACGTTTCCAGGCTGGGTGTTTTGAAGTTCTTTTGGTCGTGAAATTGTGAGGATCTCTGGTGCTAACGGGGAAGGCCGACATGATGCTAGGGAGGTCGGTTGCATAGCGACTGAGCTAACTTCTTCCTTCTTCTCCTTTTTGGCCTCCACAATAGGGGCGACATTGCTCTTTGCGACGGTGTGACGTGTGCGTCTGCAACGTTGTTTCTTTGATACTTCATTAGTGTTGTTTGCTTCTGTTTTCGCCAGGGTCACGGCCTTAGTGTTTTTCTACACAGGGGCCGGGTTCTGGTTGTTGAGGTGGTAGGACGGGTTTGGGGCTGGGTCCCTGCTCTTGTCACTAGGTTGCTGGTTGCTGGGTTGTTGGTCTTTTTAACGACTGTTCTTTTGCTGATTATTCTGCTGGTTGTACTGCTAGTTGTACTGTTGCTGCTGGACCACAATGTGACATGGTGACGACGAATGCTAGGGTGGTATTGGGCCCCGTGGTGGTGTTGGACCCCGAGGTGGTGTCGGACCCCAAGGTGGTGTTGGACGTTGAGGTTGTTGGTGCTGCTAAGGCTGCTGCGGCGACATGAAGGCTCCGAACCTCTCCTCCCATATGCACATATGGAGATTCATTCTCCGAACGTATTGCACCGACTCATAGAACTGCCACGCGTCTATCCCTGCAGGAACCGCAAATGGCTCTAGCGCTGGGAGAGGGATGCTCACATGAGGCAGTGGCACATTTGCCTGTTGTAATGGGAATGCTGGGTTGGGCACGACTGATACTCCTGGAAGAGTTAGGGGCACAATGAACTACCCGATTGTCACGGAGGGGGTCTCAGGGTTCATCGCAGGCTGCTCTTGCCCCCCAATGACTGGTACTTCTCCGTTGTTGTTGTTGGTGTTGTTGGAAGATGCTATTGGGTGTGTGAGACTTAGAAACTAGAAGGTAGGAACTTGGCTTTTTGCTATGGTTCCCACAGACGGTGCCAATTGATGGTGCACGATCTGGTTGCTCCTAGCTGGATGGCAGCTCGAACGTCGAGGTGCTTAGATGGTTGGCCGAACTGCAAAAAGGCACAATTAGAGAACTCGGGGTGGCTTACTCGGTGTGGGCACTCCTATGCTTAAGTTAGCGGGTGGAGTTTGCGAGCTAAAGGATTTAGTATACAAGAAAGCTAGTAAGCAATAATCGTGCATACCTTGTAGTGTTGGGGTTGGAGCCTTTATATAGGCGAGCTGTCGTAGGTCTTACGAAACACCTCAGAGATCCCCCGACTCGCATTACTAGGAGTTCGTTCCGCATCCGGAGGTGGACTTCGTGTGAGCTGATAAAGCTTATCGAGTCCATCCGATCCAGGTAAAGGATAAGGCTTGCAGACGTGTGGCGTGATCCCGGAGAAGTCGGAGACAGTTAGCTAGCTTCTAGAAGTTGGCTATGTGTCACCTTGGCAGGTCGGGCCATCACTAGTTGCTCGGACCTCGGTCTTGGCCGAGGTGCCCAAGGTACCCAAGCTGACTTGTCCTACTGAGGTGGCATGAAATGTTGAATCATCGTCCAATCATCAAGTCAATCTATGTGTCCGCGTGTCAATAGATCAGGCCAAATTACCCCTCATCAAATTCCAAAAACAAATTAAACCTCTTAATTTGAAAACACAATGTTTATTAAAAAACATGAAAAACATGTTCATGGTCGTAATTTTTTTTCGTTAGGCTTAGTTTGGAAAGAATACAAATACAAATATGAAACAGTGCAAATACATACAAAATAATACAAAATGCACGATTTTGCACTCTACATATTCCAAACTGAGTCCTCAATTTGGAATTAATACAAATACAAATATGTAAAGTGCAAAACCTTGTATTTTGTATTCTTTTGTATGTATTTGCATTGAGTACCTAACTTGAGCCTTAATGTATTCCTGAATTTATGGTTGGAAAAACATGTTTCTATTTTCCAACCATACAACAATATATCTCATTATCTTTCATGAATCATATAATATCCGTATTCCAAGTCTCCAACATTTGTTTATGTTTTAAAAACCATTATTTTGATGGTTTCATAAATATGATTTTTTTTTGAAACAAAAACAACTTATTTTTGCATATCAAAACAATAAAATAGTCCAAGAACATGTTTTTGTTTTTTTGCTGATATGACAATTTCCAAAAAAAAAAAAAAAACAGAAAGAAACAAAAACATTCACGATTTAGAGCCACCCTAAGTGTATGATAAATTTGAGCATTTGTTCATCCCACCAACTGAGTGGTGGCCAGTTAGTAGTCTAGAGGTGGCAAATGGGTGGGTTGGGTAAGGGTTGAATGCCAGCCTGTCCATATTGACCAAGGGTCATAACCCACCCTAACCCTAACTCTAACCCAGCTTGACCCATCCATATTGACCCTTAACCACCCTCACCCATTACTAATCCACCTACGCTCACTTATAAATGCAAAAATGGGTCGGGACGACCCATATACCCAAAATAATAAAATTTGAGAGAATAATCTCTCTCAAGGCTGTCACGTGACAAAAATTAGTCAGTTCAACTCATATACCCAAAAATGCAAAAATTGTAGAGAAATGCAAAAGATGCAAAAAAAAATACCAAAAAATTGTAGAAAAATACAAAAATACCAAAAAATACAAAAAAAAGTAAAAAATTACATAAAGTTTAGAACTTTTGTAAAAAAATCAGAAAATATGCAAAAAATACCAAAAAATTGTAGGAACTGCATGAAAAACACCAAAAAATGCAAAAATTATGCAGAAAAGCACAAAAAAAACCAGAAAACTTTAGAAAATGTAGAAAAATACAAAAAAATTGTAGAAAATGCAAAAAATGCAAAACTTTTATAAAAGTGCTTCCACAAAAGTACTTTTATAAAAGTGATTTTATGCTTTCATAAAAGTGTTTTTCGTAAAAGTACTTTAATAAAAGTGCTTTCATGTAAAAGTACTTTTGTAAAAGTGCTTTCATAAAAGTACTTTTATAAAAGTGCTTTTATGCTTTCACAAAAGTGTTTTCGAAAAATTACTTTCATAAAGTGCTTTCATGTAAAAGTGCTTTTGTAAAAGTACTTTTGTAAAAATATTTTTATAAAAGGCTTTCGTGTAAAAGTACTTTTATAAAAGTGCTTTCGTGTAAAAATACTTTTGCAAATGTGCTTTCGTAAAAGTCCATTTCATAAAATTGCATGTGAATACTAAAGTTAATAAAATCTATTTTATTTCAATTTTAATTTTAAAATGAAATGTGGCATGGTGGTTTGGAAGTTTAGTGAGATATGACCAGGATAGGGAGGCATGAATTCAAATCACTACAACTTCTAATTTTTGAGATTTGGTGAGTATTGATAGAGTTGACTTTGACCAAACCCATTTTGACCGACGCGACCCAATCCATCCTAACCCTAATGTGTACCTTTGACCCAACCCACCATAACCTTTTTCCACTGACCCTAACGGGTTACTCGATCCATATTGACCCATTAATAGATTGGGTGGGTTCTAAGGTGGGTGGGTCAAATGGGTTAGGATTAAGATTACTAGCCCTAGTTGGTGCGGTAGTCCTAGTAAATATGCGGACTCGAGTCCTGCTATTGTCATTTATCTTTGAGTGTTATTAACGTGTTGTGTTAAATACCCAAAAAAACCCAACCATCCCCTGCATTATAATTTTTTTAATTTTAATTAAAAGATTTAGGTGGTGTTTGGTTCTATTGTCAATGGGGCCACACCAAAGCCACATCTGCAATTCTGATTCAATAGTTGAATCTGCTATTTGGTTGGTAAAAAAAACACGTAAATTCTCAAAATTCAAGAAAATCTAAAAAAATATAAATTTTACATTTATTTGCTTTCTCCAAATATTGTAATGCGGAGAACGGCAATGGAAGCAAAGATCTCCTTAAAAGTTAATTAGTTAAATTTTATTAGTATGTGTTTTTTAAGGAAAAATTAAAAAATAAAGAAAAAAGAAAAAGACCCTACTAGTTTAATACACTTCTATCTTTACCATATGATATCGCGTTCAGAACATGCACCGCCAAAAGCTTATTTGGTTTCTCGCCTTTTCCCTCTCCACTATCTTCTCTGTAGGGGTGCCCCACTGTTCGGTTGGGCCTTTTTTAATCGAATTAGTATTATTGGTTTTTGGAAAATTAGTAATCAAAATTGAACTGAAGTCAATCGGTTAATCAATTGATTGATTTAGTTAATTGTCGATTCAGTTTGTCAATTTTTTTAATTTTTATAATATATTATAAAAATATATAAATAATAAAAAAAGAAAAATCTATGATACAAAAAAGATATAGTATGAAAAGAGTTTTGACCAATCAAATTCCATCCATGAACCGCTGGTTGATTCGATTAATTGCTGGTTTTTTATATTGTTAACCAAAACCAAACCAATGTCTTCGCTTTTTTGAAAAAACATCAAACCAAAACTAAACTAATTAATTCGATTAACTGATTTTTCAGTTCAGTTTCAGTCATTTTTTCGATCGATTCAGTTTTTGATTTTTTTTTCACCCCTACTTCTCTCTCTTCCTACCATTACGCATAGTTTTTTTTTTGCAATATTGCGGGCATTAAATTCCATCGACGCTTTAGCAGTTTCAGGTGTGACAAGAATTCCCGTGCGAATTAGGGATCATGCTAATAGCCGCGCCGTTCTTGCACCAAACTTTTCTCGTGGCCGGGAAAGATGGAGCGCAGCACTTATTGTCACCAGTGGAGTTCGAGGCTCGAGGGTTGCCTTGCGAATTTGCGACGGTGAGTTGTCTCATAGTTTTATAGCTTTCCATCTATTGTGGGCCTACGTGGCTTTACATTGGCCTCGTAAAAGAATTGATTTGTGGGTTGATACGTTGCTTGTCAAGTTGGCCCATCCTGGGATGGCCCAAGTATAGCCGCCCTCGTCATTGCTGCAATCAGCCATAGACCTGACCAACCGAACTTGGCATCTGTGCTGGAGATGAAATTTTCTGTTATCATTTGTTCTTATCCACAAACTTTTTCAATTCAAATTTAAATTTAAATCATCTTCTTTCTCATTTATTTTAATTTTAATTAAGTCTTTAAATTTGAGACGTCATTAAATACTAATATTATTTAATTAAATACTCATTTGAGTTACTTTTAATTAAGACATTTAATACATCATTAAATGTTATTTAAGTTAAATAATTTGTTAAAAATCGAGAAAAATACAAAAACCTCCCCTTAAGTTTCTGACTATCATAAAAACCTATCTTATAATTTTATTTTAACAAATGCCTACCCTAAACTTTTCAGAAACTCAACAAAAGCCTCCCTTCTGTCATCGTCCCAGTTAAAAAACGTTAGACTGATGCATCAGTTTTTTTCAAATATCCATTCTGCCCTTTTATAAATTATTTTACATACAGAATTATTGAAATAATCGCTTTTTAACTCAACAAAAATACATATTTCAGTAATTTTGTATGTAAAATAATTTATAAAAGGGTAGAATGGGTATTTGAAAAAAAATGGTGCATCAATCTGACGTTTTCCGTCTGGGACAGTGATGAAAGGGAGGTTTATGTTGAGTTTCTCAGAAGTTTAGGGGAGGTTTTTGTATTTTACCCTTAAAAATCATAAATTGAAGGTAACAAGTTTCATACTCTAGTCATTTGCTTATAACAACAATTAATTAACCACTATACCAACCTTAATTATTTATCATAACAACATGTTTTTTTATGCTTAAAGTAATCTTTCTTGTCTTGGTGGATGTTTCCCAACAAATGCTAAAATTTGATTATTAAAACTTATATAATAATAAGATTAGTATCAATTATATTTATTTATTAAAAAATAAGGTATATATATTAACTTATATACATAATAAATATTATCTCTATATACAATAAATATTATTTCTCAGTGGTTATTAATTATGTCTCAATACTTTATATAGATCATTAAAGTATGACTTTTACGTTTAAATAAATTAGTTATAAACTTATAATCACATAAAACTCAGTTTTATTGTTGTTAATATTTTTTAATGATTTTTTTTTTCGATTTTCTAATGTATCCATATATATCTTAATTTTTTGTCCCTATCTATACATTTTCAAAGCATATCTCAATACATCTCTTAAAATTACCTTTTCAATACTTTAAATCCTGACACTCTTACTGTTCAAGCTTTTCTTTTATCCCTTTGCTCTCCACCGCCCTTATGAAGACAACAAGGTTGGGATCCTCTAAACCATGCTGATTATGGCCATACGTTGACAAACATCAGAACCCATATTCAATTTTGGAAACATATGGTGTGACAATAAATATCGTTCATTGAGCCCAAATCGCACCTTAGAGCGCTATATATGGGCCTTTTGGGCTCACAGGTAAGATTCTTGTCGTGACATGCTTTGCTGATGAATCCACCACCACCTACAGCCTACAGGAAGCATTGAATTGCAGACAGGGGCCCTCAGGCTAACTGGCTAGTTGATGTCCCTGAGTCTGGATCGGCTGACTACAAAACGCTGGCCACAACGCCCTGCATCTGCACATCATAACTCTTTATGTTATCATTCATGAGAGGCATCTCATCTCATATTCCCAATGTGCGATTATAGTGTTTTGTACATAGGATGTGGCCACCATTTTGTGGTCAGCGGATCCGAACTCAATGTCCCTCGATGGGAAGCATTGCTTTCGGCCTATTTCTTTTAACTGGATCGACCTGATTTCAAAAATCAGTTGTTTACCACTGACTTTGTAATTTTATATTGAAGCCATGGCTTTTTGCTGACTAATTAGGCTTAAGATCCAAGGACAATCAGTAATAGGCCCTAATTGGGGCAATTGGGCCTAAGAAATTGTACCACTTAGAGAGAAAAAAGATTCGTTCTGGGAGTTTACATCAGCCCCTACAAGTGGGCACCTCACAACTTCCCACAGCACATTCCAGTCATGTATTAGGCCAATAATGTCTCATTATTTCTTGTATTAGCATCGGGAGATGTTGCTAATATATGGTTGAGATGCCTTATGACGTTGTGGGACGCCCCTTATGGGGGTTGATATGAACTCTCATTCTGGTATATACTATGTATAGTTTTACATGTTAAAAGATTCAAAACATTGCAGTGGGTCAAGGAATCTGAATTCCTTAATCAAATCCGGAAAAAAAGGTACGAATTTGGCTAATTAAGGTCCATGTATTTGGGAGGGAGGAGTGATTTCAATCTAATATGTATTTTAGAAATGAATAACGATAAGCTGGACACTTTTGGAGGCAACCTAAGGTCTGGAAAATACTAAAGCTCAGATTTGCTTGCATTGAAAACTCATTTGTACTAGTACAAATACATGGGGGTGTAAATGAGACGAGTTAAAATTCTGAAATCTGAATTGTTTTTCGCACCAGTAGCTTTTACTTTTACTTTGGATAAGATTTCACTTTATTCAATCTGCATTGTCAACAAACAAAACAAAGTAGAACCTAAACAGAAGTAAATCAGAATCTATTTTTCAACTCATCATTTTCACTCACATATCCCATACTTGCACTGAAAACAAAAGAATGCTAAATACCATGCTTTATAGACTAGTTCTAACTGTTACCAAAAGCAAAACTAAGGCTCCGTTTGATGTATCTTTTGTATGAGTTGTCAGTTGTTTAGAAGTTTAATGGTCCTTGTTTTCATTTTTTTTTTCTCGTTTGATTGGAGAAAGATCTAGCTGCTGAAAGACTCTACCCCGAAAAGATGCAAGAAGCTCAATTTGAACTTATTTCAGGAAACTAGAAATAAAGCTTTATTTTGCCTTTTTTTCATCTAGTTTTCACACAGAAAGGTGCACCTCCAGCCAAACAGTCTGTGGACTGCCAAGACCTTTATATATACGACTTTTGGTTGTTGAATTTTCAAAAAGATCTTTTAAAAAAGACTTGCCAGATGGCACCCAAATTACTTAAGAATGAGCATATAACTATTCATTTTTTTTTTATGGGCCCATTTGGAAGGACTTCTGCGTTGAAAGCTAAGTGAGCTGATTCAGCTGTGGTGGTTGAGCACCTGTATTTAGGAGAAAGAAACCTAGACTACCTTCTTATTGCAGTAGCATTTTTTCGTATTTGAAACACAGTAAAGGCTTTCTGGATTCCACCAAACATAGGTTCTGGTGTTCCCGTGTGGAGCCCAACTCAGAAAGCCAGAAGCTGCGTCCCAAAAGCCTTACCAAACGGGCACCATATTGCCATCCATCTCTTTTCTCAAAATTTTCAATGATCCACATGACCATACATGCTAACATGCAATTCAAGCACATGTGTGCTCGATATTGAATTCAATATGGAACACTTTTAACAATCGATACTCATATGTTATTCTTATATCAGTTTAAGTTGACGCCCATTAAAATTGCCACCTGTCCGTAATTCCTTATATTCAGTGTATTGGTGACCTATACGTATCAATACTATGAACTTGTGCAAACATGAAGGATTTGCAATATAAGAAAAAGAGCAATAAATGTATAATAAGATGGCCGAATGGAATAATGAAACAAGATTGATGTGGCCAACCTCATATAATTGAAATATCTATTAAAAAACCTCTATCATATAGTTGGAATAAGGCTTATCAAATGATTCAATAATATATAAAACAAATAAGAGATATATAGGATGAATATAACTGCTGCATGCTGCCAAAAGCTTAGTTGATAAATGAACAAGAGACATGGTGGTTATAAATTATATTGATAGATCATGTATAATATATAAATCATATACTCCAAAACTGCTATCATCGATCGGTGTTCTTATTTTAATCATGATATCGAATTGGATAGGTGTAGGTTTGGGTTCAGCTACAACCAACCCATTTAACCCTCGGCTCATTTAACATGTGTATGTGTAAGAGAGCGAGAGGTCCATCTCAAGGAAGATGTTGAGGCACTTGTGTGTAGGCTAAAAATACCAAGAGTTGTGTGTGAGAGAGAGATGGGAGGTCCATCTCAAGGAAAATTTGGGGCATCCGTTCAATAATCTTTTCATATATGGTAGTAAGTAGTAACTAGTAAACAATTAATGAGTTAACATTTGTGTTTTCAAGGGTCCAACTTGTGTGTATGTAGTGAAGATGTGCGATTTGGTGCTGGGCTATAAGAAAGTGATTATCAGAGTGTATGGATTGTTTTACTCGGGGTGGGCACTCTCAAGTTGAGGTTAATTCAGCGAAGGGAGTAGTTCGCTGCACGTTTTTGTCCCACAATTTAGCTGGTTTCTCTCTTTCTCTCTCTCTCTTGCATCGATCCAATTTGCTTGAGTGAGCTAGAAGAGTCTTAGGGATAAATGCGGCGCTAGGTAGAACATCGCCATCTTGACCACCGAGTGCAGGAGCAAACTCATCAACACGAGGAGAGGCGTAGCGGGCACTTCGAGGACATCTGCTGAGTTAGGAATGTAGTCATCGAGGAGTTTTGTCATTTGCTGAGTACCTCAAGAACGAAGTTCGTCGTACCCACCCTCAAGAAGGGCTTCAAACTATGCCATGCTTTCATAGGTCACTCCACTCACAAACTTCTATGCAGTGTCCCTCAAGCCGTCTTCGAGTGGGTGGCTGACAAGGTCGACGTGGAGCCCAAAACCGAAGTGTAGGATAGCAGAGAGGGCAACGAGAATGATGCCAACGAGGGTGTTGTCAATGAGGACAAGGATGATGTTGCATGTTTGAGTGAGCCGAAGTGTGCTTGGCGTGGTCAGTAATTTGTTGTTATTATGTTTCAAATAGGTCGGCTTGAGGGAACCTTAATGCTAAATGTGGTTTGGCTTTCCATTCGTAGATTTTCGCTCAAGTGTGTGTATCGCGAGTTGGCTCGTCCAAGTCGCCAAAGCGGGTCTCAGTCAAGTTGGTAGAATCAGGTCGCCTCTTATGCCGACTTGACCTTGCCAAAATATTAACATGCCATTTTTCTATTAGCACCTCGGCCTACACACCAAGGTTTAAAATATCGCAACGTATCGGGCCAATATGTACCGTTCCAATAAGAACCCAATATACGGAACGTGTATAAATCATTTGTTCTGTTTCTTTTCGTATGTATCGGCCGATACGGCCCGATACAAACCAAATCATTTTGGTTCCCCTTCTTCAATTAATTTTGTTTAATTTATATTTATTACCGAATCTCTCTCATTTAATGTCATTTGTTAATCCTATATTTATGTGTAACTTCTCCTTCATTAATTAGTCATATATTTAAGGCAAATTTAAATTCAAATTTGAATTCTAGCGTCTAATTCCAATTCTCTCATTAATTCGATTGATTAATTTTCCTCTCTCTCATTAATGTCATTTGTTAATCCTATATTTATGTCTAACTTCTCCTTCATTAATTAGTTAATTAGTCCTATATTTAAGACAAATTTAAATTCAAATTTGAAATTTAGCGCCTAATTTCAATTCTCTCATTAATTCAATTAATAAATGATCCTCTCTCTCATTAATTTCGTTTTGTTTGTATAAAAACTATAAATGTTAACAATAGCAAGACTTGAACATTGATCACTAGATTTTAACACCCATAACTTCAACACTACGCCACTCCAATTTATTTCTTTTAATTATATACATTTGTTGTTTTAAGTAAATTTTATCTTTTCTTAGGGGTGTTTATTAATAAATGCTGAAATTAATTATTAAAATTTATATACTAAAAAATATTAAGATAAGTTATATTTAGGGATGGCAATTTTCCCCATCCCCGATGGGGACCCGATTTCCCCGACCCCATCGGGTCGGGGATGGGGGTTTTTTTGGCGGGGCGGGGATGGGGACGGGGATTTATAGGAATCCCCGATTGGGGTCGGGGATTAAGGTCCCCGCCCCGCCCCGACCCGATTATATATATTATTATATTTATATTATATATCAAAACATATTTAAAAAATATTTATAATTTATTTTTTATTTTAAGTAAAATTATTTTGCAAAAAAATATTGT
This sequence comes from Nelumbo nucifera, assembly GCF_000365185.1. The sequence goes on from NW_010729107.1 coordinate 4,801,484, forward strand.
TATTTAAAACAAGTCCCCGCGAGGAACCCATCCTCGTCGGAGATCGGGGATGGAGGACAAATTTTATCCCCGACGGGGATCGGGGACGGGGATGGAGGTTAATTTCATAATCAGGGTCGGGGATGGGGAATATGATCCCCGCCCGTTGCCATTCCTAGTTATATTGGCTATTTGAAAGTTGATGTATATACATTCATATTTCAGTTTTTTTTTTTTTGCTTTTTTCACATTTTAGTTATTCCATCATTTTTCAACATTCACTAATTATATCTTAATATGCCACATTTTATATAAACATTAAATTATGTTTTTTTTTTACATTTAAATACTTATTTACAATCATATAAAACTTGTAAGTATTGTTAATTTGTTACTAATATATTTTTTTATGATTTATTTGAATTTCCTATCATATTTATGTGTATCTTAAATTTTTGTCCGTATTTATGCATATCAAAAATGTATCTCGATACATTTCTTAAAATTGTCTTTCCGATACACCTTGCGTTTTTGATACTTTGAGCCTTGCTACACACACCCCATCACCTTGTTAAGGTTGATTTGCGAGGGCAGCTCCACAGTCTATTGGCTGTCAACACCCACGGGAACCATGGAGGGCCCAACTTGCGGGGGCGACTTCACAGTCTGTTGGCCGTCAATTCACATGGGAACCATGGAGGGCTTGACCTGTAAGGGCGGCCTCACAATCTGTTGGCCATCAACTCTTGTGGGGAGCATGGAGGGATCGACCCGCGGGGGTGACCTCACAGTCAGGGCTGGGAGGTTCTATTTGGTTTGATCATTTTGATTCTGCCCCATGTGGGGGTTCCTTTGATCTAGGCGTTGTTGTTGTTGCCTAAGGATTCCAATACTTAAGGCTCAGAGAACAAGTGAGAACTTAGCGTTTGTGTAACGTGTTCCCATAGATGGCACCAATTAATGATTTGCGATTTGGTGCTCCCTGTTGGTAGACAGCTCAGGCGTCGGACTGAGTAGGTCGCTTGGTCAAGCTGCAAGAAAGTAATTATTAGAGTGTGTGGGTTGCTTTAGTTGGGGTGGGCACTCTGATGCTTAATTTAGCAAAGAACTTTGAGAGAGCTAAAAGCGAGAGAACTAAATAACTAGTGGACTATGAAAGCTAAATCACACGTACCTCTTTTGATTGAAGGAGACACCTTTATATAGGCACTGGTAGTTGTGACTGTAACGTGTCTGAGATTTCTGGGAGGACGCGGCCATAGTGCATCCAAGATCCTCAAGAAGTCGTCCACCATGCTTGGGGCAGTTTCTTACTCGGAAATGGAATCTGCGTAGATTAACTCCAAAGCGGGCGCTGCAGTGAGACGAGCCTAATGGTCAAGCGGTGTGATCCTATAGGAGTTAGGCATGATGTTTCACTTTGAGGTGACTGGTCACTACACCAGGTAGGTTGCCAATTGGGTCCCACTTAGGTCGGCAAGGTCTCGAGGGAGGTTTTCTCTAATGCCAAGGTCCCTAGCTTGGTTGTGATGAGGTTGCCACTTGAATCTTCGTCAAGTCAGTAAAGGTAGGTTGCCAACAGGGTTTTTGTTAGGTCGGCAGAGGTAGGTCACCAACTGGGTCTCTGTCAAGTCGGCGGAGGTGTAGGCAGGTTGACCACCATGTCATGTAGGTTGCTACCTGGACCTTAGTCTGGTCGGTGAGACCTTGGCGAGGGGTCCCCCTTTGTGTCGAGTCTCAAGCTTGGTTCTAAGGTGGTCATTTTAATCCTAACAAGGTGTCAATAGGTCGACTATGGCGAGGTGGTGACAAAGCACCCTCAGGGCATGTAAGGCACATTTGACATGGTTTTGAGTAGGTCTCTACCATTTTAGCTAAGCCAAATTATCGTCTACATGATGCCGGGGTGTCATGCAACAATTCTAATATCGCCACATGACGCACTTTCACTACAGGACCAAATCTGCCCTCATCAGGTAGGAATACCAAGAATTGCATTGACTTGTCGTCTATTGCCGTTCTTTTTCCCTTTCTTTATTGTTACCACGGTTAACAAAATGCAATGCAGCAAGAAAACGATAATCAAGGCTTAAATAAAGAAAGGGAGAAAGAACGGCAATAAACGACCATGGTAACAATCTTAAGAACGGTAGGCAGATTATCTAGGGAAACCAAACACATCCTAAGATTTTTCCTTCAAACCAAACAGAGCCTAAGATTTTGGAGTTAAGAAAAATACGGCAGATTAATAATCTTAATTAATCTTCATTGTTGCTTTCTCTTAAACCGGAAGCAGCAAATGATCAAGGTGAAGGAAAGGTAGTAGGCTATTAATATGGTGTTAACTGACTGACAAAACTATTTATTATATCCTCACCATGAAGTTTTAACTTCAACAATTTCTCAGAAATTATTTTAAAATGAAAAACAGTGGAGTTTTAATTCGGTTGGCATGGGTCAGAGATCAGAGAATGGAGGTGGGACACTGACAAGAAAACGGGGTCCAGAAGAGATTTTGTTATTTAACGCAATCAGGCCAGACTGTGAGTACGGGTCCCCTCTTCAAATGGTAGGCCATCTTCGCTCTTGACATGTTCCATGGAAGGATTTGACTGTGGGGATGCCTCAAACACAACCGACGAGAGGCTACCACCCTGGCTTCCCAACTCTAAAACTAATCTTAATTGTACTCATAAGCTTAGCCATTCCATGTCACATATATGTCGGTGAAGCCAATTACATAATTGATGAGGGTTTTGCCAAATGCCAAGTCTAAAAGTTTCCAAGCCCAGCCTATTACAAGTAAAGGTGCAAATTTTAATTACATCAGGCCCATTCAAAAACACAAAATTCTCAACCTAACCCAATCTCACCCATGTTGCATATGGACGGCAAAACAACAAAGAGAAATGAGTGACATGGGAATAGGGTGTCAATGGAGTGAGTTCGTATTGTATCAATCAAGGCTCAAATTCAAATTTAATCAATATAAAATAATATTTATATTTAAATATATATAATCGGTTTGGATATTTATCGAATCGAATCAGGTCATATATAAATTTAATTTAATTTATTTTAAAATTTAAATTCAAGTTGAGATTTTTGAACAGTGTTTACACCCCTTGGTGAAGGAACACCAATCCAATCATGGCGGTGGTACAGAGGATTTCTTTTGTGATAAATATTAACCAGATATGATATATGATATATGATATTTAGATTCTTTCTATTTTAAGAATAAAAAAGCTATATCTAAAAACATTTGAAATTAACTTTATGACTATCCAAAGTAAGTATCTACTTTATTTAATATAGATATTCGATGCATATAAAATCCATTGACCATACAGCAAAAAACTTGATATTGCATAAATTTGATGTTATGCCTAATATTTTATAATGACACTGAATGACCATCTTAAGTACAGGGTCATGGGCAGATGTGGAGATTGAAGGCCGCCAACGTGCACATTGCGAGACCACAGAGTTTGACTAAAGCCAGCTCTTCATCCACATCGGCCAGAAAACCGAGCTCGGATCTGCTCCTCGTACAGTGCGCCTCATTCTGACCACACAGCCTATCTTAACTGTACATTGAGAGTATCTCTCATATTTGTATTTATTATTCATAAGGAAATATTTTCATTACAGAATGAGATGTGACCGTAAAATCAGTGTGAGGCGCGCACTGTAAGGAGCAAATCCTAATTCCAGAAAACCTCCCTTCGGCCCTTTACCGTTGAAAAGGAACAAACACAGTATGCATTAAATCAAAGTTTGGTTGGGATAGCGAAATGGAACCTAACAAGAAGGCAAGAAGGGCGGTCTAACATAAACAAGCGATACGAGCATCCCAAGATAGCGAGTTCAAGTCGGCTTCACTTTGCTCAATCCCTGTGACTCTGTGACTCTGTGAGGGTCATTCAATTGCCACTGTAGCGTTCTCGTCACTCCTATCTAGAATGCACTGAATTTGGTGGCGCCGAGGCAAGTGTCAGTTACTCTGTTTAAGAGGACTTGGGGTTCAACGAGAGTGACCTCACATGAGTTTTGGCTTTTATTGCTTGATTACGATCCCTTTACACCAATCAATCGAATGGATAAGACGAAGATAGCACCATTAGCAGATACACTCCTTTACTTGACACAAAATTTTTTCCAAGGCAAGAAAAGGAAAGAAGCAAATCATAGATACCTTCACAATCCTATGCAATTAATAATCAATACTGGTCGAGCAGCATGGGCATTTACCCACTTACACGTGCAAAAGGAGGGGGGGAATAAGTGGACTAAAATTTCAGAATAATCATTGCATGAAAGTGAAGGCAAGACAAATACGGCTAAGTCTCTGGTTTGTTTTTGCACAGGCGCAAAATTATGGGAGTGCAAATTTGGGTACTTTTGTTTTACAATCTGCAATGCAATAAAAGTCAAAAAATAAAACATAAACCCAAACTAAATTATTGATAAAAAAATAAATCCTGAGCATCGAGCAAGAAATCTTGTAAGAACTCTGCAAATGGCGCAAAATGACAGAAATGCCATTAAAAAAAGGACTGACCTCCAACAGAGTTAAAACTCAGCAAAGAACTCCCAAAACGGGGATATACATAATAATGATTGCCAAAATCACCCCCTTCGATAGACCATGGCAATCACAACTAAAAACTTGAACTTTATTTGCATGCAGTGCAGTGCAGATGGGGTAACTGAAACTTTGAAAGGAATCAAAGTAAAACCCTGAAATGAATAAGAATTTGTACTTCCAAATATTTGTACTAATGCAAACAAAATTGCATTGTAAGCAAATAGAGGTTAAGGCTGCGTTTGAAAACGATGCAAATGGAGTGTAAATTCCGGTTCAGGGTAAATTTGTACTCTAGTTCACTTTTGCTTGTGTTTGGCAACATTACATTTATACATTGATAAATGACAGACCAATGCATATTTACATTCACAATTAGATGTAAAAGTATATCAATAAAAAAGAAGTAAATTTACATTCAAGTGAGCTTTTGATAAAAAAAAGCATATGTTTTATTGGAATTCGTGTTTGCATCCATTACAGCTAAAAGTCTGTTTGATAAGAAGATAAATTTATAAGTGCAAAACTAACCCAACTTTATAATTTATATGAACTGTTTTACACTACATATTTGCATCATTTCCAAACGCAGCCTAAAGAATTGAGTTGATTTGAATGCTCAAGGGGTCTTAACTTTTAGGCTATGTTTGGTTTAAAGGAAAAGGTAGAGAAACTTTTTTCCTTCAAACCAAACATGGCTTTAATGTTTTATAGATTCCTTATCACATATCCCTTCTTTAACTGTCCATTGCAATAATTCTGTCCGACTCCGGACTGGTTCTAAAGTACTCCATTCTGCGCACAACTATTTGGAAAGCTTGAATTGATAATAATGCGTATCTATACATTTTTTCGGTACCCTACAAATGGGCCCATTAAAATTATTAAAGATAGCAGGCCGACAGCATACAAGACCAACAAACGGGCCCAAAAGACAAAACAAGATCCACCTTCCTTATTGTTTGTTTTGTCATTCACTTATCACTAGCCGACTAGCGGAATCCAGGAAGTGACCTTTTTTCCTTCATAGATATTAAGTTCTTGCGAGTCGAAAATTACATTTTTTTTATAGACAGAACAGAAAATTACATCAAAACAAACAAAACACAGCTTCCTGTCACACGGAACGGATAATAGGCCCAAGCCCATTATTGAGAGGCTTGAAAGATACGAAAATAAGGAGAGAAGTGGTCCTGATGTATTTGTAATGTGTGCTTGACTTGGCCCCATTGTCTGTATGAGGTATTAAAGAGAAAGAAAAAGGAAAAAAAAAAGTCAACAGACTAATTTCATTAGCCGTTGGGAGAGTTCCCTTGGGCTTGGGCTTTCAATCTTTTCATCAATTAATGAAGGGGATATTCTCTTCTTCTTTCCGACCACGTTTGTCTTTGATGATGCCTAACAGCCTAAGTCCAACACAAGAGCCCTGTTCTCGTCAAATTGGACCGAGGTTGTGGTGGATTTTGTGAACCTTGATGGGTAGGCCTTTTGGGAAGTCCACGAATGGGAAGGCGAGTGCCTGGTCGGGCTCGGCTAGCGCTAACTCCCATTCGTAATTCAGAACTAGGTGATGTATGAACACAGCCATCTCTAATTTGGCCAATTCTGCTCCGGCGCACAATCGTGGTCCACCTCCAAACGGCATGAAATTGTTGCTTGCTGCCATGCTGGTGTTCTGCATAAGAAAATTGGATGAAGGAAAAGAGAACGTCAATGAGGTTGAGTGGTAGACTATAATCATAAACACGACCTAGCTTGACCCGGTTCTCTTCTAACTGGTCCGACTGTCTAAGAGAAATTGAAACTGATAGTGATTTCCACTGTGGGTGGTGGGTCCCACGTGGTCACCGTACACATAGGCTCGTCGTTTCTTTTTTGAACTTTTCTTCGTCAGAGCTTTCTCTCATTTTCTCGGGAAAATTGGTTTGTTGCACTCATGCACGTGCAAGTGACAGCCTCACGTGAGCTCTAATAATCTCCGTTACCCCACAGCACACCCCACCAAGAGGAAAAAGGGCAGAAAAGGAAGAAAGCTGTGTTGTATGAAAGTTACTACCGTTCATAAAATAGATAACGGTGGGTCTGGCCATCAGCCCATCACTTCACATGGGTCCTACGTTCGTATGGCATGTACTGACCAGATCTTGTCCAGTCATGGTGGACCACTATCTCGAACGGCTGAAAGTTCATCCCGTACCGTGCATACATCCGTTTGATTTTTGGATACACTTATTACCAAAAATATAGTCCACCCATTGGACGGTCAAGATCCATTAATTAGTGGGCCACATGTTCACAAAACTCTTCCTTTGGACAATCGAACCAGCGGATCAGTGACCGGTCCCGGTTTCTATGGTTTCACGTAACTGAACGAGGCCTTAAAATTTCTGGTTCTACTGGCAAATCCGTTCTGACAGCACTTTAAAGTTTAAATAATTAAATAAAAATAAACAGGGCCGAGTAACTTCTGTCTTTCATTGGGATTTGTCTTGTCCATTAAAAATTGGGATGTCATGCACATGACACGTTAGTAGAGGTGTGGGGTAAGAGAGTAATTACAACCAATCTTCTTTTTTAATTCAAAATAAACAAGGAATTACAACCCCATCCCCACAACAACCCAAGCTGTTTTTTTACAAACAGCCAAATTTCTTCCAATTGCACCGGTTTAACTGTCGGGTCAACCCAGGTATTCAAGTCAACGGATTAACCTGTGATTTGACACAAAACCTGCTAGGTGCCCGCTTTGATCGGTTTTCTTAAATCCGGTCCAAACCCCCAGAAAAGAGGAAAAAAAGAACCGACAAATAGGCCGGCTCCGAGGTCAACCTGTCTGCCTGGGTTGACAGTTAAGGAACAACCAAACTCTGAACCGGCTTAAGAAAGCCAGTGCAATAAATAAATAAAGTGATAAAGAACGAACGTTATGTCTCGGTATTCAAATTATTGGGTTGGGTGTTGGGGCTCACCTGCCATCTCCAGGGATTGAAGCATTGAGGGTTGTCGTAGATCGAAGGATCCAAGTGGACCGCTGTGAACACCGGAAGAACTTTCCACCCACTTGGGATCACAAAACCTTCAACGAGAACACACGATTAATATAGAAAAAAGAATCGAAGGTGGGTCAGATTCCGGCGATTTAATTACCGGCGAAAATAAACCATTTAATTTCTTTGACCCACCTTTGTACTGGACGTCTTTGATAGCCTTTCTGTGTACGAATCTAACGACGCTGCCCAGACGAAGCGTCTCACATATAACCTATATTATATAATAGAAAACCCAAGTTAGAATATAGAAATAGAAGGAAGAACTACTGTCTCTCTCTGGTCTCATAAATGTAGGAGAGAGATTGCGCTTACACATTGGGTGAATTCCATTTTCCTGTAGTCGTCCCAATTCAATTGGGACTGATCTCCTGCTTGTTTCTTGTCTGTAGCTATTTTAAGGTGCTCTTCCTGAGATCCCAAAACAAATGAATAAATAGTATAATAGACATTTCTGTGCTGGTGATGAGTAACTAGACATGGCTTGATTCATTTGATCGCTTACCCTCAACTGTTGAATTGCTTTCGGACAGTCATGCAAGAAGTAGATAGCCAGAGAAATGCCTATAGATGAAGTTTCGTGGCCGGCGAAAAGTAAGCTTAGTATTAAATCCAGACTTTGCTCCGTCGACAGGTTTGAATGCTTCAACACCCATCCAAGAAGATCATCTTCTTCTATTCTCTGGCATTCGTCTCCCATCTTTCGGTTTCTTTCTTCCATTTTTCGCTCGATAATTTTCAGAATCCTCGACCTTGACTGTTTTATTGAGACAAAGCCAGAAAAGAAAAAAAAATAAAAGAGATCCATTAAAGTACAAATCATGGTTGCTATCTGGAATAAACTCTAAATAAGTTTAGTAGAAAGAGAAACTCAGAAAATTAAATTGGTCGACATTGTACCTGTAAGGCCATCCTATATGCAGTTCCAGGCAAATTCAAAGGCACTGATACCACTCCTTTCATGAATGTAAGGTACTCTCTCTTCAGCTGCTCGGTCTCAGGCGTTCCAGGATCCATGCTCATTATCTGTTTCGCTATCAAATTGAAGGTGAACTGCAATTTTTTTTTCTTTATGGGTTAGTCCTTTTCTGCTTTGAAATACATAAAAATCAGAAATGAAAAAGAAAGGTTATGTTTTCTGAGGCTTTCAGCATGCCTTCTTTATTTCATCTAGAGCTGAAAACGTAGAATTCTCCTCCCAAGACATTAGAACCAGTAAGCAGTGCCTCTCCACTTCCGGCAAGAAATGCGTCCGAAGCCTCACATTGCTCATGAAGTTAACAGCGATCATCCTCATGCCTCTGTGCATGTCTGCAACCAAAACCAACATCGACCATTTCCCAAGAATTTCGCCAATGCTTCTTGGATAACTGCATTCAAACAAGCGACCCTCGTTCTGTAATATGAATCGGTTTAGCCCCGCATCTGCAGAAACTATCGTTGGCTCACCGAACAAATTCGACTTGTAGATCTTGCCATACCTGCAGTAATAAACTCACATCAAATACGAGTGATCAGATCAACTCAAAACTTGGGGTTTTGTTTGTTTGTCTGTTTATCTTTCTTGATGGATTTTAGAGGTTACCTTGCTATGTGCTGCTCCATGAATTCTCCCATGGAAGTAGCTGGATGAGGCTTCAAATAACCCATCGTTTCGCCGAGGAAAGGCCAACCCATTTTTCCTGGCGGAAGCTTTACTTCTTTTTCCTTATTGTTGACGAGACGCCATACGAGAACAAGAGTTAAAATTGATAGGGATAGAATCAGAAGAAGTTCCATTCCAGTCATGGAGATTAGGGACGCTGTAATCCCCCTAAATTCTCCTTCCCTCATACCTCACTCCTCCGTGTAATGTTCTCGATTAGTTGTTCTAGGAAAAGAGCTCACAGCTCTTATTCCGAAGCAAGCTCCGTTGGGAAGTCACTCGAACAGGTGGCCTAGAGAACAAAAACGGAATGAAGATTTCCAGCCAGAAAACTGATTTTATAGGCTTTTCTTTGCTTTTGTCGTAGAAATTTAAAATATGACAATAGCCACTCCCTAGTTGAATTTACGAATACACCCCTAGTGTTTGATGCAACACCTGAAAAGCCCGTACTGCTTTTTAAAACCCTATCCTCGTCCCTTGCCATGGCGACCTCGCATACTCACAGCAAAATACTTCTCCAACACGTTCCAACATCATCTTATCCGAACATCACACATCATAATGGAAAGCTCGTACTATCCATCTGGCATTCAATAAACATTTGATACGCGCTCATGTTGGGATAGATCTATCCACGGATACACGGGATATCCCAATATCAACTCAGTTTAGGCCATTCGATGGTTTATCGATATCTAACTTTTGATCTAGGCCGTTCAAATTGCCAACCCAATATCAACCGTTGCCCTTCATGTGAAGATTAATTGTTAGCGTAGAGTCTGTGTAGACTGTAGATTAATTGTTACCGTTGCCCTCCATATCTTAACCTTATCGGCTATCCAAATGTAAAAAGATGCCACGGTATAGTGTCTAGGTGGTTGAAGCGCAGAGGCGAATGTGTAGAAAATGGGTTCGACTATGATATGGAAAAGATATGATATCTGAAAAACAATTGACCAAAAAATTGAAATCATAAACGTGGTAAGGAATCAAGTGTCATTTATTAAAATTCATGGGTGGATTTTGATTGGCCAAAATTCTTTCTATATCGTATCTTTTTCGTGTCATAGATTTTCCCGTGAAAAATATATATTTATTAATATAGAATATATGGTATAATATCTCATAAATATAAGATATTATACTAATATATCTATCTATATATAGTATAACTAAAAGTATGAATTAACATGTGAAATTTTCTTTTTTATTAAAATCTACCTATTTATGAATTTGGTTTCTAAAAATATAATTTTAACTACTACTTTTTCATCACATTCAATTCTTTCTCATTAAATTCTATATCTAAGGTATTTTTTCTCATCAATAAATTCTATTAATCAATCTATATGCAATACTTTTATACTAGACCTACCCAAGGGCTCAGTTTTAGGCTCAACTTTCCATTGTTTCATGATCAGACTTCAACTCAGGTTCATGAATAGGTGTATTTTATACCCCTATATTTGTATTTTCTTCCTCTCTAATAGTGAGGGCATGCATAAAATGTAATTTGAAACCACCTCATTCAATTCTCTCCCATTATGTCTTATATTTGAAGTATTAACTCTCTCTCTCTCTCTCTCTCTCTCTCTAAATCCTATAATTAAGGTATTTTCTCATGAATAAATTCTACTAATTAATTCTTTTAATAATATGAACCCCATGGCCCATGCTTTTCAAATACCAACCTAAAAATAATGAAATTGTTCTTCCATCTAGGTGGTTGGTATATAATTCAAACACCCGGGTCAAATGGGTGAACTCATTATGCCATATTTAAATAATAAAATTTTAAAATAGAAATAATTATAATAAAAATAATTATAAAAAATTGGACACATTTCTAATATAATGAGTGTGGATGCAATGTGAAACCTTTTTTGGACTAAAATTACCTTCTATTTCTTTGTTTGAGAAATGGTATAAAAGTCATTTTATTATAGTTTTAATGACAACTTTAATGACTACTAAAATGCCTATATTTGTGTATTTAATCCATATCTAATTGTAAGGGTTGAAGATGTAACTCCAATTGTTACTTTCCACCTCATTTAATCCCCTCTCAATAAGTCTTATACTTAAGTTATTAAATCTCATTTTCTCTTATTAAATGCTATATTTTCAAGTTGTTTTTCATTAATAAATGCTACTAATTAGATCCATGCCAATATTTTTTAACAATATAATCCCATATATTTTAAAATTGACTCAAAAATAAAACCATTTTTATTCAAGTGGTGGCTAAGCAATTCAACCATTCGAATCAAATTTTTCGACCTATGAAGTCATAGTTAGGTAATAATTTTTTTTAAATAGAAATAAATACAGAAAATAAAAAAAATGTAGACAAAATTAGACATGTTTATGATATTTTTATTAATCAAATTAAAATAATAAGTGTGATAAACAAGAATTATTTTTTATTGAAAATGAAAATGAAATGCATAATTTAGAACTAACCAAAAATGAAATCTAAAAATTAATAATAAATAGTTCAACTTTTGGGTTAAATGTGTTAACCTTTAATGTCATAAATGAATAGTAAAAATTAATAAAATTAAAAAATACATAAATTTTGCAAAAAAAACACTCAAGCACATGTATAATATCATATAGTTATCATATTAAATGAAACGTAAGTGTGATATATTAGAATTATTTTTACACACAAAAAATACAAAAGAAATTGTAGAAAAAATTGAATATGTTTATAATTCTATATTTGCACAACTATTAAAAATATGAATAAGATTGTGAAACTTTCTTCTAACTAAAACATTTGAATTTAGTCCCTATTTAATGTAAATTGAACTGTTATTTAAATATTACATTTTTTTGATAAATGAACAAAAGAAAAAAAGATACACCAAAAAGAGAAAACACTACAAAAAGAATAGTCTACCCATGGAGTGTTTATGTAATCAGATTTGGATTTTGCAACCTGCATTCAATTAAGAATAAAAAACAAAAAATAAAAAATATACAAAATTTTGGATATATTATTACTATCATTATCATCATCTAAAATTGTCACGTGAAAAGCATGTACACACTTACTAGTTATATTAAAAAAAAAAAAAACAAGTGTGGTAAAGAAGAAGTATTGTTATTTACAATGGAAATGAAATACAAAATTTAAAACAGATTGACCAAAAGATAAACTTGCTTTTTTATTTGGTGGTAGGTCAATAGTTCAACATTTTTGGGTTAAACATGTTAACCATTGATATCATAATTAAATAATAAAAATTTAAAAGAAGAAAAAACACAAAAAATTAAAAAACATGGAAATATATTATTACTGCTATTTTTAAACAAGTTGGGCAGCTCCAAAAACTGTTACTACATTATCAAAACCGGTCTGGCCTAGCCGAAGTAACTTGATTGTACTATATGATAAATACTATAAAAATTATCATCTTAAAAGTCCAGACTTTTAATAAGTTTTCTTTGACCTTGTTATCACTTGTCCAAACACGATAGTTTTCTTTGGACAAGTGATAACAACCCCAACTCCAAGCAACCCCAAATTTAGATTTTGGTGTTTTTTGGGTTTATAACAAGTTTTCTGGCTTTAAATTGTCAAAGAAGTGGTTTCTACCAAACATTTAAAACATTTTTTGGCTATTTTAATTTTGTTCCATGCACCCTAAAGCTCAAAAGCAAAAAGCTCATATAAACGGAGTCTTAAATTTATTATTGATTTTTTGCTTTTAAACTGTATTTCTAGTTTGCAATTTTCTTGCAAGTGGCACTTCTTGAAAAATCACTGACCCCTTGTGATGAAGGGTGATTTGGCACGACCTAGTAAGAAGGGGTCACGTGGACGCGGTCTGCTCGAGGGGTGACAACTCAGCCAAAGGAACCTAGTCCGCAACAATCGGAGCTCGGGTGTTCAGTCACCTCGGCCCAATAACCACCTTGGCGTAGAGGCACATCGACACCCAATCCAGCTCAGGACTAAGGAACCGAAGTACCAGTTCGGAGCTAAAGAGCCGAAATGCCACATAATCAACTCCAAAGGCCTCCCCAACGGACCTCAAATTTCTCGGGATCACGATGAGACACATCCTAACTCCGCGTGAATCAGAGGAAAACGATAAAAACCTTATCAACTGACACATTGCTCTCATTCAAAAACGGAACAAATATTATCCACACAGCCCGAAGATCCTGAAGCTTTTTCGTAAGATCCACGACTACTCCACTATATAAGGACATCAAACTCCAAGGTAAAGGTACACACGATTATTTACTTACTAGCACTCAAGCATTCAAGTATTGAGCTCGCATCCACAGTATAAAATTGACTTAAGCATCGGAGCGACCTCGTCGAGTTAGTCACCCCGGGTTCTCTGATCTATTATTTTGCAGCTTGGTCCAGTTCACCGCGCAAATAGAGTTCAGATCATCTTCTAGCTAGGAGTATCTAGATCACGCACCATCACCTTGTAACAACGCTAAATCTTTTACAAAACCACATACTCATACTCATATGACCTAGTTAATAACTGGTATATTATGTTATTTCTACTCACAAGAAACCATAATTTAGATATAGGTGAACCCTTCTACTATACTAGAAAGCAATTTATTTGAAAAAAAAAGTAAAACAAGGTTTTAATTCACCAACACTAATTATACGGTTGAAGAAAACAACAGAGACAGTGAGTGCATTAAAAGGAGGGATCAAATTAAGTGGTCGAGGATCATAAAGCAAATACCTATTTAGTTTGCTTTGTATGTGATTTTAGTTGTTATATAAAGTATAAATTAAATTGCCTCTAATTCAATGTTGCAAACATCACTTGTCCAAACAAGGTCATTTGCAAACATCCACCATGAAACAACTTTTCTGCAAATGAAATTGAAGTCGTTTTTGCAAGGCCCTGTTTGTTTTTCGGTATGTTACTTACCTGGGTAAATGCAGTTATTTGGGTAAGTTTTTCTTGGGAAACACTTACATGGGTAAGTGCATTTACCCATGTTCTTTTATTTTTCATGTAAATAATGCAATGACCATTTTAACCATAAAAATCTATTATTAAAAGGGACAAATTTACCCATGTTCTTTTATTTTTCATGTAAATAATGCAATAACCATTTTAACCATACAAATCTATTATTAAAAGGGACATTTTTGTCCCATTCAAGTGTTGGCAACTTCCTTGTAGGTGGGAAAGTTATTTACCCACCTAGGAGATGGGTATCACTTACCTCGGTAAGTGGTACCCAAGAAGATAAACTTTCCCGGATCCCCACATAAATCTGAAAAAAGAACCTAGGATTCTTGGGCAATGGGAACCAAAATCCCATTAACCAACTTTCTCCCTCTCAAAATCTAAAAAAAAAACACCCCCAAGTGATTTTTGCTGAAAAAACTCTATACTTTATATGAATATTTATGTTTAATATTGAGCTCAGTTTGGAAAGAATACAAATACATATATAAATATGTAGAGTGCAAAACTTTGTATTTTGTATTTATCTTTCCAAATTGAACCTTCGGGAAAAACCATAATTTCTTCTTAAATTATTGTTAGGATGGGTTAGGTTAAATAGAGAGCTAATTCGGTAGGGTTGTTCTGTTTGAAAAGTACAATTCATTGAGTTTTTTTTTTATGATTTTAGAAAATTTTCCTTTTTGAGAAAAAAATTTACCATTTAATCGACCATTTTCTATCTAATGTGAACAATCTTAACTTGAAGAAAATAAACTTTGGTTTAGATGATCGAAATATCTTTACGTTTCACAAGTCCAACTAACCAAGTAGGCTTCTGGTGCCTTAGAAATAAAATCTGATATCACAATTCACAAGTCTATCAGATTTGTTATCACTTTTATGATACCGATTTATTGGTTATAACTTACAAGTTTAAGTTTTCCCAGTATATCACAGTCGAGCCATTTATTTTTTAAGTCAGATACCTCTAAATAAAGTCGTGAGGGCTGTTTGGGAGGCTTTAGTTGAAATTTTAAGAAGTCCAAAGCTTTTTTTGTTTTTTATCAAATAAATAAATAAATCTGACACCCCTTCAAATGATTCACTGGCAGCCGATTTGGGCTATTGGGGCCCAATCAAAAAGAAACTTTCAAACGGAAACTAAAAGCATGGGGGCTCTTAAAAGTCGAGTCTGTATTTAATTCCTACAGACCTAGTGTTTTGAGGGTAAATTTGGATAGAATTCTTGGAGATCACATCTCTGTCTCACAGTACATCTCCGCCGTGTATTAAGAACATTTCTCGATGATGACATTATCAATTCTGGTACTATCATCGAGAAATGTTTCACACGGTGTGGATGTCCTGTGGCGCAGCCCCTTATGGGATGGAGATGTGAGATCGAATTCATGTGAATAGGAGATCCTGAATCTTAAAAAAGTCTTATTTGATATAAAATATGGGAGTTCACATCTCTGCCTCACAAGGGGCCGCCCCACAGCACATCCTGCCATATATCAAAACTGATACAATCATCGAGAGATGTTCCCAATACATGACGGGGATGTGCTGTGAGCCGGAGATGTCATGTCGGAATATGGATGTTAAATGATTGTTGATCACCCAAATGGGTAATACGCCCAGCCTTTCCCAATCACCTTCATCATTGATCAACATCCGATTCATATAGATGCCATGTATGTGTGACACGTGTATACAGATTAGGTCTTTAGACCAACCCCTGGTCCCTGGATTGCAAAAATATGGAAACGTTCTTTGATTCTCTTGATCTTTCTCAGCCCTCAAATGGTTCTCGAGTCTTTTCGGTGGAGTTGACATTCGCTCCTTCTACAAGGTAAGAAACGGTCTCATTCACAGTAGATCTTAAAGCCACGTCATCGAAAAATACAGCAATACGATCACTTCTTTTATAAGAGAAGAAACGGTCTTATTCACAGTAGATGTTAGAGCCACGTCATTGCAAAGAACAACAGATAGAAGCGTGGCCTTATCATCACCGTGAATAGGACCGTTTCCTGTTTTTTATAACGACCAAAAGTTTTTTCAAATCTCTTGCGTTCGTTATGAGGGAAAGGAAATGAGGCCAATAGGAGGAGACTCCGAGTCTCCGAGACTGGAGTGGATCGATGATTGGTACGGCACATGTCACGTTCTCAAAACATAGATGCCCAGCCCGCACGAGTGGTTGGTTAAGTTTGACGGAGTGAGGTGACCTTCATTTCTCTGTTAGACACGTGTCGTTTTATGGACCACTGATCTTGTCAGTCGGAGATTAGTTAAATTGACGGTGACAATAACCGAAGAAACGATCGACGGTGTCAATGACGTGCACGGACTGATCAGTCATTCTCCCTTCATATAGTTTGTTACAGCAAAAACGGTGCGAAGACAACGAGAACACGGCATACAGCCGTACAGTAGGGATCAGGCTACGATTAATTTCGATGACGTGGTTCTAACATCCACCGTGAATAGGACGGTTGCCTCTTTTATAAGACAACTTAAAAGTCAATTCAATGGATTTTAGATTAAAGTTGCTAAACGACTTTTTCTTTATGGAAATAATAAGATTTGTTAAATACTTAAATTCATGTATAATCATATCTTTTGCTGATATGATGTCCGGCTGGATAGCTTGCTGTTAGCATGGTTGCATGATTTAATTTCCAGCAAATCACCTCCCTGCCTTCCATGAGGGACTAATTATGTCAGCGACTCAGCGTAAGGTGGATGACAGTAGCCTTGGCAAATTGGCATCTATTAAGACAAAAAGGAATATTAAAAGGGACAAATTTCTGTTAAAAGGGATCATTTTTCATAACTTTTGTCCGTTTGGATGAGGTGGCTTTAACATCCACCGCCAATAGAACCGTTTTCTCTTTTAGATCAAAGTTGCTGAAAGATTTTTTTTTTTTAAAAGAAATACAATTTGTTAAATTCATATACAAACATAATTTTTTGAGTTTGGCTTCGGTCACTTTAAAGTCCGTTCAAACAACCTTTTGTTGGGAATATATCAATACTTTTGTACTATATTTTATGGACAGATATATTCCTAATGAATTAGGTTATAAGAGACTGTTCCAATGGTGTGAGCATGGCCTTGCACTGGCTGAAGCCGATCTCTAATTTTTTTTGCTGACATGATAATTGTTTTCATTTTCAAAAATAAAATCATGTATACACATACCTAAAAACTGCTAGATGTGTTTGGTTTTGATAGAAAACAAAGAGGAATGGAAAGTTGGGAAAAGTTTTTAAATATTTTTTATAAGCCAAACATAACCTCATTGAAACATGCAAATTCAGTGATTGAGAAATTGTGATCATCCCGGCCCACATGGAATCAATCAAATGGTTGTTGGAGGGAATAAATTAGCTGACATGAAAAAAGAAAAGATAAAAACCTTGGTGGTTGGTAAGAGTGTTAGAATCTATGAACATAAAAATTGAATTACTACATTCAGGATTTACCATTTTAAAGCTTGAAAGTATGAAGTCCCTATTTATACATGACTCTATATGTATGTTGGTTTTAAATTATTATGTTTTCAAAAACAATTCTCATCAAACGCCTAGTTAGGTTTTCAATGAATTGGGATCTGGGGCAATTTATGTTCTCGCGTCATGTTGAGGTAAGGATATTTGTTTATATGGATTGATATAAAAACGATACAATTAAATTAATTATGTAAATTTTAAAATTTAAATACAACCTGTGTAATGTTTATTCCACGAGTAATATGAAATATGCGTAACCCAAATTAATATAATTAACCTGTAAATGATCCGTGTAACTTGAATTAACACGATATCAACACAATTGACCTATTTAAATTAAACAACAAATAAAATTAAATTATAAAATAAAAATTCAAAAATCAATTAACTAAACAAATTCATAAGATCAATTTAATATCATCCTTACCTATTGATGCAGTTCGAATTGAGGTGACGAGCAGCATATGAGACCAAATCAGCCCCCCACAAACGTCCCATGGCACATCCCCACTGCGTATTGGGAACATCTCCCGATGATATCTCAGAAATGATGATATTATCATAAGGAGATGTTTTCAATACACGGCAGAGATGTGCTGTGGGATGTTGAGGGGGGTTGATTTGAACTCGTAGCATATGAAGTGTCATGATGAGATGGAGGACTTGTGCCAGACCTACCAATTTGAGAATACAATTATTTAGAGGCCCTGAGGTGGTTTCCCAGGGAGGAACACTTCAACACTCAAGTCAATAAGTGAAATTCGAGTGGTCGGCTAGACCAAGGTGGTTGAGACGAGATAGAGAGTTTGGTAAGCAAGAGAACCAGAGAGCAGGAGAGCTAGAGGGTCAAAAGTGTGTCAAAAATTAAGAAGGGATAAGTGGACTGCAATCCACCTCAGAAATCTGAATTGCAGCCCCCTCCAAGTCTACTAGTAGCCCCTCCCTGGGAAAAACTTTAGTTGTTGGGGCCTATGCTGTTGAGAGAATTTTTGGGAATGTCACGTTACCCTGAGAATGAGTAAATTAATAATTACATCTTAATTTATTTTTACTAAAATCCAAAGCATGGGCGTGAATAGATAAACTGCCCAGAACGTGACCAGTCCAGAAACTATCTCAACAGCCTATGCTGTTGGGCCCCAACAGCCAAAGTTAATCTCCAACCCCCCCCTCCCCCATGAATTTAAAATCAATTCACAGGCAGAATTCTCCACCCCTAGAAATCCTAGCTCGATCCTAGGGATGGACTGAACTATAAAAACCCCAAATAAGAAATACCATGGGTAGCATTTCCCTGAATACCCCAAATAGGGGAATGCCATTGTGTTCTTGCTTGAGGGATGTATTATGTCCTAAGCTCATCCTCGACCAGGGTTATAGGGGTGTGCTCCGCATCTTCTTGGCGAGAGGTGGGACGAAGAGTGTAGGGCAATGGGCTTTAGTTGATGTTCACCATGTGTCCTTCATCCGGGGTTCGTAGTGTACAGGATTGTTCATTGTTGCGGCAAGTGAGAGCGTGCCACAATGCCATTCTCCATGTCAACTGAGCATAGGACACTTGACAATCAATAACTCAGCCAATAATCCTTCCATGTCATTGATCCACATAGCAGTTCAATCGGAGTAAGTTATGACCCCATCACCTACCAAAATAGTATTTCATCTAAGTATAAATACATGATCTAATACTTGAAACTTTAGTTCATAAACATGTAATTTTTTAGTTAAGTGGGCCAATCCCACTAACTTCATGTCATGTTCAAGTTGTGTTCATGTTTAATGTCAAATATTGCTAGCCCTAGTTGGGAAATGGTGTTCCATTCGTAGATCATTAATAAGGAGAAAATCATTGACCTCGAATTGTCCCAATTAATAACCAATTTTGAACCAATAAGCCCAATTATACTAACAACTATAAGTATTTATATAAATAGTAACTGAAAACTTGAATTTTGTTAATATAGGTTTAATAAAAATGATAATAAAATAGTAAGTTATTTATATGTTAATAAATCAAGAGTTTTTAACTAAAATTATCTTATAAATTATCTATCAAATTTACTATTTTATAGATAAAATATAACAAAAATTACAAAAAAAAACTAGGAAACCTTTATATATTATTAAGAAAATAATCAATTTGGGTCTGAATCGGTCAAATAAGAAAGAATTAAAACCAACCCATTTATTAATTGATAAAAAATAACATAATTGATTTGGATAGTTTGGTTCTACCAGGTAAACATAACCCATTGACAACCCTATGCTCAAAGTGTTTTTTGAACTTATTTTATTTTCCTAAATGTACAAATGCAATAGTTTATTCCAACATAGCCTTGGTTTGGTACATTTGTAGAAATTCCATTCGTGGCAATACCACATTGATCATAGTTAGGATTGTTTATTTATTCCCAACAAGCAAAACCAAAGTAAAAAAATATGTATAAATTTCATTGATGAATAAAGTAAGAGGATGCGTCAGGTTGGCAATCAACACTAAAACCTTTGCCAAGCTCTCATGATATAGATCATGATTTGTTTTTTTGTGCTTATACTATGACATTCTCCAGAAATAATATCCTGTACCCTAACCCGAGTGTAGTGTTAATGGTCCCCGTAAGCGATTCACCACATCAGTGCTCAATTGTGGTGTCAAATAGGCAAGGATACCAACATTATAATAGACAAAAGCGGATAAAGAAGCTAGTCGAATAAACATGACTTTGTTTAACAACTTGGAATATAGGAATGTTAAAAGAAAAAAACTATAAAATTAGTAGATACTATGAAAAGGAGAAAGATTAGTATTGCATGCCTATAAGAAACTAAATGGAAGGGTAAAAAAACCTAAAGAAATTGATGGCTACAAATCATGGTATATGGGAGAGAGAAATAATAGAAATGGTTTAAATGATTTAGGAATAGAATAATTTTAATTAGATTTGTTTTAAGTGAAAATCATTAATAGAATTAGTGTTGATGCACCTCAAGTAGGTCTAGAAGAAAATATTAAAAAATAATTTTGGGGAACTTAAAAGGATTAACCAAAGGAATTCTAAATGAAGAGGAAGATTTCTATAGAAGGAGACTTAAATGGGCATATGGGAAAAAATGTAGGATATGATATGATGAATGGAGGATTGTAATTTGGGGAGAGGAAGGAATTAGGAGGTGCAATATTAGATTTTGCAATAGCTTATGATATGATGATTTTACAAATCTTTTTCCAAAAGAATGATGAATACTTGATAACATTTAAAAGTGGGTCAGTCATAAGTCAAATAGATTTTTTCCCTTATAAAAAAAATAGAACGAATGATGTGTAAAGATCACAAAGTTATTCTAGGAGAAGCTCAACAACACAACATAGGCAAGTGGCACATTAGGAAATAAAAAAAAAGAAATAGGGAAGAAAATAGGTGTCCAAGAATAAGGTGGGAAACTTGAAAGATACATTTGAGCCCGCGGGGCCGAGTGGCCGGCCTGGCCCCCGGACGGGCTTGAAGATACATTTGAGCCCGCGGGCTTGACGTCGGGCCAAAAAGCCCAGCCCGCAATAAATTCGAGCTGGGTTCAGGATTTGCCAAAATAGCACGACCCGACCTATAGGTTAAACTCAAAAACCCTAATATCCTAATCCTAAGTAACCCCTGTTCCTCATTCATCTCTTTCGAGTTAGCCGAACTGTCGAACCTCTCTTCTCTTCACAGTGACTCACATTACATCCTCACACTCTCAGGCAGCCACAGAACCAGCGAACACTCACCGACGCAACCAGTAAACTCCAGCAAACTGGCGGTAAGTCTTCTCTCTCTCTTTCTCTTGTTCCTCTTCTCACTTCTTCTCTCTCAAATCTCAGACACCGGCGAAGCGGCAAACACAGGCACCGACAGCAGCAGCGGCTGTGAGTCCTCTCTCTCTTTCTTTCTTTCTCTCTTTCTCTCTTTCTCTCTCTCTCTCTCTCTCTCTCTCTCTCTCTCTCTCTTTCTCTCTCTCTCTCTCTCTGACGCAGACTGACTTCACTTTTCATTGTCTAAATCTCAACTCACCAGCGAACACAATCATCGGAGGTGAGTCCTCTATTAGGTTGGGCTTCGAGCTCGGGCCCAAGTTGCAGGCCTGTTGGTCGGGCCGTGTTAGGGCTCGGTTCTAACAAAATCCTGTTTATGAAGAGTAAAAGCCTGGCCTGACCCAGCCCATGAACATGTCTAATTGTAGGCGAGTGGTTTAATAGGTATGGAAACAGATTGGATTGGATTTGAATCAAGGTATATTCGAATTCGATTCGATCCGAAGATCTAATCGGATCTCATAAATATTTCTTCGAATATGAATCTGATCAAGATGTTGGATATCTAAATCTGATAGATCCAATTTAATTTAGAAAAAATAATAAATTATTAAAAGGAAAAGAAAATATAATAGTTGAAATAAAGAAAAACAAAAAATATAAGTATTTCTTCAACTATTTTCATCATATAAGAAGTTTACAAAAATGCAATATAAATAACATATTTATAAATAAATAATAAATTACATATATATTATATATAAATGTTATATATATATATAATTGATTTAACCACAATATTAAAAACCAATATTCATACAATATATTGGAATTGCATTTCCTTTTGGTAAATAAGTAATTTTTATTATTTCATAAATTAAATAATAAAAAATAAAAATATATAATTTTTTTTATAAATTTATAAAAATTTTTGAACATGCATTAATATTATATATTCTTCATATTAAACAAAAATATGTTTGACAAATAAGAATTATTGTTAGTAAAAATAGAAATGGCTAAAATACAAAGAAAAAAATGAATTAATGTTTTAATCATAGTCCATTTTCCTGGTTAAATGGGTTAATGTTTTAATCAGTAAGGTCATTTGGTTGCACTTTTACTAGTAGTTTAAGGGGGTGTTCTATAGTGTGGATGAGAAACTGGTGGGTGTGAACTGGTCCACACCACATCCTATGGCGGGGCCCAATCCACACCACACCACAATCAACAATTGTTTTGAATTGTGGACAAATTGTGTGGATTGGACTAGTCCACATCCACAGTGGCGTTCTGTAAGCGTGGTGTGGGATAGTCCACATCACACTTTTTGTTTTCATGTATCTCATATACATTTTTGAATGATCTACACCAATATTTTAAAAAATGACATGGAAACGGAACCGTTCTGGCCACCGGTTTCTGGGTCAACTGTCCAAATCAAGCGAACGACCCATTCTGACAAACAAATAAAAAAATAAAAAATAATTAAAAATAAAAATGATAAAAAATAGTTGAACAGGTTGACGGTTTGACCACTCGGGTCAACAGGTTGTTTACTTTTTCAACGGTTTTTGGCCAAAAACTGGGTTTGGGGTAAAACGGAACCGCTTGCTTGGACGATTCCCTTGCTGAATGGTCTGACCGTCTAGGTCAACGGCGGTTCGAAAACTTTGATCTACACAGTTAATCATAAATATCTAATTTTTATATTTTATATGATAAATATATTGAAAAATGCATCAATGAATTAATATTAATCAATAAATATTATTTTTTTTATAAAAACAATAGTAAAATAATTAAAATTAAAAAATATATTTTAAATATAATTTTATTGATAAAATATTAAAATTTAAAAAAAATTAAAAAAATAAGTAAAATAATTAATATTATATTGACAAAAATATTAACATGTGAAACAAACAATAGGGTAGCCTTTTAGGGAAAGTGTGAAGTAGGGGATCAAAAATCAAGTGTGAACGGTCCCTAACCATGAGATTTTGCTGTAGATGAGAAATTGGGGTGTGGACAGGACTTGTCCATACTATATTTGGGTGTAGACAAAACCGATCCCATTCACACCTAGCAGAACACGACCAAATTCTATGGACCAATCTCATGGATGATCCGTCCACATGATTTACGCGGTTCCAAACACCACCTAAATTATGAGAAGGTAGATGGTTGATACTTGGTATATATTCCATTTTCCTTGCTTGTTCAAGCCACTAATTCAAAAACATTAACTATTAAAAGTTGTCTTTAAGTAAAGTAGGATACAATGTAAAAACAAAATTGTTAAGAAATTGGACGAAACTTTAATGCACATGCCCACTTATACATTGCGTTGAAGTATAATTAGTTATGATGGGACATGGGATAACATGGAAGGATTAAACCTAAACCATTTGATCAAATGGGCTTTAACACCGCCATCTAAAAGAAACCTTCAAGATAGAAGCTTAATCTGTTAGACGAGGTCCCTGATTCAGGTTATAATGTTCTCCACCAATGATTCAATTAATGAGTGTGTGAATCCTAGTTAATAGTTATATAAGGTGCATGTAATCAGATCTAATGTTTTAATAATTGAATCAGAGTTGGATCTAGGTAGGATCCCATCGAGTCCGCGTTCTGTGCACCCGTGGCCCGTGGGTGCACTGGACGCGTGAACCTGTCAATTGCAAACGCCCACGTCGGCATATTTAAAATTTACCAACTTTAACGGATGTTTAGCGGTTAAGTTAAAGAATCCGGTTGAACCGGATAGAAAAAGACAAAAAATAAATACGCCGACGTGGGTGATTCCGTCGCCACCTGCCTCTCTGACCTGGGAATCCGCAAAGGCCATGTTGTCCTCCTCTCCCCCAATTCCATCTTCTTCCCCGTGATCTGTCTCTCCGTCATGTCCCTCGGCGCTATCATCACTACCACCAACCCCCCAACACCACCCAAGAAATTCGTAAGCAGATTGCTGATTCCAAGCCAGTTCTCGCCTTCACCACCCACTCTCTCCTCCCTAAAATCGCCGGCATGAATCTCCCTATATTCTCATCGGAGAAGGTCACGACTCGGAGTCGGGACCGGGGGCGAATGTTAGTAGAGTCAAAATAGTTTCTTGCTTGGAGAACATGATGAAGAAGGAACCTAATGACAGCCGAGTCAAGGACCGAGTCTGCCAAGACGACACGGCGACACTTCTCTACTCTTCTGGTACTACCGGTGCCAGCAAGGGCATAGTGTCGTCGCACCGGAACCTCATCGCAATGGTTCAGACGATTCTGGGTCGTTTCAAGTTGGAAAGGCAGAGAGTAGGGGAGGACCGCACACGTTCGTCTGTACGGTCACCATGTTTCATATCTACGGCCTGGCAGCGTTCTCGACGGGATTACTGGCATCTGGATCGACAATAGTGGTGCTATCGAAGTTCGATATGCATGAAATGCTTTCTGCGATTGCCAGGTACCGAGCAACCTACTTGCCTCTAGTTCCGCCGATACTGGTGGCGCTAACCAACAACGCCGACGTGATAAGGGAAAAATATGATATAGGGACGTCTAGGATTGCAGGACCAACAGTGGTACAATCGAGTCCGCGATGACTAGCCGGAGAAGAATACGTCGCCGCCGATGGACAAGGATTTGGTGTATGGATAGGGTTTGGTGGAAAGAAAAGGAGCTTTTGTCTGTGTTTCAGAACCGGTTCATATCCGCGTGAATCAGACCAGACCACGTTAACGCTCAAACGCACGTTAACGTTGTCCTGATCAACGTTTCGTTTTGCCATTCGCGGGTTCACGCATCCAGTGCACCCACGGGTGCACAGAACGCGAACTCGATCCCATCTTTATAACCCAAATTGTCATTCAATTTATAATATACTTCAATATGCATGCATGTTATTGTGTACCGAGATGGAAACATAGTTACGTCCAAACCTTGGAAATGCCTAGAGATTCCCTATGAGCCAAATATAATTTCTTTTTGTATCCACATAATATATACTACATTGATGGAAACATGTAAGAATCTGTTTGCAATCGTTGCCATTGTTTTAAAAAACGGCGTCACGTCGGAAAAAATAGTTCCATTTGTTTGGAACTCTTTTTTTTATAAAATATAGTATTTTAAGTCATGCTTTGGAAAATAGGAAGGCATGGCTTGGAGCAATGTTAAATTTGGCGTTTCTTAGAGCTGCAGCTCGTTGCTGCCAATAGGACAGTGATGTGGCAATGGATAATGGGTACTAGTGCTAAAAACGTTTTCTGGAGCATTGATATCAAATAGAAAAAGTTGTTACTCCAAGAAACGTCCTACCTGATAGTAACGATTCCAAACAAAAAAAGGACACAATTTTCTAAAAAAAACCGTGCTTTCAATCCACACATCAGCAGCACCGTTTTCTGAAAAAACGGCATCATCGATGCGAAACATATACTAAGTAAGCTGAAAATCTGGTGCCAAGTATATTTTGTTATCTTCCTGTTTACAAGATCCACCATGTCTTGGAGCCTAATGGGTTTTCAGTCCTTTTATCTTAAAAGTTTCAATACAATGGTTTTATCCCTGGACTCTTGTGGTGGAGTCAGAGATAGCAGAGAAGCTTTGCTAGCAAAAGAATTCTCACAGTGTAAAAGCAATATACTGGGTCTAAAAGTCTAGAGTTCAAATATAATGTATTTATCAATATTGACTGCAATATTAAATCTATATCTCAATTAATCACGTTAAAATCTTTTTTATTGATTCATGTTTAATATTTAACAAAATGTAATTACCATCATGTCCAATCAATAATGTTTTTGTTTTTTTCATATGCATCATAGAGTCTGCCGTAAGTCTATTGTGGTTGTAGGCGTCGAGCCAATAACTTCATTCTATATGCATAGAATTATTGTTGACCCACCATTGGAAGGATTCATCATCTTCTTATGTACATCCCAATTATGTGTTTATACTGTGTGTTGATTTGGATGATGGAAATAAACCAAGTAGTTTTGATATGCATCAGGTGGCCCTTGGCTTACTATATGTACTAGGCTCAGTTTGAGAAGAGTGCAAAACTGTAAATACAAAATATGTACCATGCAAAATCTCATGCACAGTATTTCTAAACCTTGTATCTGCACCTGAGCCTTAGATAACAGAAAGACAGAGAATAAACCCAGTTGAATAAGTTAATCAACCACAAAATTGAATCCTTTTTCAAACACAGGGAAAGATGGTTTTCAGAAAATAATTCATTTATTTAAGGGTTAGAGGTATCAATCAAGCTGATGTTCTGTCTCATGGATTTCTTACATGTGGTCCAGAGGCTATGTGCGTATGTTTGATTTGATAGAACCTTGAGGGAAAAAGTTAATAAAATTTCTTGAAAAGTTTCCTTCAACTTTCTATTTATCTCTTATTTTCTATCAAACCAAACACAGTCATAAACTCAAAATGTATAAGTCTCACAGTTAAACATTTTCAATCAGGCCATCAGGGCCTCTAGACAATGTAAACAAGGCACCCTTATATCAATACAAGGAATTAATACTAATCTTTATCCTTAATTAATTAGTTATATTGCACATAATTCATATAAAACTTCCTTAACCGCTGGTTAAATTAATGTCGTCTATCATYCAGCTGCTTTAGGACTTATTATCTCTTTGGTGGGTTTTGATCTTATGATAACACATGGTGAGATATGTATTGGGATCGACTTGATCATCAGGACCTACCGTTGGATGCATTGTCACCTTCAAATCTCAATTATGTGCTTTTGCTGTATATATTTGAACTATTTTAATATGAAAACAAAAAGGTTCAATTACAAATACTAGTGAATCTTGATCTTATAGTAATGAAAATGTTTGGTATCGTTGTTGTGTATACAATGGTCATACCTTGGCATATATATATATATAAGGCGTTATGATTAATTAGGCAGCATAGGTAAAAAATAATATCGAACTAACATTTTTTTAAAGTTGATCTTGCTATTTAATAAACTCAAGACATTCATGAAATGGCTTGAGAATGCTCAATAAAATAAGGAAAAATGAGGGAGAGAGCTAAATGCCTACATGACAGAAATATGTTGATGAAATGACTCTAATGCCAAATACTATTTTAGGCCATGGTTGGGAGTGCTTAAAAATAAGTGCTTATTTAAAATAAGTGTTTATTTGGGCCATCAAGCACTTATTGGTATTTAGGAAATAAGCCAGAAATAAGTGCTTATTTTTAAGCTCAAATTTCCAGCTTTTTTAACTTAATTTTTTTTTTCTTCCAAAATTATTCCTAGTTGAATTTTAAAATACCACTTATAAATTATCCTTTAGTTGAATTTTATAAAAGTACTTTTACAAAAGCACTTTTATAAAAAGTACTTTTATGAAGACACTTTTATGAAAGTACTTTGATGAAAGCATTTTTAATAACACTTTTATAAAAGTACTTTTACCAAAATATTTTTATGAAAGTACTTTTATAAAATCACTTTAAGTGCTTTTCTTTCATAAAAGTACTTTTGTAAAAGTATATTTTTAAGTGTTTTTATAAAAGTGTTTTTGTAAAAATGCCTTCATAAAAGTGCTTTTATAAAAGTGCTTTTGTAAAAATGCTTTCATAAAAGTGTTTATAAAAGTGCTTTCATAAAAGTGTTTTTATAAAAATAATTTACTAAAAGTGCTTTCAAAGTTTGAAAATTTGAAAGAAAAGGAATGACAAAATAGTTACAAATGTTTATTTAAGTATTTATTAGAGAAAAAACTACCAAACGTCCAATATAAAATAAATGCTTATTTTTAAAGTTGGGTACCAAATGCAAATAAATGCTTGTTTGAATTCTTAAAGTTGGGTGCCAAACACCCAAACATGGCTTAAATATACTGCAAATGGTGGGTGATAGGGGACCCAATTAGCCACATGAATTCTCTAATATTTAGTTTAGAGAGAGAAGATTACTATAATCATGATTTATATAACTATTTGATTTATGCATTATGTGGGGCGCAGATGTGACTCTACTTTTGGATGTTTCTTTAATTAAAGAATTTTGTGACTGCCTATAATTGTGGAAATGAGTATTTTTTCAATATAAAATATAATAAAAATTAAAAAAAAGCACAATAACTGAAAAACATTCTTTTCTTTATTTCTTTTATTTTTCTGCTTATTTGTTTTCCTTGCAGCTCTGAATCCTCTGTGGATTGATAGATTATGACCACCCTTTATCCATTGACGATGCTTCAAAGCAAGAAATTAAACCATACATCCACTTATTCGTACTCCATTTACAGATTCTACAGACCTACGACAAGAAAAGAAATAAATTCGTACCCTCAACGCTGAAGCCTGTAGTGAAAACAGAAAAGAAAAGGCCAAAATGAACGATATATAGACATTTTATTCCTTCCTTTAATTTCATACATATTAATCAAAGAAGACAAAAGTAAGAGCAAGTGGCTTTCATACAAACTCCAAAAAAGTATTTGCAGCTTTTACAAACAAACAAACAAAAAAAGACCTAAAAACAATGGTGAAATTGATTTTCGATGATATATGAAATATAAGATGGCGCCCAAAAAAAAGCTTCATAGCTAGAACCAAGTTCTTTATGCAGCTGGGCTACAATGCTGGGTGACAAATAGCTTGGAAGTAGAGTGGCGAACAATTTTAAGAGAACTTCAGCTATCATTAAATCGTGGATGTGGAAGGAGGTTTTGTTGTTGACATATGCTAAACCGGTGGCTGATGTGTTGTAATCAATAAGTGTTGCTCAAGGATGGTCTAAAAAACTTATCTACAATCAGTGAGTGGATATGTTATTACATTTTCATCTTTTAACTACTACCCCATGTGTTAGTGACATATATATTGACATCAGTGTTTTTAAAATCGGGCTGGATCGAACTGTCAGAATCAGAAAAATCAATAATTGGTCATCTGACAGGTTTCATTTCACCCCAAAACTGTTTTTTAACAAAAAAAAAATGTTAATTTGGTCAATGATTCATTGATTCGAGTGATCGAACAGTTAATCTGAATGACAATTTTTAACCGTTATTTTTTAAATTTTTATTAAAATTGATTATCCATTCGAACCGAACAGTTAAATTATTCGACCCGAGATCCGGCCCCATAACCATTTTCTGTCCGGTCTAATTTTAAAAACTATGATTGACATTATTCAGAAGATGTGTGTATTCAGAACTTGTATACCTTATTAAGGTAGCTTTTCTCTCTTTTTGCCTGAGAGAGAGAGAGATTGCTTTTTAGATGAGACTGAGATGCGCAGTTTTGGCTCTTATTGATAATGATTTGATAACCTTCTGAGAAAATGTAGATTTGTTGTTTGATGACAAAGCATTTCTTGTCCAAATTAATTGATTCTGAGCAGCTGACTAGCTGAGGGAAGCATTGAATTGAAAGCAAAAAAAATGAAGCTAGAGCCTAGAAGTAGTAGAGATATCTTTGTCAGTGTATAGGAAAAATGAGAGTGACTCCTCCCCAATCCCCATATCATTAATTTATGAATTTGGAACTCTCAATTCATGAATTGTGGAAATTGGAAAATGAGATAATAATCTCACTAGGTGTAATCAAGGCTAACTATTAGAAGGGGACTCCACAGCTTCACTGTTGACACCTATATTGGCTTGGATTCTCTCTTCTGCAATGACCTTCTCTCATCTCTCATGAAGCAAATGAGTCTAAGTAGACTACACCTTCAATATAAGTCTGGGTTCTTTTCTCCCTCTAAGTAGACCGATGTAGCTACCTACTATTAACAAAAGCCTTAATAAACCTCTATAACTCAAACAAATTAGATTAAATATCCATTTATACACGTGGTACCCCAAGAGGCTAAAAGCAGAGATGCAGAGGAACCATTTCAATAATTAATTTATCTTGAGAAATAGTGTTTATGATTTCTTGGCCCTGTTTGTTTACACTTTACAATGCAAATCTGAACTCAATAAAAAAAAATGTACCCAGAATTAAGTTCTGCAGCTCGTTGTTTGTAACCATAATTCGCATTTCTACCTGGTATAAAATTTGTACTTTTTTTTTTCATTTGTATCACCTTTCTCCTACAATTCTTTCTTATATAAAATGGAAACCACCACATCATCTTGTTTCTTATCTCACTCTCAAACAAATGCCCCCTCCCAGCTCAGATTTTCTACTCACCTTACCCATATTACATTGCAGCCACACATAGGAAATATCTCTTATATTTATACATTATTTTGCATAGGAAGATGTTCCCAATTCATAACCATGGTGTTTTGTGGGTAGACATGGATAGAGTTCCTGTGGGTAGAAGATCCGGAGGTCCCCCCTCTTCCTCCCACCTTCATTCAACTCCAGATCTCCTGCCCATTAGAACTCTGCCCACATCTACTCATAACACACTACCCCCGTGAATTGGAAATATCTCCCCCTACATAATACTATATAGGAGGATAAGATGTTCTCCATGTATGATTGCCCTGTTATATGGGTGGATGTGGGTAAAGTTTGTGTGGACAGCAGATCGGGACTCCCTTCATTCTCTTTCATATGAGGCGGAAATTATATTAATTCCTTCTCAAAAATAAATAAGAAAAAAATTAAATATAAAGAAAAAGTAACCTAAAATTTTGCACTCAACCTATTTAATTGCACTCCTATATACCTTATAAGGAACCATTAATTTCCTCACTATTTCTTAATTAATTAATATCCTTTTCCTTTTCCTTGCGTAAATTATTAATTAAAAATGAAGAGAAGTGATTTGAAGGGCATGTCCTTGCTCACCTGGTTGCTGTAAATTATTGAATTGGAATCATTGAAGGGCCCACATGCCCCAATCAGGAATTCCTGGCCCACCCAGTACTCACATCACATGAGATGGAAATAAGAATTTGCTTTCTATAAAAAATAACCCGAGCTGCAGGGTTTCAATCTTTCATGGCTTTTAAGTCTTGTCTAACAGAGTAATGAATGGAATGGGAACGCGAAAGCTGTTGTGTTGGTATTTTGTTATTGGTTGGCGAGTGATGAACATGAATCATCTGGGTTGGGTATACACATGCAGCTATATATTCCCTTCCCAGCTCATCATCAACCCCACATCGATGAATAAAAAAAAATACCCACATCTGCTCTGCACGAGTGAATGGAAAAGGATGTTTCACAGAAAGGGGAAAGGGATGGATTGGACAACATTAGGAGTTCTGTAGTTTGATTAAAAAATGGTGGTTGTGTCTCTTGGCTGCCGCTTTTCATAATTTTATCTTTCTAGATGGACCTAGCCTTTATTGTGAGAATAGGAAATAAATTATTAACTCTCATAAACAAACTTCACTTTTTCTTTATGCCTCATAATTGGTTCCAAGGTAGATCAGTCACAAACTGATTATTAATTACAGGAAGAAGGCCCTCCATAAACTGATTCAACAGAGGCAATTTATATAATACAGGAAGAACTTTGACCAACAGAACCTCATGAACTTTGATGAATAGCAGCTGATGGATTACCAATTTTAACACAGGCTTTATTTATATGCTGATAGAAATTTACATTGATCCCTAGTTCAGATGGGAAACTTTGTGCCCATAAAAGTGGCGTAGCCCAATTTTGCAGATCGGCTGGCCATTCTCAGTGTAAAAATCAAGAATAGAGAAATCCATCTATATCTATTTATACTACTTATAAAACTGTGAATGAGGAGGTATCGGCTTCTGTAAATTTTCTTTACTGAAATACCCCTCATCTTGAATTTAGTTCATCTCCATTGAAAGGGTAGAAAATGTAATTAAAAGAATACTGTTATGTAAATTCAATTACCTCTCATTAAGTCTAACATTTAAGTCATTAAATAAATCACATTCTCTCTTATTGAATCCAACATTTATGCTTTTGTTTATCATTATTAAATTCCACTAATAAATCCATACGTAATAATTATTAATAGAATGAAATTTTATATTTTTAAAATAAACATAGAAATGAAATCATATTTTTCATCTAGGTATTGGCTTCTAGAATTTTTCTTTACTGAAATACCCCTCCTCTTGAATTAGTTCATCTCCGTTGAAAGGGTAGAAAATGTAATTAAAAGGGTATCATTAAGTACATTCAATTACCTCTTATTAAGTCTCACATTTAAGTCATTAAAAAAATCACATTCTCTCTCATTGAATCCAATATTTATACTTTTGTTTATCATCGTTAAATTCCACTAATAAATCTATACACAATAATTATTAATATAATGAAATTTTATATTTTTAAAATAAACATAGAAATGAAACTCTATTTTTCATCTAGGTGGTGGGTAAGTAGTTCAACCATTTGGGTCAAATGGAWAATTTCATGATGTYAKAAATAAATAATACAAATTTAGAAATATAAAAAATACTTTTGTTTATTTTCATTAAATTCCACTAATCCATACACAATAATTATTAATAGAATGAAGTTTTATATTTTTAAAATAAACCTAGAAATGAAATCATATTTTTCATTTAGGTCATGGCCTCGTAGATAAGTACTTCAATCATTTGGGTCAAATGGATAATTTCATGATGTCATAAATAAATAATGCAAATTTATAAATATAAGAAATACAAAAAATATAGAAAAAAAATGAAATTTTGAAAAAAATTGGACACATTTCTGTTATTATATATTTGTCATATTAAAAATCAACTATGATAAAATAGACATTATTTTATTAATGATGAACATCAAACATACAACTTAAAACCGACGGAAAATTAAACCATCATCCTATCCAGGGGGTGGGTTAGTGGTTCAACCTTTCAAGTCAAATAGGTTAATCCATGATGTATAATTAAAAATAAATTTTTTAAAATAGAATAATACAAAAAATATGAAACAATTTTGGGCACATCTATACTATTATATACTAATAATATAAACAAAAATAAGTATAATAAATAATAATTATTTTATCAATGATATAAATAAGATACAAAATTTAAAACCATTTTGAAAATGAAACCATTTCCATATCTAGATGGTAGGTAGGTCAATGATCTAACATTCCGGGTCAAATACATACATATAAACTCAAAGAAAAATATAAGCTTTGTATAAAGCATTTTGATACAATTCTATCGYTATACACTCACCATATTAAAAAATAAATAAATGTGAAAATAAGAATTACTTTTATTGATGATGAAAATGGAATACATGATATAAAATTAACCGAAAAACAAAATGATTTTTCCATCCAAGTGATGGGTTAATGGTTAAACTATCCATGTCAAATGGATGTTATTATTAAATAATAAAATACATAAAATTCTAGAAAATATAGAAATTTGTCAATAATTTTGGGTACATTCTATAATATTATATATTTATCATATAAAAAAGTGTGATTAATAAGAATTATTTTCATCAATGATAGAAATTGGATAAAAATAAAGAGCATTAATGTCTAACACATGACCCAACTAACCATGTCAAATGGCTCAATAATTTAATTAGCTAGGTCACCGTAGGCAAGTGAATTGGTAGGGATGCAAACAAATCCAAATTTGATCTGATCCAAAGATTCGGCCGGATCTTATAACAGTTGAAATAAAAAACAAAAAATATAAGTATTTTTTCAACTGTTTCCATCATATAAAAAGTTTACAAAAGTGCAATATAAATAACATATTTATAAATAAATAATAAATAATATATATTATATAAATAATATGTAATATAATATAAATAATTGATTTGACCACAATATTAAAAACCAATGTTCGAACAATACATTGGAATTACATTTCCTCTTGGTAAATAAGTAATTTTATCTCATAAATTAAATAATAAAAAAATAAAAATATAGAATTTTATAAAAAAAATTGAACATGCATTAATATTGTATATTCTTCATATTAAACAAAAATATGTTTGAAAAAATGAGAATTACTGTTATTAAAGATAGAAATGGCTAAAGTACAAAAAAAATGAATTAATGTCTTAATCATAGTCCATTTTCCTAGTTAAATAGGTTAATGTTTCAACTAGTAAGGTTCTTTGCTTATTGATTATTATCATCATCATCATTTGGTATTGTCACGTATAAAAAAATGCAAAAATAAGAATTACTTTTATTGATGATGAAAATGTAAAACATGATTTAAAATCAACCAAAAAAGAAAAAATTGTTTCTCCATCCAAGTGGTGGTTTAGTGGTTCAACTATCCATGTCAAATGGATCAACACATGATGTTATTATTAAATAATAAGATACATAAAATTCTAGAAAATGTAAATAATTTTGGGTACATTCTACAATATTATATACTCATCATATAAAAAAAAAGTGTGATTAATGAGAATTATTTTTCTTAATGATAGAACTGGGATAAAAATTAGGATAAAAAATAAGGAGCACTAATGTCTAACACATGACCCCACTAACCATTTCAAATAATTCAATGATTTAATTAACTAGGTCATTGTAGGCAAGTGGTTTGATAGGGATGCAAATAGATCGGATCGAATTTGAATTAGGGTATATTTGAATTTGATTCGATCCGAAGATCTGATCAAATCTCATAAATATTGATTCAAATCTGAATCCGATTAATATGTTGGATATCCAAATCTGATACGACCCTATTTAATTAAAAAATAATAATAAATTATTAAAAGGGAAAAAATTATATAGTTGAAATAAAGAAAAAACAAAAAATATAAGTATTTTTTCAACTGCCTTAAGTTAGTAAAGATAGAAATGGCTAAAATGCAAAGAAAAAAGAATTAATGCCTTAATCAAAGTCCATTTTCCTGGTTAAATAGGTTAAATGGTTCAACCAATAAGGTCATTTGGTTGCTGACTATTATCATCATAATCATTTGATATTGCCATGTGCAATGCATATACACTTTTACTAGTGCAAGTAAAACAAGCAAATATAGAGAAGACGACATTTACATAGTTTGGTAACATGGACCAACATCCAGGGGTGAGGTGAGCCCCCTATGAAATTCATCATTTATCTTAAGGGGATTCTTTTTTTGGATTGTGAGAGGGGGAGAGTTGGTCAACGGGATTTTGGTTCCCATTTACAAAGAAACCCTTGTTATTTTTTTAGATTTATGTGAGGACTAGGGAAACTTTATTTTCCTAGGTATCGCTTACCCACCCGAGAGAAAAGTTGTCAACACTTGAATGGGACAAAAATGTTTCTTTTAATAATGGATTTTTATGGCTAAAATGACCATTACCTTATTTACCTAGGAAATAAAAGAACATGGGTAAGTAATTTACAAAAAAGAAGAGTCTTAAGTTCTTAACCGGTAAAACAACCCTAATTTCCTCCCAATTTCTTAAGAATTTACTCATTTGTCTCCCCAAATGCACATAGTATACCCTTGGAGTACAAGATAGGGCAAGTTTCTTAAACTATCCTTATGGTTTAGTTAATTGACTACCTTTACTATTTAACTATTGTCTTGACTGGTAAAACAACCTTAATTTCCTTCCAGTTTTGGAAGAATTTACCCACTTGTCTCCCCAAATGCACATAGTATACCATTGGAATACAAGATAGGGCAAATTTCTTAAACTATCCTTATGATTTAGCTAATTGACTAATTGTATCCTTATTGTTTAACTATTGTCTTGTACCATCCTTTTTTCTAACAAATTGTTATTGTCCATAAATTCTAATAGAAAGGATGAAATGTCAGTTTTACCGTTGTTGCCATCACCAAGTCCCAAACCCACCTCACTATTCCGCAAATCATGGCTGCCAGCATATCCACTACTTCCGTTCTCTTCCTCCTCGACGCCACAAGCCTTGTAGTGTGTTCAATTGAATGAGAGGGAGAAGGCATGCATATTTATTTTCTAAAATAAGGATAACAGAGAGAGGAACGGAGAAGGAGAAGTTTCTAGGTGTTTTCTATTGTGAATAATAATACAGCCTAGGCACCAAGATCCCAGAAAGCACACCGCAAATAGAAATAGAAAAAACTGAGCTCAGCCACGCCAGTCTGGCCACCACCATAGAAACCCAAAAGGCCAACAACCGCTTCTATTAAACAAGCACAAACGGTGAGGACACTGTCTTGGTTGGCCTCTGAACATGCCCCAACCAAAACCAGAAACTTCAAAAACAAAAAAAATGGCTCTGCCTCTTATTCCATAAATGTAAAGGGCTTTGTCCCCAAACACAAAGAAAGTGTCACGATACACAACGAGTTAAGGAATAAGGAAGCTGACAATCTGCTAAACCTTCTAGTTCTAGTCGGAGTTAGACACACGAAAAGGGGATCAGTTGTCCTAGTCCTAGGAGATTTGTTTTGATTGAGTTCAGCCAAGCCAACTAACTACACACCACCCACTCACCGAGTTGCTAAGTGTGGCTTGTTGCTAACTTGCTTTTGTTTCAAAAAAGAAACTGATGAGGGCAGATTTGGCCCTCCACTGACATCATGACACTTGAAATATTAGAACAACTGGACTACATCCCAGCATCACCTATGCAACAACTTTCCTTAGCCAAAATGGGGTCCCAGCTGGCGACCTGCCTCTGCCACCGACTTGGTGATCTACTTCTACTGCCAACCTGGCGACCTGCCTCTACTGCCGACTTGGCGACCTACTTTTGCCACCGACCTGGCGACCTGCCTCTGTCACCAACCTGGCGACCTACCTTTCTACAAGCTTGCCAATTGTCTCCGAACATTTTGGGATCACGCCACGTAACCGTAGGCCTTATCCTCATCCCACTTGAATCAGAGGGAAACGGTAAGCCTTATTAACTGGCACGCTATCCTCCTTCCAAAGCGAAACAGATCTCTACGTCGTGGGTCAAGGATTCCGGGAGCGTTTCGAGACCCACGGCAGCCCAACTATATAAGGGCATTAGACCTTGAGACGTAGGTAGATGCGCAAATGTTAGTTATCACAGCTCTCCAGCTCTCTCACATTTTGCTATCTTAAAATCTCCGATTCGCTAACTTAAGCATCGGAGTGCCCACCCTCGGGTAAAGCAACCCGGGTACTCTGACACTTTTTCCTTGTAAGTCGCATCAGAGCCACCTCTCCAACTCGTCACTATTCAGCTAGGCATCAGAGCCACCTCTCCAGCTCGTCACCATTCAACTAGGCATCAGAGACACCTCTCCAACTAGTCACCATTCAGCTAGGCATCNGTCACCATTCAACTAGGCATCAGAGACACCTCTCCAACTAGTCACCATTCAGCTAGGCATCAGAGCCACCTCTCCAGCTCGTCACCATTCAACTAAGCATCAGAACCACCTCTCTAGCTCGTCACTACTCAGTTAGGCATCAAAATCACTTCTCCAACTCGTCACCATTCAGCTAGGCATCAAAGTCACCTCTCCAGCTCGTCACCACTCAGTTAGGCATCAGAGCCACCTCTCCAGCTCGTCACCATTCAGTTAGACATCAAAGCCACTTCTCCAACTCATCACCATTCAGCTAGGCATCAGAGCCACCTCTCTAGCTCATCACCACTTAGTTAGGCATCAAAGCCACCTCTCCAGCTCGTCACCATTCAGCTAGGCATCAGAGCCACCTTTCCAGCTTGTCACCATTTAACTAGGCATCCTAGCCACCTTTCTAGCTCGTTACCACTCAATTAAGCTTCAAAGCCACCTCTCCAGCTCGTCATTACTTAGTTAGGTATCAAAACCACTTTTCCAACTCGTCACCATTCAGCTAGGCATCAGAGCCACCTCTCCAGCTCGTCACCATTCGGTTAGGCGTCCAAGCCACCTTCTAGGTAGGAACCATTCAGCTAGGCATCCAAGCCACCTTCCAGGTAGGGATTATTCAGCCAAGCATCTAAGTCACTAGCCAGTTAGGAGCTGCCAAAATGCGCATTCATCAATTGGCGCCGTTTGTGGGAAGCACTACAAAAGGCTATGTTCTCACCCAATTCTTTGAGCCTCAAGTAATAACATCTCCAAGCAACAACAACAGCGCTTGATCGAAAGAACCCCCTAAGGGGGCAAAAACAAAATGATTAGCCCAAATGAGTTCTCGCAGTCTTGCCCAGACAAAATCTCCCTAACTGTGAGGCCACCCCCATATGTCGAGTTCTACGTGCTCTCTGCGAGAGTTGGCGGCCAACAGAATGTGAGGCCACCCCATAGGTCGCGAGCCCTCTGTTTAATGAGGGCAATTGATGAGGGCAGATTTGGCCCTCCACTAACATCATGACGCATGGCATATCAGAACAGTTGGACTACATCCCAGCATCACCTAGGCGACAACTTGCCTTAGCCAAAATGGGGTCCAAGTTGGCGACCTGCCTCTGCCGCCGACCTGGTGACCTACTTCTGCTGCCAACCTGGCAACCTACCTCTACTATCGACCTGGTGACCTACTTCTGCCGCCGACCTAGAGACATGCCTTTGCCGTCGACCTGGCGATCTACTTCTATCGTCGACCTAGCGACCTACCTTTGCCGCCGACCTGGCGACCTAGCAATCTGCCTGTCGCCAACTTGGCGACCTACCTTTCTAGAAGCTTTCCAGTTGTCTCCAAACCTTTCGGGATCACGCCGCGTAACCGTAGGCCTTATCCTCATCCCGCTCGAATCGAAGGGAAGCAATAAGCCTTATTAACTGGCACACTATCCTCCTTCCAAAGCGGAACGGACCTCTACGTCGTGGGTCGATTCCAGGAGCGTTTTGCAAGACCCACGGCAACCCCACTATATAAGGGCATCAGCCCCTGAGACCCAGGTAGATGCGTAATTTTTAGTTCTCGCAGCTCTCTAACTCTCTCACATTTTGCTATCTTAAAATCTCTGATTCGCTAACTTAAGCATCGGAGTGCCCACCTCGGGTAAAGCAACCCGGGCACTCTGACATTGTTTCCTTGTAGGTCGCATCAGAGCCACTTTTCAGCTCGTCACCATTCAGCTAGGCATCAGAGCCACCTCTCCAGCTCGTCACCATTCAGTTAGGCATCAGAGCCACCTCTCCAGCTCGTCACCATTCAACTAGGCATCAGAGCCACCTCTCCAGCTCGTCACCATTCAACTAGGCATCAGAGCCACCTCTCCAGCTCATCACCACTCAATTAGGCATCAAAGCCACTTCTCCAGCTCGTCACCATTCAGCTAGGCATCAGAGCCACCTCTCCAGCTCGTCACCTATCAGTTAGGAATCAAAGCCACTTCTCCAGCTTGTCACCATTTAGCTAGGCATCAGAGCCACCTCTCCAGCTTGTCATCACTCAGTTAGGCATCAAAGCCACCTCTCCATCTCGTCACCATTCAGATAGGCATCAGAGTCACGTCTCCAATTTGTCACCATTTAGCTAGGCATCCTAGCTACCTTTCCAGCTCGTTACCTCTCAATTAGGCATCAAAGCCACCTCTCCAGCTCGTCACCACTCAGTTACGCATCAAATACACATCTCTAGCTCGTCACCATTCAGCTAGGCATCAGAGCCACCTCTCCAGCTCGTCACCATTCAGTTAGACGTCTAAACTACCTTCCAGATAGGAACCATTCAGCTAGGTGTCCAAGCCACCTTCCAGGTAGGGATTATTCAACCAAGCATCTGAATCACTAGCCAACTGGGAGCTGCCAAAATGCACATCATCAGAAACTATCATGCCTATTTTCTCTTAGTTTAGGCTTTTAACCACCCTTGCCCAACTTACTTCTATAACATAAATTTCAAAGATCGGGGAAGGAAAGGGATCCAAAAAGCAACAACTGCCATTTTTCTGCAACAATGGGTATTTCTCATGATTCCATGCACAAGAGATGAGACAAAGGAGGCAAAAAGAAGGCTTGAGGAAGAAGCTAAAGCATGAGCTCGGGCAACAACTGGCGAAGATGAAGCAACCGAGTAACAAGACAGTTCGAAGGGTTAGGGTTCAAGGAGGCAACATGAAGTGGCACATGCTTAGAGACCTCCAATTTTGGAGAAATTCTCGAAATCTCTCAGCTTGTCAATGTTGGGAGTCCCATCTATCGAAGTGGATCAAAGCACCTTTGTTCTATGTTGGTCATCCATGGAGTACATCCGGATTCAATGATGATCGAAGCACCTCTGTTCGTTCTATCCCTCTCCAACCACCGGCAATAAGAAGCCTCTCCCTTCTCCCATACTCTCTCTAGTTCCCATTCTCTCCCCCTTTTCTTCTTCCCTCTTCCCCAGGTTGTCCCTCCTCTCTGTCTCCTTCTTTCCATCGTTCAGGCCACATGCCAACAAACTTAGCATGATAGTGAGCAGCGGCAGCAATGGCATGCATGAGCCCACCAACCCGTCATTCGGTTTGCCCCTACTGAAAGGAAAGATGGTGAAGAAGGGAGGATAAGGATAGAATTAGTCAATTGCCAAAAACAAAAAGAATAGTTTAAGATAATGGTTAAACAATAAAGGTATAATTTGTCAATTAGCTAAACAGTAAGGACAGTTTAAGAAATTTGCCCTACAAGATATCTATACAAACTCAATGGTACATGCTAGTCGTATACGCCTACTGCCACGCCCCAAGGGGTTGATAGCAGAAGGAACCTGATAAAGGGATTTACATTTCTTAATCTTCAACTTCGGGAGGTTTATAAAAATCAACATTCAAATCATGCTATCGTATAGCAATAACACGACTTTTGAGTAGTTCAAATTCCTTGGCCTACTCTTAACCATTTCTTTTTGTTGCCTGGCAGTGGCAAATAAAAAGTTGCCATTTATATTATATGTGGATTCAGGAATGCCCACAAACACCATCACGAATATAAAACACGAGCATTTGCATTTACCCTGCCTAAACCAGCCTTGTGGGGATATTTGACAGAAACAAACAGGAACATGCCTTAAATGCACAAGTACCAGCTTTGCAGATCATGCTTGGAAACAGTATTCCAGTACTCCACATGACAGAAAACCCTATTAGTGTAGGCTATATACACCTGACATTAAAGAGCAAAACTTAAAATTTTTATGCAAGTATCATGGCCTAGCCCCAATCCCTCAGCAGCAAGTGAATTTATGAGGCTGACATAGCGTGGGGGAACATTTTGAAACCATAAAGATTCAAATCCACGTGTTCATAGTTTGCACTGATTTTAAAAGGAAGGTTTCATGTTGTGGGCCGAACTCGTGGAATAATGCCATAACTCATCTTTTTGCTCCATCTTCTGTTCAAACTGTGCAGTTGATTTCATCTAATTAGGGGGGGAAGTGCACCTAGTAACTCATTTTATAAGAGACATTTGAGTGTAGTATCCATTTACCAAGCCTGGGTGAAATTTACAATCCAACAGAAAAAAACATTTAAGTTGGTAGACATTTTAGCTAAGCCCCAGTGTGTGGTGTTTCAATGAGGAGTCCCCTGGCAGATTCTCGCAGCTTTCGTGTCTACACAGTGAAGACTGAACAATAAGATCAGACCACCACTCCAAAAGGAAGGCCCATTACTGTCATGGCTGACTAAGACCATTCCTCCAACCTCCTGGGTGCTAAGGTACAATCAACAAGTAAAAAAAAAGGAAACAGTAATCTTATGTTCACAGAAGTTGTTAGGCTGGAAAACATGGGGATCTCCATAATGGGGTTACTAGCGGAAATCATCACATAGAAAGAGGTAGCAACATTCTTCTCTCCTTTTTCCTTCTAAGCGAACTTCTATGTC
This sequence comes from Nelumbo nucifera, assembly GCF_000365185.1. Next base: position 4,843,652 of record NW_010729107.1, read on the forward strand.
TAGAAATTCTCAGGGATATGGGAAGAAGGATACCAAGGAATATAACAATAACTGCAAGATGGAAGTGTCTGAAGTAAAGTGTCACATAGGACGACACTACAAGAAGACTGAACAGTACAGCAAAGAAGTAAGCCACAATTTCATCGGTCCTGCATGAAATCAACACAAATTCTTACATCAATGGAGAAAAGTTATAGCTTTTCTTGAACTTCAGGAAAAATAAGACTGATAATATATGCACAAACAATCAAAAAGGATTGAAAACATGGAGTGCAAAAAAAAGTGCCATGTCCAGTTGCATAAAGTGAGAAGAAGATATTGACAGGGCAACTAAGGGAGTATAAGAATGGGGAACTTCATGAGTTGAAGGATGATCCAAATAAGTTTCAAATGTGTAGGTGGCATTTTAGAATTAATTACATCTGCCACTGAATATGTTTATAAGATAAATTGATCCTGAGAGAAGCAAGAACCGTAAACAGACACAAGAACAAAGAATAAAGACATTCTAAGATGAGATCGAACAAATGGGGAAAATATGCTGCTGTACAATCTGAAATTGTGAGGTAGCCCAAAAGCTGCAAACTTCTTCACCAATCATCGCATGATGAGATCTACCCAATTTGCATCTAGGTTTTTAGCTTACCTATAGTTCAATTACCATTTGAGACTCTTTTCCTTCCACCACAAAAGAAACACATCTGGCATCCACTCCCCAAACCCAGTCTTAGAGGGCATGATTAATTGGTTTCAGCTTCTTCAAATTCAAGGGTTTCACTATTAAATTTCCAGGATGCTTACACTCAAGCTGCTTCAATTGATGTTAATATGCCCTTGATGCAACAAGCATGGTCATCATTATAGTCACGGTGCAGGTGTTGCACTGTTTTTTGGTAGGGGAGGAAAGAGAATGGAGTCAGAGCAGTTGCATAGTTTTCAAGGCACCAAGGTGAGGTTGGGTGTCAAGGGGGTGCCTTGTCGCCTAGGCAATGGATTTTTTTTATATAGAAAACATAGATCCTAGGGTAGTTCCCTAGGTACCATATCCATATTTCCTTAATAATTATTCATAATTTTCATAAGAAAAGTATAGAGTTCATGTTAAAGTATAGAAAGTCAACATACTCATGAGAAGAGAAGCGTGAACACAATCTTTTCTTCAATCTCTAAGGGTCATCAAGTGGCTCATGATGGGCCATCTATTGGACTTTTACAGATCCATATGACATCAGCTGATCAGCCCAAATATCACAGGTGTGCAAATTGCACCAGCAAGCCCAAACCCCCAATAAGTTGTTGAGTTTAGCCCAAAACCCTCAAAATCAGGCCCATTCCAGCAGGCTCATGAAATTGATTTCTTACTCAAAATGGACCACAGGTGATAGGAAGAAGGTTCTCTACAATCAAATATTTGATTAGATTCTCAAAACAATATAGATAATGAAAAATTTTTCAAGATTTACTAAGGTAGCATTTGGAAATCTGAAGTCTGATATCTTTGAAGTCTAAATAGATTTTTTTTTTTTGTATTTTGGTTTATTGGAGTAATTTTTTTGGTTTATCCTCAATGACCATGTGTAGGAGCAGTATTCATGTCATTGCAAAAGTTTTAAAAGGTTAATAGAGTAAAGAAAGCAGTTCCATGAACAACAAATAATAAGTGGTGCTTGCTTCAATCACTTATTACACTTAGATAATTTTCACTGTACCCTGTATTTCTCCAGACTAGGGTGGAATTGGAATTGAGAGATGAATATAGGAGTCAAAATTTAGCAAGTTTACAGATTCTACTCTTTGGGCTCTTTTGCGGAGATGGATATGGAAACAAGTAGATTTCAAGCCTTCAACCCTGCATTATTGGCAGATTCGGAATTTTCTGGAAGGGACTAATCACTTGAATTCCACAGAATTAATTCAGAATCAACAACAACCTAAGTAAAGGCCACACCTCAGAAAGCCTAGGTCCATGGATGACTCAGAGGTCAGAGTTACTGCCAACTTATAAAGCTTATACAAAAATCTTTTAGAAGAACATCATAACTCAAAGAAATATCCAAATTTGATGTGAGAATAAACAAAACAGGGGGAATATCTCTTCAAAAACTAGCTGAAATGTAATAGAATTTAATGGAAGCTAAAAGTACAACCAGTGATGGCTTATTCAGATATTGAAATTAATCAACAATGTTCTGGAACTCAAAGGATCTAGATCTCTCAAGCTGTAGAGGTTTAATAGGACTGAAAAATTAAAATGAGCAGAAGTGTCCATAAATATCTTCCCACAATGGGTTGATGAAGCCCCTAGTTCTACTTCTAAAACATGGGAAAGCAATGATTCAGTTGGATAGGATTGCACAAATGAACCACAATCAGGGAGGATTTTGTAAAAGTCAAATTTGCCTACTATTGCCACCAGTAAAATGCTGTTTAACCACAAAAAAGAGGCCTTACCAAGAAAGCCTATAATCAATGTTTGGTGAAAAATCAGGAGAGCCCAAACTTGCCATTCTTCAACCATAAAAATGGCTTACTGTTGAAGCTTCTTTTAGTAGCTTCTTCAAAGCTCAGCAGAAGCAACTCAAACAAAGCTTGAGCCCTCCCAAACAGGCCCTATGTTCCATTTTAAAGATAATAACTTTACCTTCATTTAAAACAAGCTAGAAGGTTTTCCTTTTTTCCTTTGTGTGTGTGCATGCATGGAGAGTAAACTAACCACAAGGTGAAGATCCTACATGAAATTCTATTATAAAACTACTGCTCTCTTTTATATTTTGCATGTCTAAGTCCCACTTCCTCCCCAGCTTGACATTATGCAACAAAGTGATCTTTCTTAATCAGCAACAAACTGGTCTTCCTCAACCAAACTTTGTATATGTTTAGTGGATAGTGGAAATGGACCTTACAGTATACTTCTAGGTATTTGTATGTGATGTAGACATTGAAGAAGAAGAAAACCATGGAGAATATTTGCAATGCTAGTTTCATAATTTTTTGGAATCTTATGAATGTTAATGATTTTTTGGTGTAGTTGTCTAAACTAAAATTGCCCTAGGAGTGTCTTTGATTAGTCTAGACAGTAAAAATAGGTTAAAAAGTACCATTAGCGAATTTTTAGATTTTAAATAAAGTGAAGTTGAGATATCAATACTATTTAAGTATTTACGCCCATTAAGATAGATAAAAAAATTGCATGTTTCAGTTTATTCTGGCATCTCTGAAAAGATTTTTCAAGTGCCTATCTAAAGAGCAATATCTTGGCAATTCAATGTAAGTTGGGAAAGTAATGAAACATTATATTGGTAAGACATCAGTTAGTGATCATCATAGTCAAAATTTGGTAAGAAGTACTTAGTTATTTAAAAACATAAGTATCTAAAGAGACCAATATCTTATGAGAATTCAATGTAATCCGGGAAAGTAATGACGATTATACCGGCAAAAAATTAGTTGGTGACTATTATAGTCAAATTAGATAATTAAGTACTTGGTTGTTTAAGAATATAAGCAAATTTCTTGTCAGTGCCTGCCCAACCTTATTGTCTACATCTATAAAAGGCCCATAGTAGAATTTAGAATTGAAAATTGGAGTGAAATTACTTCTTATAGAAACCAAATTGATACATGTCTGTCTCTTTCCTCTCTATTTTTTCTGTTACTTCTATGCATATTATTGTTTTATGATCTCTTAATTATTAGTAGTTGTCCTTCATAATACAACTTGCAAATCTCTAGTTCTTCACATATCTTCTCTCTCTCTTTTTTTATCAATACATATCTTCTCTCTTCCTTGTTTCTTCTTTTTTCTATTGTCACAATGTGAAAGGTAGCACTCTAGGTTTCTTGAAATTATACATTTTGTTTGTATATTCCATTTGAGGTTCTACAGTGTGCTATTATAAAAGAATGTCCCCCTTTCTCCCATTCTAATCCTTTTATTCTCTTCATAAACCTTACCATAACCACCTATAAATTATTCTTTAGAAACTCTTTAGCCTTTATCCCTTCAGAAAACCCATACTCTGCTCCTATTCATGAATTACATGCTGAAATTTTTGGATCCATTATCCACTCTATATTTGTGGGCTTGAGACTAAGATGTAATTCAACTCCATAGAGATAAAGGAAAACCTTCATTATTTGGACGACACACTTTTCTTTTAGAAGATAGATCCCACCTAAGTCAGAAAACTCTCGGTATTCTTTACATGATTAATGCATACTTGTTCATGGGTTAGTTTATTGTGCATTATGATATGATTCATGGAGTAAGCATCAAACAGTTACAATCTTTTCTAAAAGACTGCAGATTTAAATGTTTTACGGCTACAGAAACACTGAAGACGATAACTAGAAGGAAAAAAACACTGAAGAAGATGAAGAGACTTCAGCAATGTTAAATTATTCTCCTGGAGTACATAAGGAAAATCCATTAATTAGTATTTTTAAGTTAATTTTATAGGTTATTAAGTGGGATTCTTATTTGTCCTTATTGTCAAAAGCATTAGAAGAAAAGGTTAACCACCACGAGCTTTTCGTGTTTCCCTTCATGGATAAGTCGGGATCCAAGTCACAATTTTGCGATAGAGGTGCATTTTATCAGCCGATCTACTGGCGCAAGCCATTCAAATTCTTATGATTACCGCCAGATTCCTCAAAGGCAGAAACTGGATTATTGAATTTGAATCCAGTAGCTATCATTAATTCATTCTAAACTACAACTTACCATCGCCTGTGCTATAATTAATTAAATATCTATATATGTCACAATAGAAACTTAACTTCATACCCTCCACATTTTACCGGTGCCCGTTAATCTATAATGATCCATAAAGCATCTAGACAAACTTCTGATCAGGAGAACAAATTGGTAAAATCAAATTTCGAGCACGAAATCTAGCATGATGGTCTTAATAAAAAAAAATCGATAAAGTGCACATTTATTCGAGAAAATAGGAGAAAAGTACCTGGTTGTGATTTGATGTTTTGGAGAGAATATTACAAGGGCCGCACGCTTTTGCTGTGACCGAAGGTTATAATCTCTGAGTTGCTCGACGAGCTTAGCACGAGTAATCATTTCTCAGATCGGAGCTTTTCTCCGACCTTCGAGCAGAAGAAATAATCCACAATTTCAGAATAACTTACTCCGAACAAATCTCCGAAGAAAGTCAGAAGTCCGTGATCCTTGAAAGAGATGATATCCCGATAAGATTTCTCAAGTCGATCTTATTGGAAAACATGTTCCCGAATCGAACGAGAACGATAGTTATCGACGAATCACGCCCAACGCGGAATTAATTTTTTTTGACGAATCGAATACTTAGATTTGGAGATCGAACGAGTTGAAGTTTCCGCAGTAAACAGAAACACCGTGTTGTCGAGAACGGGTGAGTTGGAAACGTTGGCTTCTCCTTTTAGGCTTTAGCAGAACTCTTCTACTAATTTGCGCCTTTAGTGTGGAGGCACCCGAACCGAACCAGCGAATAATGCAAAGCTACCAAGAGAACCGGGTTCACGACCACTAGATTCGTTCGTTATATACGAGGGATATGGTTGTAATATTAATACTCTAGTGAGGATTATCTTGTCCATTGAAATTTGTAATCTGCATATTCCAGACTCCAGATTGCGGAAAGCGACTGTTCTTTTCATAAGCCCTATTGTTTAGAAATGATGTTGCGCAATCTGACTCTTCCCTATTGGAGGTGATCTGGCTTTCAATAGATGGCGAACTAGGTCGATCTGCAAAAGGTGAATCAGAGAACCCGGGGTTATTTATTCGATGAGGTTGCTTCGATGTTTAAGTCAGTACTTGGTTGCGAGATAAACGCTTTTGAATGCAGAGAGCTAGAGAGCAGAAAAATTACGCGTACCTTGCACCCCCAGGGGGTGGAGCCTTTATATAATAAAATCCTTGTGGGTTTCGCGGAGTGGTTCCGGGATCCTCATCACGATGAGATCCGTTTCCGTGTTAATTGGGGGATAACGCTGCCAACTGATAAGGTTCATCACTTTCGCTCGAATCGGACGGAGAGATAATGCTAGTTATTATGCGGCGTGATCCCGTGGAGTTCGGGAACCGTCATAGGGATTTTTGATATCACCACGTAGTGGCAGATCGGTATCCCCGAGCTAACGTATTTAAGTCTCGAACTGGATTGAGTACCGAGGTGACTTGGCATCGAGGTGTGCTTGTTGCGATTTGGTGCCGAAGCGATCTCATTTTGAGGTAACCTTGTCTCGAGGTAACTTTAGCTCGGGGTAGTTGGGTACCCGAGGTCGTTCTGTTACGGACTGGTCATGCTGAGCTGTCATCTATTAGTCAGGTCGCGTCCACGTGTCCCCCTGTTATGAGGTCGGGCCAAATCACCCTTCATCAATTGCCCCCCACTCCCCGAGCCAAGGGTCCTGACTTGGTGCGGGGAGTTCATGACGTGACAAGTGGATTTGGTTCAAGGTCTAGGCCGTTTTGTCGAGTGAATCGTTGGTCGGACTAGTTCGGCTGCTCGGCTCAACTAAGAATAACCCAGGTCGTGTCCGGTTTACGTGCGGACGTCACGCGATCTACAAACTCCGCGGACGTAAAAAAATGCGCTAAACCGATTTCAACCTCGGGGGTCGCGCAACCGGTTTTCTTAGGAGTCGTCTGATCGCTTTGATCTCGACCATTGATTCTCAGGTATAGCGGCTATAAATAGGGGGACCCGAGACTCATTTTCTTTGCCATAAGTTCATTATCCTTCGATCTGAGGTCGTGTTCAAGCTCCTTATTTTGGGTCTTCCAGTTTGGTGTTTCTTTTTGGTTCGGTCTTTTCTCCTTGGTGAGTCTTCCCTAGCTCTTCTTTTCTTATTGTCTTTTCTTCGCTATGTCTAGTTTCGATAGTCTCCTAGATGAGAGGGAGAGTGGTCACTTCGCTGGGGCCGAGGTGGGTACCTCAGCTTGAGTCATAGATCGCTCTACTGAAGAAGCCACTTCGGGACAAGAGGCAGTTCGCGGTCCTTCTGAGGTAGAATCACCTCGGGAGATGTGAGGGGTCGCTGGTCTGGCGTCCACCTCGTATGGAGGTCGGCAGCTAGATAACTTCGGCCCATCGACGATGATAGCGGCCAGGCTCCAGACCCTGGTAACTCAGTATAGGCTTCCGAGCGATCTTATTTATAGCCTTCCAGTAGGTAACTTTCCCTAGGAGCATGGTCATGACGAGATAGCAATCTTCGAAGAGTAGTTCGCCGCTGGTCTTCGTCTTCCACTTCACCCCCTAATCGTCGAGGTCATTAAACTTTTCAATATTACCATAGATCAGTTACACCCGAACTCCACCCGCAACATGGTAGGCACCATCTCACTCTTCCACAACTACAACCTGCCCCTTGATCTCGATGTTTTTGCTTCTATACTTTCAATAAAAAGGAACTCCTCTTGTGTTTTACCCGAGCACAGGTGGACTTACTATTTGTCTCCACGTCCGGGCTACAAACTCTTACACAAACTCCCAAACAAGGTCCCGACCTGGAAAAGGAGTTACTTTTTAGTTCGTAACACCGAGGGTTGGCCTTTCCCGACCCATTGGAGGGCGGTCATTCAAGATCCCGACATCAGGCAGGATTTGAAGAAAAGGGAAGCGCTTCAGCCCTGGGTGGAGCTCGGTCTCAAGTTTGAAGACTATGTGGCCGAGGACAAGCTCGTGCAGGCTAGTCTGAGTCCTAGTAGGTCGTCACTTTGTGTTGCTTTTGTTTTATCTTGATGTTGTTTCTGACATTTTTCTTTTGCTGCAGCAACCATGAAACTTCCTGCGCACGAACTTCTTGGAAGGATGAAGGGGAAGAAGCGAGCTATCAAAAGACCTTGCGTAGAGTCTCCGCAAGCTGCCGTCCCTGAGCCTGAGCAGCCTTCCATTGCAGAACCTCCAGTAATCGACCTAGTCGAAGAGGAGCCAGGAAGGGTCTCCCTACCCTGTGCGCCCGAGGAGGCAGTATCTTCGGAGCCCGCCCTTGCGGCTGCCACTTCTTCGGGCAGTGAGGGGGCAGTTCGAAGAATCCTGATTCCAAAATATATCCTTCTCAAGAGCAAGAGCGTGGTATACGCTGAGGAGGTCACCAACTGGGCCGAGCTGTCGGTTGCTCAGCTCGGAGCTCGAGCGGCCACACACAATATGGTGGTAAGTTGTTTTTACTTCTTCAATTCTGTACTTGAGAGCTTTTCATGTACTAACTGCTATTCTTCTCTTGGCAGGTGAACTCCGTTGTGCACGCTCTGGCGTACCAGTCCGAGTTGCACCTGAAGCGAGCTCTTGCAGCTGAGTCATCTTCCTGCGATGCTCACACCGAACTAAATCTGGGCCGGAGCGAGATCAACCAGCTAAGGAAAGATGCGTGGGCTCATAAAGAGTTGATTACAATGCTGATGTCGAAGAAAAAAGAGCTCGAAGAGCGTGAAGCGGCCTTGAAGAGGGAGCTCGCGGAACAAGAGACCGCGCTCAAGAGGGAGGTTGAAAATCTCGAGGCCCTTGTAAAGGAGCGGACTGACATACACCTCCAGGCAGTGGAGGAGGCAAAGACGAAGGTCGTCGAGGAGTATAAGACTTTGGGGGAGTTCCATGACGAGCTGATCGAGGCGGGGACGGAAGGCTACCGTAAGGGCTTCAAGCTTAGCAGGTGGCTGACCCGACGTGAGTTTCCGCAGCTCGATCTAAGCTCCATCACCACTTCAAGAGTCAATGACTACATGAGTCAATGACTACATGGCTGTTGAAGATGTCGAGGACCCGGACTCCGACGTGGCGAGTGACAGCGAGCTGTGATGAGAGTAGAATTTATCACATTTTTATCCCCAAATATCCTGTCTTTCATAATTAATTAGCACTTAATTGGACTCATATTCCTTGCATTTCGGTTCAGGGCATGAAAGAAGGCATTAGGAGCAAAGAAAGGCAAATCGGATGATTTTTTACAATTTCGGCACCGTTCAGTAATCTGGGCCTAACTCGCGTATCCGAACTCCGATTGGGCTGATTCAAGACCCACAGGAAAGATAAGAGAAAAAGTCACAACTTTCGTGTTTTGGGCTTTCGCTGATTCGGCCTGAATCGAAGTCAAATCCGGGCCCGAAGTCGCAGAAAATTCGTAGGAAGGCCCAATCCGCAGCTGAAACCCAACTTGCAGAAAAGCCTGGTAGCAGCCCAATTCGCAGAGGAGGTCTAATATGAATCCAAGAACAAGAAACTGAGAAGAGTCCTTCCAAATCTAAATTATTGATGTAATCTTAGAAGGATAAAGGGATTGAGTTCACTAGATAAAGAGATAAGAGTAGGATTAGACTAGGACTTTCTATTTTTGCAAGATAAACTTCAAGAGGAAGTAGGAGACCACCCCCTCCCCTTTAAGCTATATAAAGGGGGGGGGGGGTGGACCAGTTTTAGGCATCACTCAATCTCTGGAGGGGATCACGAATTGCATTAAACTATCAGTCAAGAGAGGAGAAAAGAAGTCAAGAAAGAGAGGAAAGGAGATCAAGAATTCAAGAAATCTCAAGAAGAAGGTGGCAGCAAGAAGAGGAGATCTCAGCACCATGAGCGAATTCAAGAGTTCTTTCTTTCCCTTTGTTTGCTTTAATTCTCTTATCATGAACTGATTTGTTTCTTKCTAGGGYTCTGGAAAGCCTAACCATGTTAATGAATMTATTTTTATCTTTATGATTTATCCAAGATTGTGATTTCCATATAGTCTATGAATTATTGTGCTTAATGCAATTAAGAGCTTGGCCACCTCTTAATTGATTTGAGTTATGTGAATGAATTGAGAAAGGAATTCACAAAATCGACTGAATAATTCATAGTGTGAATTGAATGGTATATAGAGATATATATATACACAATTCATCTGAATTTAATGGTTTTTCTTGGACTTAATGCATTTCCATCTTGAGAGCTCTACTCGAGAGATCGAAGGGTTACCTGATGGACGTAGTTTTAATATATCTCGAGAGAGAATATTAAATAAAATTGGAAAGACCTCAGCTTATGGGAATGACAAATAATCTTGGTTAATCGAATCCAATAGCATTGGTTAGGTGGACCAAAAGCTCTAGCAATTCCATCCATTGCATATTCGATTAGTGATCACCTTTGTTTCTATTATCTCTCTCTAGTTTTTATTTTCAGTAGATCTTGCTCAAATCTGAATTTCGATTGTCYAGATAATTAGGGAAGACGGTGGTTCTAATACTTATTTTGTTAAATCCCCATGGGAACGATATTATTATACTACTTGATAACTAGTGCACTTATTGAAGCTGTCGAGGATCCGGACTCCGACGTGGCGAGTGACAGCGAGCTGCTAGGCGACACCAAAGAGGTCGGTGCTAACGAAAGGGTTGACCCCCCTGTTGAAGCTTCAGGCAAGGGCGAAGAGCACCCAGACGAGTAGATCTTCCAAGTTATGTACCCCGAGCCTGCGAGCTCAATTTATAATAGAAAATATCTTTTTCTTCTTTTTCTCTCCCCTTTTTTTTTGTAACGAGCTTCTCACATCAATGAAATATACTTTTTGCCAAATGTTTTGTGCAACTTACTCCCTAACTGATGAACTAACTGAGTAAGAGTAGATGTATGGGTTACCCCAAACTGTCAAGCTACCGAGCTGGACTACTAGTAAGGGTAACATCGCTTGATGTATGCCAAGGTGTGCGACATTGTAGGGCACATACCCGATCTGTTTGCACACGGTCTACTTAGTAATGTTAGTTGACCTGTAGCTGGGGTTCAACTTTTTTATTGTATGCTGAAGTGGACTAGACATTGTATGGCTTATACCCCGAGCTGTCTATGCCTTAGGCATAAGGAGATGAGTTGCCTATGCCGAAGAGGCAATTCGGTCTTGTCTGCCCATGCCAAGGAGGTGACTGGGACTAGTTCGCCCATGCCGAAGAGGCGACTGGGACTAATTCGCCCATGCCGAAGAGGTGACTAGGACTTGCCTGTCCATGCCGAAGAGGCGACTAGGACTTGCCTGCCCATGCCGAAGAGGCGACTAGGACTAGTTCGCTCATGCCAAAGAGGCGACTGGGACTTGTCTGCCCATGCCGAAGAGGCGATTGGGACTTGTCGTAGTGTCGAGGTCTTTTATCAGCTCGGCATCATGGCCCTTGGGTTTCTGGGAGTGACTTGTTGTCTTCTCTCCAGTTCGGCGATCACATGTAGTATCGCCTTATGTTACCAATGTTCTACGCTCGAGGTACCTGTTTTCCTTCTAGGGTTTCGAGTTCGTACGTTCATTCCCCGAGTACTCGCTTTACTTGGTACGAACCTTCCCAGTTCGGTCCGAGCTTACCGAGACCGGGCTCAGGCACTATAACTTTCCGAAGGACTAGGTCTCTGACACAGAAGTATCACTTCTTGACCCGGGCGTTATAGTACCGAGCCACTCTCTGCTAGTAGGCTGCAGTCCAGATATATGCAAGGTCTCGTACTTCTTCTACCAGGTCGAGGTTGGTACAGAGCTCATCATCGTTGGTTTCTTCGTTGTAGGCTTCCAAACGTAGCGTAGGTACCTCTATCTCAACTGGAATCACCGCCTTCGTGTCATAGGTGAGGTTAAAGGGAGTCTCACCCGTGGCGGTCTTAATGGTGGTTCTGTAGGCCCATAAGACACTGGGCAGCTCGTCTACCCACAATCCTTTAGCTCGGGCTAAGCGAGCCTTTAGTTCACAGAATATGGCTCTATTGGTGACTTCTGCTTACCCGTTTGCTTAGGCGTGTGCCATCAAGGTGAAGTTCTGTTGTATTCCCATCTTGGCACACCAGTTCAGAAACTTGATGTCCTCGAACTGCTTTTCGTTGTCAGAGATAAGCACCCAAGGTAGCCCGAAGCGGCATACTATATTCCTCCAAAAGAAATTTTGTATACTTCAGGCTGTGATTGTTGCTAGGGGTTTCGCCTCCACCCACTTCGTGAAGTAATCCACCGCTACCACCAGGAATCTCCTCTGCCTTGTCGCTAGCGGGAATGGGCCAAGGATGTCGATCCCCACTGCGCGAATGGCCACAGACTAGTGAGATACTTCAGGTCGACAGCAGGTCGGTGGTGGATGTTGGCGTGCCTTGGACACTTGTCGCACTTCTTGACGAGTTCGAGTGTGTCTGCCTTCTTCGTGGGCCAATAATACCCTTGTCGCAGTGCTTTATGGGCAAGAGCCCTGCCCCCCAAGTGACCGCCACACAAGCCTTCATGAGTGTCGCGGAGAACGAGCTCGACCTCTGAGGGTCGCAAGCAGTGCAAGTAGGGGAGCGTGAAAGATCTCCGGTACAACTGTCTGTCTATGATAACGTACTTCGCTGACTGGCGCTCTACCTTTTGGGCCGCATTACGATCTGTAGGGAGGGTCTCGTGAAGCAAATAGCTCGCGAGTGGGTCAACCTAGCTCGGCTCTGCTTGTACTACAAGGACAACCTCTTCTGCCCCCCGAGAATGCTAGGCCGAGGCAGGTCCTCTATGTACACGGTCCTCATTATGTTACTACTTGTGCTGGCTAATTAGGACAAGGCGTCGGCCTCAACATTCTCAGACCTTGGAATTTGCCTGATGAAATAGGATTGGAAGCTGCGTAGAACTTCCCTGACCTTGGCTAGATAAGCATCCATGGTGGAGTCGCGAGCTTCATAATCGCCGGTGACCTAGTTGACCACGAGCTAGGAATCACTGTAGATGACAAGGTGTTTGGCTTTTACTTCTTTGGCTAAGGTGAGCCCGGCTATCAATGCCTCATATCTGCTTCGTTGTTTGTTGTTGCGAATCTGAATCGGAACGCGTATTCCAATTTCACCCCGCTTGGTCCATATAGAATTATGCCCGCTCCGCTTCCTTGTTGATTAGACGAGTCGTCGACATGGAGGATCCAAGGCTCCTTGTCCCAGGTCGGCCTTGCTCTGACCGGGACTGGTGCCGCGCTTGTTGAAGCTTTCTCTGCATGCCCGAGCTCAGCTAGTTCAGGGATTGCGGTTCTGAACGTGCATTCTGCCACGAAGTCAGCTAAGGCTTGGGCCTTAATCGCCATTTGAGGTTCGTACCGGATGTCATACTCGCTGAGTTCGATGGCCTACTTCGCCAGCCTGCCAGATACCTCGGGCTTGAGTAGGATTTGCCTCAGAGGTTTGATGATGAGGACGATGACGGTGTGGGCTTGGAAGTAAGGGCGAAGCTTCCGAGCTGCTATAACCAGTGCGTATGCCAATTTCTCGATCTCCAGGTATCTTGTTTCGGCATCCTTCAAAACCTTGCTGACATAGTAGATAGGTCGTTGGATCCGATCTACTTCCTTTATCTGTACCGAGTTGACTACCTCATCACTCACGGAGAGGTACAACTTTAAGATATCGCCTTCCTCGGGTTGGGTCAAAATCGGGATACTAACTAGGTATTTTTTCAGCTCGTCAAAGGCGATCTGGCACTCTGTGGTCCACTCGAAGTCTTTACTTTTCTTAATAACCTTGAAGAATGGCAAGCAGCGATCTACCGACTTAGACATGAAGCGACTCAGAGCGGCTATATGACCGTTTAGCCTCTGAACCTCCTTCAATTTGCGAGGTGGCCTCATATCTAGGATGGCCTTTATTTTCTCGGGGTTAGCTTCGATGCCACGTCGGTTCACTATGTAGGCCAGGAATTTACCGGAGGCGACATCGAAGACACACTTGTTAGGATTTAGTTTCATGTTATACTTGTGCAAAATTTCAAAAACACATCGTAAATCATTTATTAAAAATTTTGAAAACTGGGTCTTAACGACCATATCATTTACATAGCACTCGACCTTGTTGCCGATCAATGGCTCAAAAATCATATTTACAAGTCTTTGAAAGGTGGCCCTGGCATTTTTCAGTCCGAATGGCATGACCTTATAGCAATACAGGTCGAGCTCAGTAATAAATGTCATTTTTTCTTCATCGGTAGGGTCCATCTTAATCTGGTTGTATCCTGAGTATCTGTCCAGAAAGCTCAGCAACTCGTACCCTGAGGTCATGTCCAATAGACAGTCGATCTTAGGCAGTGGGAAACAATCCTTCGGGCAAGCTCGATCCAAGTCAGTATAATTGACGCACATGCGCCATTTACCGTTGGCCTTTTTTACCAGAACCAGGTTAGCTACCCAGCTCGGGTAATGGACCTCCCTGATAAAATCGGATGCAAGGAGCTTCCCGACCTCCTCGTTGACTATCCTCCAGCGCTCTGGGGCGAGGTTGCGCTTTTCCTCCAGCGCTATGAGTTATAATTTTTGAATCTATGTTGGGCATCTCTGCCACGGACCATGCAAATATATCTAGATTTTTAATTAAAAAACTTACTATCTGAGAACGGAGTGGTTCCTCGATCGATGCGCCGATCTGGAGAGTTTTGATTGGATCTTCTGCTAAGACCGGAATGTGGACCGTCTCTTCCGTTGGTGTAGCTCGTTCCTCAATGTACTCCGTAGGTTGCTCTAGCTCGATGTCATCCGCTAGCTTGGCTTTCCCCTTGAGAGCGGCAACATAGCATTTGCGAGACTCGAGCTGGTCACCTCACGCTACCCCTACTCCATAGTCCGTAGGGAACTTCTTGGCCAGGTAGTAGGTGGATATCACTACGCGAAGTGTGTGGGTAATGGGCTAACCTACTATGGCGTTGTACGGGGAGGGAGTCGCGACCACCAAGAAAGTGTGGTCAAATCTCACAATGTTAGGCCATGTGCCGACCTCTACAGGTATTGTGACTCGTCCTGGAGGATTGACTTCTTCTTCGCTGAAGCCTACCAAAGGAGTATTTGTAGGCTTGAGATCACCTTCCTAGAGCTGGAGCTTGTTCTTCATGTTCTAGTTCGCGAATTGAGGCTTTCCCTGCTGCTGAGGTGCAGCCCGTGATGATGGACCCGCCAGTAACCATATTAATTACTCCACTGATCGGTCTTTCCTCTGGTAGTGGTCTTTGTGGCTACTCACCCTGCCTGTTGCTGGACTTGGGAACGTTTCTTCTTTGCTCCCCCTGCCGATCTACTGAGTTCCTATTTTCCTTTTGTACAAAGATTTTTAAATATCCGCGACGGATGAGCTCTTCGATCTCGTCGCGGAGATTTCTACAGTTTTCGATAATATGACCGTGGTCTTTATGGAAATGACAATATACATTTTTATTTGTAGTGGCGGGATCTCCCCTCAACCGGGGTGGCCACTTCACATAAGAGGCGTCCTTGATCGCCATAAGAATCTCTCCCCGCTTCGCGTTGAGGGGCGTATAGCTAATCCTTTCGACCGGAGGAGTTCGGGAACGCTGATCTGATTTGTTTCCTCCTCTAATTGGAGACTTGCTTTTTCTTTGTTTGCTGCCACCGTTGTTCGAACTGTCGCCTTCTCTTTTTCTCTTCTCTATTAGGTTTTCACTCTTTTGGTTCATCTCCTCTTCGGTCCCGATGAATTGATTGGCGAGCTTGAGGAATTCAATGATGTCCTTGGGCTTGTTTGCCACTATGTGCCACCTAAATTCCCTATGGGTAATACCATTCTTTGTTGCTGTGAGTCTTACAGCGGGATCCAGGTCAGGAATCTGTAAACAAGTGTCGTTGAAGCATTTTATGTAGCTTCGGATCGACTCCCCTTCTCTTTGGACTATGCTGAGGAGGCTTTCTTGAGACCTCGGGCACTTCTTGCTGGTAATGAAGTGCAAAGTGAACATCTGCATGAACTGCGCCCAGCTTTTGATCATCCCTGGCACGAGGTTCTTGTACCATGTGCGAGGTACCCCTTTGAATGTTGTAGAGAAAGAAACACACATGCAAGACTCATTAGCCCCAACTAGATGCATCTAGGTCTGGAATGAGTCCACATGATCATTTGGGTTGAACGACCCATTGTACTTGTCCAGCGGAGGCACTTTGAAGTCTTTCGACATTGGGGTCACCAGGAGCTCGGAGGACAAAAATGATGACCTGGAGAGGAGGGGAACGATGTTTATGGCCTCCGAGCTTGCCTTCTCTTTACCTTTTGGCTGCTCAGGTTGACTAGGACCGGTGAGCTAGCTTGGCACTACAGTTCGGCGTGCCTTACGACGCCACCTTTGTTGCTTCTTGACTGTCTCTGCATTGGTGCTGTTGACCTCAGTGTGGTCGGGTAATGTCCTGGCACGGAGAGGTTCAGACTGTTGATGCTGGTTGTCGTGAACCGAGGGGCCTCGCCTAGAGTCCGCGACCAGAACCCCGAACCGGTTCCCTGCAAGCAAACCTTCATGATGCGAGGACCGAGGTGAAGTAACTCTGGCAGGCTGAGTGTTTCCCGACCTGTTCACGTTCTACGAAGCGGGAGGAGTAATATGTATGTCCCTCCTATCGTGGGACGAGACCTGGCTCCCAAGGGGCTGTGGAACTTAGGAAGTCTCTCCCTGGCGAGGAGGGCGAGTGTTCTGACAACGAGTCTTACTCTGTTGAGCTGCCGGATGTCGAGGTGGAACCGGCTGTTGGTAATGTTGCTGGAAAAAATGGTGCAAGACCTGTTGCTAGTAGTGCTGAAATTGCTGGACCTGTTGCATTTGGCCTTGAATAGCCCGCACGCAGTGTACTAGGTCGTCAAGTTGATGTTGTCCAACTCTAGAGGGAACCACAGATGGTTCAACAAAAGTTGCACCCACTATAGGAGGGAGTGGGGCGTTCACTAGCACAATTGCTTGAGGTACGGTCAGCATCGGGACCCCAGTCACAGAGAGCGGTATGTTGAACAGACCGATGCAAGCGGACGGGATCTGAGGTTACCCCCCGGAGACATTCATCTCATTATTCTGTCTGGAGTTGTTGGAGGATGCCATTGATCTGAGTTAAAGATTCTTGGTAGAAAGAGGCTTCTCATAGCGCTTCCCACAAACGGTGCCAATTGATGTTGCGCAATCTGAGTGCTCCTTGCTGGAGGTGATCTGGCTTCCCACAGACAACGCCAATTGATGTTGCGCAATCTGACTGCTCCCTGCTGGAGGTGATCTAGCTTCTAGTAGATGGTGGACTAGGTCGATCTACAAAAGGTGAATCAGAGAACCCAGGGTTGCTTATCCGACGAGGTCGCTCCAATGCTTAAGTCAGTATTTGGTTGCGAGCTAAAAGCTTTTGAATGCAGAGAGCTAGAGAGCAAAAAAATTACGCGTACCTTGCACCCTCGGGGGGTGGAGCCTTTATATAATGGAGTCCTCGCGGGTTTCGTGGAGTGGTTCCGGGATCTTCGTCACGATGAGATCCGTTTCCGCATTAATTGGGGAATAACGCTGCCAACTGATAAGGTTTATCACTTCCGCCCGAATCGGACGGGGAGATAATGCTAGCTGTTATTCGGCGTGATCCCGTGGAGTTTGGGAACTGTCGGAGGGATTTTCAGTATCACCACATAGTGGTAGATCGGTATCCCTGAGCTAACGTCTTTAAGTCTCGAACTGGATTGAGTACTGGGGTGACTTAGCATCAAGGTGTGCTTGTTGCGATCTCGTGCCGAGGCGATCTCATTTCGATGTAACCTTGTCTCGACGTAACTTTAGCTTGGGGTAGCTGGGTACCTGAGGTCGTTCTGTTATGGACTGGTCATGCTGAGCTGTCATCTATTAGTCAGGTCGCATCCACGTGTCCCCCTATTATGAGTTTGGGCCAAATCACCCTTCATCAACAAACTACAAAGAGCCTTGGGTGGAAATGTCAACACTTCATGTTTAGTAATTGGTATGGTTTTCCTCAACAGTCAACACGAACCCGATCAACAGTTCATGATGTCAACGGATCAGAGACAAGCAAGCCTCAACCCTAGGTCCAAGTAAGCCTGACCCAACCCTAACCCCATGGTGTTGATACATGAATGCGGGTTTATTATCTTGGCCCATTTGCGGGTTTGGGGCGGTATCATATTTCCAATCCCCGATCCCAATTTGAATTCCCGACTCCAGGGATAAAGATGACCCTCCACATCTCTGATACCTTGATAGGGAATTCGGATTTAATTTTAAAAATACATTAACTTAAAATAAAGGAAATTTTTGAAAAATAAATATATTTTAATATGAATAATATAAATAACATTATATATACATATATTTAACATATATAATTAGGGTAAAGGTGGGGCAGGATAAGGAATTTATTCCTCATCCCGGTCGAGTATTACTATCAATCCCTATCCCTATTAAGGCATTCTTTAGGTTATGTTTGGTTTGAAGGAAAATATAGGGAAAGGAAGGGAAAGATAGGAAAACCAATACAGGGTTGTAAAGGTATCCCTACCTTTCTGACTTAAAGGCCAGCCCATGCATAAGCCCTATATATTTCTGACTTAAAGGCCCAATCTGTTTAATATAGCAGCCTAGTGTAAGCCAAGATTGATCAAACCTACCCCAACCGAAACCAAATTAACCAAATTATGAATACCCCTATTCACAACCCCACCCCCCATGCCCCAACAGCTCATGTGAGAGCAAGATTTGATCCTAAGTCTCCATACCAACTAAATAAAGATAAAATGGGATTCCTCTAAGCAAAAACTTTGTACACACCATGAAATCATGGCACTATTGTTATTTATTGGCAACATTAGAGATATTCACAATGTGTGAAAGGGTGCATTCTGAGCAGAGATTTTGCTTGCAAGAAATCGGGCTAGTCAGAGACCTTACCAACTAGGCCAATAGGCATCGTCACATATATAAGTGTTTTAATATCATTTATGGGAGCACTTCTTTTTTGCTCTTTTTGCATTTAAGAACTCAAAAGTCTAGTTGAAATTGTTTGGCACAACATGTTTAACTCTTTGTGGGTTGTGGATAATTTTCAGCCATTTTATAGGATAAGTAGAAGATATTTTTATGGAACTCCAATCTCCTACCCACAAGCTCTTCCCACACCCCTACCAACAAGACACTATCACCTATATTGGGAACATCTCACATGAATGACAACAAGAGAATTAGGCATGATTCTAATTGAGTTCGAATTTCGAGTTAAGCTCGATTAAATATTAACATACATAATACATTATGGAAAATATAAGAATCAGTACATTGCAGCATTCTCGTGAGTCTGAGAACACACTTTGCTGTTTTTTCCCTTTTTTTTAATCAAATGAGACTTGGGAGACCAAACATCTCAGTCAGAACCTATCAAGATCAAACGTTGCGTTCTCATTCTTATCTTGCAGAACCTCACACAACACTCCCTCTCTTTCTTCTCAATCTTCTCTTACATAACAGATTTCTTCCTCATAGCCACTCTTCCCTTCTCATAGCCACTCTTACAACAAAACCATCTTTTTTTTTTCAGACACAGAGACGTTTTTTTTTTCTCTTACGCACCATTGTCTCTTTTCAGACACAGAGACGTTTTTCTTTTCTCTCAGTCACCATTTTCTCTTAAGGCATAGCATAGGTTTCAGCAGCTCCTCTAGCTTTAAAACGCTTCATTTGTATCAATTGTAGTTGTTTCAGTGCTTCACATTTTTCCCGATTTCAATAGATCCAAATGCGAAATGACGGGTCGTCACAGACCTGTTTGTGTAAGGTATGGGTCCAATGGACCTGTGTGATGGACGAGTCATTACTATGACAAGCCGTGCATGACACGGATCCGTTGAACCATGTGATGCTATATATTATAAAAAATATATCATATATAATATAAAAATATTTTCATTTTTGAACTTCTGATTCAAACTCGAACAAGAAAATAGAGTTTGAATCAAGCTCAAGCCTAACAGTATTTTAATCAAATCAAGCCAATAAATGCAAAAAATAGCTTATCTCAACTCGATTACACCCTACTACTTAATGTCCAGTGGGTAAGGATCTGAGAAGAGTTTGTGTATAGGAGATCCCAGCTCTTTTTAGTGGCTACATTTTTGGTGTTCACAGTAATGAACCCACGTGCATATTTTTATGAGTTTAAGATTCCCTTTTAAATGCCTCTAGCCTAGCGCCCTTCCAATTATTTGTTAGGTTAAGTATAGAAATGATGCAAATAAGTGTGAATGCAAATATATAGAATGTAAAATGGTTTATATAAATTGTAAAGTTGGATTAATTTTGCACTAACAAATTTACCATCTTACCAAACATGCTTTTAGCTGTAATGAATGCAAACACTAATTCCAATAAAGCATATGCCTTTTTTATCAAAAGTCCGCTTGAACGCAAATTTACTTTTTTTTTATTGATGTACTTTTATATCTTATTATCAATGTAAATATGCATTGGAAAATGTGTTTTCACTCATTTGTCAATGCATAAATGTAATGTTGCCAAATACAAGCAAAAGTGAACTAGAGTGCAAATTTACCCTGAATTGGGATTTACACTCCATTTGCATCATTTCCAAACACGACCTTAGTATTTTAAAATGATTACAATGTCCCTAATGCTTTCAAAACCGAGATTCTTTCCATTTTTCCTTGTATTTGTCCATTTAATGTCAAAATCAATGTTTTAAAAATCAACTCAAAACTGAAACCACTTTGGCCACCAATTTCTAGGTGAGCAATTTGACCATCTAGTCTGAACGAGCTGGCTAGTTATAATTTAAAAAAAAATAATTAAAATAAAATGGCCCAAAACTGTTGTCTAGATTGAACAGGTTGACAGTTCGACCATTCAAGTCAACAAATTACTGAGCAAATCAATGTTTCTGGCCAAAGAATTGTTTAGGGGTAAAACAAAACCAGTTGCCTTGCTAGTTCCAGACCAAACAGTCCAACCATCCAGGTCAACAACAGTTAAAAAGCTATGATAAAAATTTTCCACGAGCAAAAGCATTTACTTATAGATAATTTTTAAACTATATATTTTAGCACTCCCAACCACTGTCTAAGTTGTGTTTGGGTGTAAGCACTGTCCATTCTATTATAACCTTATAGATTAGAAAGGTAGAGGATGTTTTGGAAGCAAAACATTGACTGGCTTATTTTATGTTTTGAGTGATGAGAACATTGAAAAGAAAAACATAAGGGCCCAATAATTTGGTTTGTTGTTAGTCAGGTGTCACTACAAACAATTACAAATATAAAGTGAAAGTGAGAGAAAAAAAAGAATTGGGTAAATTGCTAAAACCTCCCTCGAAGTTTCTAACCATTGCAATCACCTCTCCATTTGTTAGTATCCTCTAAAAAGATACATGAAAATGTCCAAAATATCGATGCAGTTATTTTTTATGAAAATGTTTGTTTTCCAAATTTTCTCTTCATATGAATCGCTAGCCCAAACCTTTCCAATCCCTTTTTAAAATTGATTTTTTTTTTCCAAATGTCTTCATATCAATTGCTCAAAGTTAAAGTTGCAACTTTTAAATTCTCAATTTTTTTTTTGTTTTTCCTGTAGATACCAATCTCAATAGAAATTGCTTAGGTATTCTCTATTTTTTTTTTGGACATTTTAGAAAGTTTAGGAAGGCAATTGTAATTACCAAACTTCAGGGTAGGTTTTAGCTATGGCCAAACTTCAATGGAGGTTTCAGCAATTTACCCAAAAGAATAAGAAGAAAAACAAGAAAGAGTCTTATAAATTCAAAGAAATCTCAAATGGGTAAAATGTGAGTTGGACATGAAGTATTAAGATTGACCGAACACAAGGGGTGTGGTTAGAGTTAAATGCACCTAGTCCCATGTATGATCAAGCAAATAAGGCCATGTTTGGTTCAATTCTCATTCTTTCTCATTCTTATCCAAGATGAAATTCTAAAATGGACAAGAATGGGTAAAAATTGGCAGAATGAGAAAATATTGCTATGAACCAAACACTTTTTTCCTAAAAATGAATTCTTTTCAGATTGACAAGTGTCCTATGTTGCTCCTTTTCATTCTTAAAAAAAAATTGTGTCGGTATTCATAAACTGCTAGCCTAGGTTTGCAACAATCAATGTTAATAGTTGGCATAGATGTTTTGTCAAAGTACTTTCGTAAAAGTGCTTTATAAAAGTACTTTCATAAAATTATAAAAGTAATTTTTTAAAAGTGCTTTTATAAAAGTAATTCCATAAAAGTGCTTTTATAAAAGGAACTTTCGTAAAAGTGTTTTTATAAAAGTGCTTTCGTAAATGTACTTCCATAAAAGTTCTTTCGTAAAAATACTTCCATAAAAATGTTTTCATAAAATTACTTTTATAAGTGTTTTCATAAAAGTACTTTTATAAGTGTTTTCATAAAGTGCTTCTATAAAAGTACTTCGTAAAGGTGTTTTTATAAAAGTAATTTTGTAAAAATGATTTTATAAAAGTACTTTCATAAAAGTTTTTATAAAAGCGCTTTTGTAAAAATGTTTTTATAAAAGTGTTTTTATAAAAGTACTTTTGCAAAAGTGCTTTAGTAAAATACTTTTATAAAAGTGCTTTCATAAATGTATTTTTGCAAAAGTGCTTCGTAAAAGTGCTTTTGCAAAAGTAAACACCTATGGCAACAGTTTTGTAGGCAAAGTGCTTTAGTAAAGTACTTTAATGAAAGTACTTTCACAAAAGTGCTTTCATGTAAAAGTGCTTTAGCAAAAGAAAACATTTACGACAACAACTTTGTAGGCAGAGTTTCCTCAAATAATGAAAATGAGCAAGATGAGGCATGATTATTTTTCATGCTACAAGCTACTCAATTTTTGTGATATGGGGCTAATTTTTCATTCTAAAAAGAATGTGGCCCATGACAAGAATTTTGTAATCAAAAACTCTAATGCCATTCATTCTTGCCTTGAATGAGCAAAAATTAAAAGAATGAGGCCCAAAGCATGAACCAAACATGACTTAATTTGCCATTAGTGTTTTCGATCTATGATGGAAATAGCTAGTTAGACTAGGTAACCTATCAAACCGCTAGGAGTGGATTTGAAGCAAGTCATTCATGAATCATTCAAGATCATTTCATGAAAAGTTTATTTCGATTTGCTATGTGTTTGGTATGGCTTCCATTTATTTGATAAAAGGTGCCATGTCATCGCTAAATCAGCATTTGTCCTATCATGTTGATTTGTACACATAATTATTGATAAATTTTGGTCTTGATTTACATGCACACGAACCATTGGGGAAAGCTTCATTTTAACGCTTCCCCCAACGGTTAAGCATTTATTTTTTGTTCCGCTGATGTGGTGCTTAATGGCACCTAGCGACGTCTAGTTGTCAACAAATTCCAGAAAAAGCATTTATCAACCAATTATTCTCGATTTTTAAGACAAATCAAGTACAAAACATTTAATTAATAAATGGAAGCTATACCAAACGCATACTTGGTCTAAATGGAGCTTCAATTAATTTTCAAACCCAACATATGAGTTCCATGGTTAATTGAGCCGAGCTCAAATAGTATGAAGCTCTACTCGTGAAACAATCTCAAATTTATATATTTTTAATAGTTTTTAGTTTAACATTTTTGTACATTTTATGATTTTAAAAATTAAACAAGCAAATTATTTCTAAGTTTGATGAGAGAAAACAATTTTGATGTATTTTATTTTCTGGGTTTTAAATGTTAAACAAGCAAGGCAAGTATTGATTTTGAGCATAGTTGAACTTAAACGTATGAGCTTTTGTGTCAAACAAAATACAATCTAGTATTTCTAACTTGAATTGAGCTCAAGCCCAAACTTGGGATTTATGCTTTTCTATCGAGCTGAGCTCAAATAATCTAATATTTAGCTCAACTTGGATTGCATCCACTCCTACAAGGCTACAAACCAACTGACTTAGTCAACTACTTAAAGACCCAACTAGTTAAGCTATTGAACCATTTGACTTGTGGCCACAAATTAGACATTTATTAGTTTCTCCTTTTAAATTATGGTTCTCATTTGTCACATCTGTTTTTTATTTAATACAATGAATATATAATATTAGAGACATCCATATAAATATGGAATCTAGTTCACTTCCGCTTCATATTTGGCTTGTTTTTTTTGTTTGTGAGAAGTAAAATGATATGATTTCCACTTTCTGAAAGAGAATGGATCATTATTAAACTATTTTATAGAATATTTTACATTTAATTATTTTATCTTAGGAATTTCGACTATGACAACCTTTGAAATTTGAAAAAAAAAAACACTTTAGACCCTAAAGAATCAAAAGGACCATTTTCATCCTCCAATTACAATGGAAAGGCCACTTTAAGAAAAAATAGATGATGTTAAAGACATTGTTGACAAATCCGATAGACAGTGAATAAATTAATAAAAATAGGAAAATTTTTGGTTGATAACATTATTGAGAAAGCCACCTTACCATGACAGTGGAGTAAAATAGTAATTATCCCTTATTTTCTTTTGACCAAAAAGTTAGACATGGGCATGAATGGGTTAATGTGTCCAGCCCAAAAACGTTCTCAACATCATAGGCTGTTGGCCCAACAGCTAAAGTTCTCTAATAAAAATATGCTTACGTGGCATTGCTTAAGTTTGAAAAGGCCACTTATCTTAATTTACTTAATTAATAGTAACTTAATTTACGTAATTGACTTAATCAAATAGTTAATTTACTTAGCTGACTTAATTTACTTATTAGTTTAATTAATTAACTTAATTTCTTTAATTGTTCTATTTACTTAGCTTAATTTACTCAATCAATTCACTTAATTTCATGATTTTAAAATCATCATCGATCTAGACAATCAATTGAACCGTTCAACCCAAAAACTGGTCAACTATCCAATTCTATTTTATGTTAGGCCTGGAATTTTCCAAAAAAATGTTGACTTAGTCAACAAATCATTGATCTAAATAGTTAAACCACTTTTGGTTTTCAAATCATCATTGACCCATATGGTCAGACCGTCTAGCCCAAAAATTGGTCAAGAGACCAACCACCCGATTAAACCATCAACCCATTTGATTCAAACAATGGTTTTGGGCACTTTTTTATTTCAATTACTTTTTATCTTTTAGTTTTTAAATTGCCACAAGGTGATCCATTCAAATTGAAAGATTGAATTATTAAACCAGAAACCGGTGGCCAAAGCCCAAAATGGTTCCATTTTTGGGTCGGTTTTTAAAATCATTTTTATTTGGCTTAATTTATGTATTTAGATTTTATTTAATTAACATAGTTTCTTTAATTAATTTAATTTGCTGATTCAATTGCTTAATTTACGTAGTTGGTTAATCTACTTAATTATCTTAATTATTGTAATTTACTTAATTAACTTTATACCATCATGGATCTTGAGATAATTTACTTAATAAACTTTTTTGAAGTGGTCTTTTTCAAACTTTAGGGTCTAAAGTGGCTTTTTCTAACTTGAGTAGTGACATATAAGAATGCTTTTATTATTTTTTATTATCTAATGGGAAATTGTCTAAAACTCACCATGAGTTCTCAACATTTCTCTTAAACTCACCACAACTTTTCAAAATGTCTAAAACTCACCATGTCAGTAAGTTTTTATTTTTCAAAACTCACCTTTTGTTAGTGCACTGTTAATGCTTCTTAATAAAGGTGTCCATGCCATCATAAATAATATTTTTTATGATCAAATTACCCATGAATGGTGAGTTAGAGGGAAAATGGTCTTTTTCAGCTTTCAATTTTCTTGTTTTTTTTTTACATTTTTAGTGTTTTGTTAAAATTTCCAATGTTTTTTATAGTTTCCGTTTTTTACATTTTTCTATTTTCTACAATATATATATTTTCCTGTATTTTTTGTTATTTATTTGCAATTTTGTGTTTTTTCTATAATTTTTTGTGTTTTTTCTACAATTTTTATTTTCTAATTTTGTTTTTCAATTTCTATAGTTTCTATAATTTGAAAATATTTTTTTATTTTTTTTTGCAATTTCTATAATTTTATATATATTTTTGTAATTTCTATGTTTCTATGCATTTTATATTTGAAGATATTTTTTTGAAAATTTTCCTTTTTCATGTCTAAATATTAAAAAGGTAATATATTAACACCCGTTAATTTATTTTATATATATTATATTTTTCCATGGAGGTTAAAATGGTAATATATTAGCACCCTTTAGTCTATTTAACGTCATGTTAGTGACATGGTGAGTTTTAGACATTTTCGAAAGTTGTGGTGAGTTTAAGAGAAATGCTGAAAACTCATAGTGAGTTTTAGACAATTTCCCTTATTTAATTGACCTGTCAACAACATCTCTAACATCGTTTGTTTTCCCTTAAAGTGACATTTCCATCATAGTTCAAGGAAAAAAAACGGCCCTTTCAATTCTTTAAGATCTAATGTAGTTTTTTTTGCAAAGTTCAAGGGTTGTCAGAACCAAAAACCCTTTTATCTTATAAAAAACAATCAAAATTTCGATAATTTAGCCACTTCATGCATATAATCAAAACTTTGGTTAATTCAGCAATCAAAATTTCGGTTATTATTATTATTATTATTATTATTATTATTATTATTATTATTATTATTGTTATTATTATTATTATTATTATTATTATTATTATTATTATTATTATTATTATTATTATTATTATTATTATTGATGCTCGGGATGGGCCGAAGACAACATTGTAATTTCGCTCCTAAGTTGAGGTGTCCGAGGTCCAAGGTGATTGAGGTGCTCGAGGTCCGAGGTGGCCGAAGTGTCCGTTTCCGTGTTAGGTGGGAATAGTGCCACCAACCGGTAAGGTTGCCCACCTCCGCCTGAATTAGGGAGTGGGTGAGCTAATGTAGCCGTTACAAAGTACGATCCCGTAAGATGTAGGGTACAATGATGAGGTCCTCGGGGTTGTCACATAGTGGCGAGCTGCTTGGTGGTGAATTGCCCTGGTGGTGAGCTGCTTGGAAGCGAGTTGTCTAGTGGCGAGTTGCCTGAGGTCGTGTTCTTCAGACCCGACCTGCTCTGAGTGTCGAAGTGCCTTAGTACCGAGGTGATTTTGCATTGAGGTGGGCTGGTCTCGAGGTCGATTCTTTTCGAAGTGGGCCCAACTGTCTGAGCTCGATCTGTAGCGGACTCGGTACCATTGTCCTGGTCGCAAACTGGTACTGGGATGATCTTAGCCCGAAGTAACTTTAATTCGGGGTACCAGGGTACCCAAGGTCGCTCTATAGCGAGTTGTTTTATGCTGAGCTGTCACTTGTGTTGAGTCATGTCCACGTGTCTCCCTGTTACGAGGTCAAGCCAAATTTCGCTTCATCAAAAGTCATGGCCGGCCTCTACAAAAACCGTGAAGAGGTAATTTCCTCGTTTATTTCTCCATCTATTACCATTTAGCTACTTTTGTTTCAATTGTATCCTAATTTTTTGCTCGGTTCATTCAAAGTTCAAACTGAGATCATTAGAATTTTTAATTCTTTTGCAAAATTATTGCATCATAATTTCTGCAATTTTTGCTATTTTTTTTTATTTTCATGCATTTTTTGCTTTTTTATTTTTATTAGAGGCAAAATTGAAAATCATAGCTGATTCCGATTCTAACTTTTTCATAAACCAAACAACATCAATCAGAATCCAATTCTGATTCCTATTTGAATCAAACATGTAGGGGGAATAAATCATTCCGATTCTGATTCTAAGAGATTCCCATTTCGATTCCAGTTCCGATCACAAACCAAACGAACCCTTTTCCTTTCACAAAACGCAAGTCCAATGGAAGTAGGCTCAATTCCACTATATCAGTTGGTATGTTAAAAGTTTCGGTAGCAAACCGAAGCATTGAATTCAATCTCGTCTCCTACGCGCTACGCCAAACTTGCCTTCGGTTTCATGTCTCCATGACCATGCAAAAAAAGGGAAAATAAATTTACTCATTTTCCGCGCTCACTCTCTCATCTTAGGCATATAGACATTGACATGCCAAATCCCACTGTAAATATGTAAAATGTTTTCTCTAAATCAAATCTGATCAATTATATAGGGAGCTTAATTATGTCGTATCTATTTTTGCCACCTTGATGGATCTTATTAAACCATCAGCCAGATAGGAGTCTCACTGGATTTGCCACATTCATAACTCATTCATATACCTATTACCATCATTATACATGATTTCAAAGGGGTATCGATCTCTGAACGAACATGTGATAAGGTCATATGCATGGGCCCTTTTTCATGAATAAATAATACAGAAAAAGGAATCATAGAGTCACTAAATTAATTGCTATGTGGAAGACATAATGCTCAAAGCGACCCAAATATGTAAATGCATGCTTCAAAGACACATAATAATAAGCCCAGCAAGCAGGTTTCTACCAGTCCAAACGCCTTATAACCAAAGCTAAGCCCGATCCAGCCCGGCAACGGTCTCCTTCATGGAGTTCACATCAGCGCTCCACCGGCACCCCACAACAAATCAGAACCATAAATTGGGAATATCTCCCAATGACAAGTACAGAAGATGTTTTCAATGCACACTGAGATGTGCATATGGAGCATCTGTGGGGCAGCATACTTTGAGGCACTGATGTGATCTCTCCTTCATGTGTCTGAATTTGCAAGAAAGCCCAACAGAGCATGCCCCATATCACATCCCAATCACGTATTGGGAACATCTCTCAATGACTAAATACGAGAGATGTTCCCAATGCATGTTGAGATGTGTATGTGGGGCACCTATTAGACTTGTTCATGGGCCAGGCTTTCA
Source organism: Nelumbo nucifera (assembly GCF_000365185.1). Next base: position 4,872,198 of record NW_010729107.1, read on the forward strand.
CTTGTTATCTACATAATTTATTTAGGCCCGAGCCTAACCCTCACAAAATCCTGAGGCCCAAGGATAAGCTTGAAGCCTGAGTTGTTGTTAGCAAACTAAAGGGGAGAGAGAGAGAGAATGGAATGTGTATTCAAAGATCAGAGAGAATCAGAGAATGGAATGCTTCACTGCTGGAGAGATTATAATGTTTGTCACCTCGTCAGTTGCCGCCTGTGTAAGGAAATCAGAGAATGAGACGCCTCGTCGGAGAGATTATAACATTCGCCGCCTCATCTGTCGCCAGTCATCACTTGTGGAAGGAGATTAGAGAATGGGATGCCTACCAGAGAGATTATATCGTTCACCGCCTCATCCGTCGCCGGTCACCTCCTATGGAAGGAGATCATATGATACTGCTGCTAGCCTGCTAATCTACTACCGCCTGTTGCTGATCTGGAAGAGAGGAAAGTTGCAAACTCTTTCAGGTTTGAACAGAAAACAGGTTGAGCTAAGGGAGGTATTTAGTATTGAATGAAAAATTAGGGTAATGAATTTAAGAAAACAATTTATATTATTATATTTTTAATAATATATATAATATAATATATAATATTATCGGGCCAAGCCAGGCTTTTTATATGAAATCCCGAGCTCAGACTTACCTGCCTAAAAATATGTCCAAGCCCGAGAGCGGGCTACGCCGTCAAACTACCCGGCCATAAACAGGTCTAGCGCCTATGGAGCGCCAATGTGAACTGTATGGGTATATCCCACGGGACCCAAGATCCAGCCTGACAATAATATGTTGAAATGAATTTACATCTGCTAGACTGCTACAACCGTGGTTCCTTGCAAAGTGCAACTGCAATCCCCCAAATGAAATAAATTCAAAATATCACGTGAATTGCTTTTTTATTATTAATTTCAATGCTGAGTGGTGTGTTTTAGGGGCTGTTTTGATGGCGTTTAATTGATAAACATTTTGTATGAGGTTGCCTAAAAAAACATCATTTTTAAGGATTAGTTTGGAAATAGTATAAATACAAATATGTAGAGATAGTAGAGTGCAAAACCTTGTATTTTATATTGTATGTATTTATATTTTACATATTTATATATGTATTTTTTCTGAAATGAGCCTAAGGCTTAGTTTGGAAGGAGTACAAATACAAATATGTGGAGTGTAGAACCTTGTATTATGTATTATTTTGTATGTCTTTGCATTGTACATATTTGCATTTGTACTCCTTCCAAATTAAGCCTAATACAAATACAAATTTGTAGAGTATAAAACCTTATATTTTGTATTATTTTGTATGTATTTGTGTTGAGCATCCTATCCAATAATACATGGCGGCAATCCTCTGGAATTTTTAAACTTTTAAATTATTGTTTATCCTTACCTATCATTATCTTTATTATCTGTTGTATCTTATTTAAGAGAGAGTTTCTCTCCATGTAAACTTGTATCTCCTATAACAAATTATAAATACAATTCATTGGATCACTCAAACTGAGTGAAATCAATTTCAATCCAAAACTTGTGTTCATTCAATTTACACTGTATATATTTGTATTTATACTCTTTCCAAAATGTTTTGAATCCAGATAACAGATTTGCTCTTTACGAGGCTCGCCTCAACTTTACAGCACTTTAAGTCAGGCATTGAGAAATGAGAATATCTCCTACGTTGATGTTGTCATTCCTAGGAAGATATTCCTAATGCAGGGCTGCGATAAAACTATGAGGTCGGTGTGAAGTGTGATGCGTCACTCCATGAGGAGCAAAATCCGATTTCAAATGTTTTCTTACAACTAAGCATCACATCCGCCAAACAATAAAAATATTGTCCATATATTTGAAAAATGCCATTTTTTACATTTCTTTGATAAATGGCTCTTATATAACTTGAGAGAAACATTTATTAATTAAATGATCAACCAAACAATAAAGGTTACATTGATGAAACATCCCTTGAAGTTTGGTAATTGCAATCACCTCCCCAAAACTTTTTGATAGAATTACAAATAGATTCTCTCTATTAGAATCTTCTAAAAAGAGATACAAAAATGTCCAAAATACCCATATGATTACTATCATGCTGGTTTCTACATAAAAAAACAATACAGACTTTATAAACAACAAAAAATTGAGAATTTAAAGTTGCATCTTTACATTTAAGCAATTGATATGAAGGATAAATTTGGAAAACAAATCAATTTCAAAAAAGAGATTTGAAGGGTTTGGGCTAGCAATTGATATGAAGGGCAAATTTAGAAATAAATTAATTTCAGAAAAGTGGTTGGAAGGGTTTGGGCTAAAGATTGGTATGAAGGAAAATTTGGAAAATAAATTAATTTCAAAAAAGAGATTGAAAGGGTTTGGACTAACCATTCATATGAAGAAGAAATTTGGAAAAATAAACATTTTGGTTAAAAGTAATTGCATAGGTATCGTAAACATTTTCATACATTTTTTTAGAAGATTCTAACAAAAGGGGTCTACTTGCAACTATATTAGCAAGTTCAAGGGAGGTAATTGCAATTACCAAATTTCAAGGGAGGTTTTAGCAACAACCAAAAACTTTAGAGAGATTTTATCAATTTACCCAACAATAAATGAGGTGTTTCTCTGTTAAATGCATGCTTCGAATTCGGATACCATCCTCACAAGACTATGCTCACACCTCCCTCACACAACCACTTGCAGTTGTGCATTGGGAATATCTCCCCATGAATAAAAACATTTAGGCTGAGTTTGGAAGGAGTACAAATGCAAATATGTAGAGTGCAAAACCTTATATTTTGTATGTATTTAAGCTGTACATATTTGTATTCATATTCCTTCCAAACTGAGCCTAAGTACCAATATATTCTTAATACACAGTTGCCAGTGGCTATGAGGACGATGTGAGCACGGTCTTGTGAGGACTGAATCCGATCTCGCCTACTTCGTGATGAACTGGTATAATTGCTCAAAAAAAAAAAACATCATCCATACCAAATACATCTTAATTAGGGATTGAAAAGTTATGTTACGGCCCTCCACTAAAATCACCACGATGAGATATGTACGATAAAATGATCAAGTGTTTCTTTGGGTTTTAGGACCCATTTAGACAAAATCCTAAGGTTGTAATTTGAATAGGGATATGCTCATCACAGAATGCACCTCACACCAATTTTATAGCCACATCCCACTGTATATTGGGAACATCTCCCATGAATAATAACTTGTAAGAATAAAAAATATTCCCACTTTGTGAGGAACAATTTGGACTCTTGTAATTTAACAAAAGGCTTTTCATACACAAGAGAAAAGAAACACTTGGCCGGTGATTTGGTGTAGAGTGGGACTTCCGAATTAACTGCACAGCTGTGTTACTAGGGTGCAATTTGAGCGGGTTTGAAGATTAAGCCCGAAGCAGTGTAAAATACAATAATTCAATGCCCGTTTGGGAGGGCATTCACATAGGAGCTATTTGCTTTGCAAAATGAGCCCCATACAAAAAGCCTAAAAAGCTATATTAGGTAAAAAACTTGGAAAGCCTCAATATGTTTTCATTGTCATGAAATCGATCTTTCAGTGAAATTAATTTATGGCCCATTTGGTTCATAGGAATAAGGGTTTGAAATCGAAATTAGAATGAGTCATTTCGATTCCAACTGTTTGGTTAGTTGAATCGTACACCATTTCCATTTCTAATGGCATTCCCCATTTGAAGGAATAATCATTCACTCTCCATCGGGAACAAAATCTCATTTAAACTTATTTTAATTCTGATTCTTGTTTAAATCAAATAAACTATGTAAATAAACCATTCTGATTTTATTTTTTATTATAAACAAAACAAATACTTATCAGCTTAATCAAAGTTGAATAGCTACTGTCTCACAGCATATACCAGCCGAACATCTTGTATGTTATTATTACAGGAAACGGGATCTGCTCCTCACAAATGGGCGCCTCACATGCACATTTACCGTGCATTAAGAACATCTCCCATGAATTGATAAATATGAGAGATATTTCTAATATACAGTAGGATATGCGTGTGAGGTGCAGGTCTTACCTCTTATTACAGGAGACGTTTCAAACACACGTGGAATGTAGCTGTCAGGTCGATGTGAGGAGCAGATTCTAATTCCTCCCCATGGTCGGGGATAATACGATGGTTGTCTTTTTATAGGTATATAATTTTTAATTTAATTAAAAGTGAAAAACAACTAACCTTTATTTTGGCTGTATGGTGTTTTTCTGGTTTTGTAAATTTTTAGTTAAACTAACTTTTATTTTCATTTTATACTTTATAATTTTTTAATTAAATTTAAAAAAAAAACAACTAACGTTTATTTTGGCTGTATGGTCTTTTTCTAGTTTTGTAAATTTTTAGTTAAACTAACTTTTATTTTGGCAGTATGCCGTGGCATAACGCTGTGCGTCAGCGAAATGTTATCCGTAACACACTGCCAACAAACGCAGCCAATTCGGAGTCCGGATCCGGGCTCGGGACTTACATCAATTCTCTGGTTGATGTGACTTGTGACTTGTGAGGCAGTGAGGGATCCGGGATCTCGGTGATTCAAGATCATTAACACACGTGGCAAGGAAGATAAACAGTGGGGAACCTGTTTTGATAACAAGGATCCTTAGCCTGGATGGTCCCTGGGTCTATAACCGTATATTCTGACCGTATATTCTGAATCCAACAGCTGATGCTTATTATGGTTGTGCAACCTCGGGATAAAGATCCAACGGTAAGCAGCTGGGAGTTCTGGTCCCTGGGGGCCGGGAGTTACATTTGGACGGTTTGGATCGACGACAATCTGTTCGAAATGTGAAATATAGTTCCAGGGAAGTCGCAACTCGCAAATTAGACAACTTCAATACCACGCCCCCCAAAACCCGCGCCAAAATAAAACGGGAAAGAGCGAGATGTTGGAAGGCTTGAAGCATTCGGATCGGATATATCGAATTTCAGGGATCAGGTTCAGGGGCGATTCATCCACAAAAAGTAACAGAATGTTTCCTTTCTTTTCCTTTCCTTCAAAGAGAAGAACGGAGGAGTGAGAGAGGAATCATGGCCGGGTGATTATTACGAAGGAAAACATCTCTGGTTTTATCCACAAGAGAGTGGGAGATAGATCTTCGATCAAACCCTAGAAATGGAGGAGAAAATGATACAGCGGTTGGAGTCCGTAGTAGCTCGTCTGGAAGAGCTTTCTGTTGGGTTCCGTCCCGTGAGTTCGTCGGAGGTGGGTGTGGATGCACGGATGGATCCGATAATCCTTGCTTACGATGATCTCATGGCGAATTTCCTCGGTAGGGTCTCTGCCGCTGCGGAGAATATCGGGGGAAAAGTTCTGGAAGTGACGAAGGTCGTCGAGGAGGCATTCTCTGTTCAGAAGGAACTTCTTGTCAAGGCCAAGCAATGTCAGGTCGGTTTTCTCCTGGTTCAAATAAATTTTTGTTGAAGTTTGTGAATTTGGAACTTTTTATTAGAAATGGGTGCATTCTTGTGTTTATTTCTTGTCCTACACTTGTATCCGTTGGAAAAGATCAGCAACTTCTGTTTATATTGCTCTGCTATTGACATCGCGTGTAGGAAGGTTCTTATATTGGTTGATATGATTGGATCTAGTTTAATTATACGATACTGAATTTGGACCAGTTGATTCTGATATTTCGTCATGAGTTTGGTTGGTTTGACAAGCTTTCTATACAAGTTATAGGTTCCTTCTGATTTACGAGAAAAAACTAGTCAACTTTATATTGCATCTGTAGTTCCTTTCTTTATGTAGCGAATAACCAAGCATGAATAGCTTGATTCTCTAATGGAAGATATACGGTTATATATACATTTTTTGCCTAGGCCTTGGGATTTCATGGAGAATATCAGTCTTGTTTTCTTTACTGTAATGAACAGCAAAACTCCTTATAATATTATCCTATCACAGAAAAATGGTTAGGCATTGCTGATTATTGCTTAATATTGTTTTTGAACTAATATGCTCATGCAAGCTCACCCATACAGTAATATTTACCCTATTGATTGTCTCCATGCTGCCTGCCTGAAAAGTAACTCTTTATGGATCTTCTTTCATTTGAACAAAACTTGCAAGCTGCAACATAAATCCTTAGGGCCATAGATTTTACCATGCATCGATTAAAACAACCTATGAGTAGTGATCTCCAGGAAGTAACAGAGCTCTGTAACAATCTTCTGTCATTGGTAGAGCTTTCACAAGTTGAAATTGTAAAAGTCCTGAAGTCCACCAGGCATGAAAATGGGTGAAGGATTTAACATGTCATTTGCCTTAAAATATTACATTTTTGGAGCAATTTTGATGTAGACAACATTGGTCTAGTAGATCTAGCGGCCAAAAGCCGATGCGCCGAAAAGACGCGAGAAGCCCAAAACGGGCGATTTTCGAGAAGCTCCAAATGGAGCTATTGCCCTTTTTTTTCTATTCGTCTTCGTGCGGAAAGACATGCCTTAACCAAACGGGCTTCGGCCACTTAGATCTTAATGCAAAAGCTCAATGCGTCTTTTGACTGTCAGAGCTACTGGAAGATCTTCCCAAAAAGATTTGCCAAATGGCCTCTTAGTAAAGACAATGCTACATAATCACCTTAGTTAACATAATCACATTATGTTACTGCTTTTGATTTATTGATTTGTTCCCAAAGAATGTGGGGCCCAATAGATACTCACCTGAGGCTTGAAAAGAAAGAATCAGACAGAAAATAGACATGAAAGAAAATAAATAACCTTTTTTTATATCTTTTGAAGGTCTACACAACGGGGGGTAGCCCATCCCCCAACCCAGGTGCAGGCGGGATTTGATCCCAAGTCTCTCCTACGACCAGCAGGAGACCTTACCAACCTGCTGGTTGGCACCTTGCAAAATAAGTAACCATTCACACACACATGTAATATGCAGTTCTTCTCGTCTACCTTACTACATTGTTTAATTTTGGTTTGCTTTTGTGTGTTACAGAAACCTGACATTGCGGGTCTGGCAGAATTTCTCAAGCCATTAAATGAGGTCATCATGAAGGCAAATGCATTGACTGAAGGACGGCCTGATTTCTTCAACCACTTGAAGACTGCTGCTGACAGTCTCACAGCCTTAGCTTGGATTGCCTACTCAGGCAAAGATTGTGGTGAGAGACTTGTTTACTAATGTTTGTGTGCTAAAAGCATCTATTTTCAGTTTTCAAACTTCATTTTCTTGCCTTTTTTTTTCAAGGTATGAGTCTTCCTATTGCACATGTGGAAGAGAGTTGGCAAATGGCTGAGTTCTACAACAATAAGGTATTTCAGGGTGATGTGAATTATAATAATTTACTACCACACAATAGGAATGTGGCCATACAAATCATGGGAATCTTTTGTGCTATATTTTCTGGTGTTGTCAAAATTTTGTTTTATCTTTAACATTAATACTTAATAGTATATATTCATATTAAAACATTGATCTGAAAGATCTCAACTCTTTGTATGTGTCATATTGTTGGTATCCTATGCCTTTTTAAGTTTCCATTTGATTTATGGTCAATGGCATTGTTTAGTCCTGTGGTGGTTTCTCTCAAATCTATCCTTTTCACTCTACTTCTGTTTATTGACAAGGAAATAAATGCACATGGATTTTATGAACTCAGTAGGTTAATTCTGACTTTCCACATTTGATTTATCTCAGGTTCTAGTGGAGTATAAAAGTAAAGACCCTAATCATGTGGAGTGGGCCAAAGCTCTGAAGGAGCTCTATTTACCAGGTTTGAGGGATTATGTTAAGTGTTTCTGTCCTTTGGGTCCAGTATGGAATCCTACTGGAAAAATGGTTGTTAGTGGCTTGGCATCCGCACAGTCAAAACCTTCTCTGCCAAATGCCCCTGCCCCTCCACCAGCTTTCACTTCTGAATCTTCTGGTTCTTCATCATCATGTCCAAAGGAAGGGATGTCAGCTGTATTTCGTGAAATCAATTCAGGGAAGCCTGTGACTGCTGGTAAATGGAGCAACATAACCATTACTTGATGAAATAAGCACTGTTTTGGATGGATAATTTTATGATTTCATTTGAATCTTGCTTCCTAGGATTGAGAAAGGTAACAGATGATATGAAGACAAAGAACCGCACGGATAGAACTAGCATTGTTGGTGCTAGTGAAAAAGAGACACGTACCACTTCCCTGTCCTCGTCTAAGGCTGGACCTCCAAAATTTGAGCTTCAAATGGGTCGCAAGTGAGGATTTTAAAGATATTCTTTGAAATTGAAGTTATCCATGTTTTCAAGAAGCATCATTTGTTATATGCTTTACATTCATATAAGCCATGGACATTGGTGTTTGATTTGTCTTTAATTTATTTATGTGTTTCACAGATGGGTTGTTGAGAATCAAATCGGAAATAAGGGCTTGGTTATTGATGACTGTGATGCAAAACAATCTGTATATGTTTTTGGATGCAAAGATTCTGTTTTGCAAATCAAAGGTAATTGCTGCTTCTCTATAAGTTTTAGTATTTTTTTGGCAGATTATCTAATTATTTTACATGTAACATGGTTGGCCATCTGATCCATATTATTACCTGAATATTGTGCAGAGAAAGTGAACAATATAACACTTGACAAATGCACTAAGATGGGAATTGTATTCACGGTTAGTATGAAATCATGTGAAGAACAATTGCTATTGTCTTATACACAACTAGTGCACAGAGCAGTAGAGTGGGCTAGACTCTCATGATTTTGGTGGTTTAAACAGGATGTTGTAGCAGCTTGTGAGATTGTGAATTGCAATGGTGTTGAGTTGCAATGCCAGGTATCCAACTTTTCCTGTTTCTATAAACTACTGTATTTGAATTAAAGGTTTATTCAGAAATTCATCAATTGAAAGATGAACACACCTTTATGCATGAAACATGACAATGATCAAGTGTTTGCTTCCTGGAACTGTATTATTATTGAGTTTCTTTTAGTTATCATTCTTTTCTTCTATTGTTTTCAGGGCTCAGCTCCAACAATTTCAGTGGACAATACAGGAGGCTGCCAATTATACCTAGGCAAAGATTCGCTGAAAGCTTCTATAACAACAGCAAAGTCGAGTGAAATAAATGTTTTAATACCTGGTGAAGGCCCTGATGCTGATTGGGTATGGACTTGTCTTGCTCATTTGTTTTTTCTGTATTTGCAGTTGGTATAATTGGTTTTTAGTTTCTTCACTCGGTGTGGGGTGCTTGCATGATGTGTCCTTGTATATTCCTGTAAGGTATTTATGCATCCACTTTTAAATTTGTTATTGTTTTTGTGCAAAATTTTCACCTGTTACAACTTACAAATCCACATTATCAAATACTCTTGCATTGGTTCTTTTTTGGTTCCTCCCATAAGGATAGGCTCTTTTAGGAACTTAGGATGCCCCTAGAAGGGTCCCTTTAGTTTTGGCATTACTGCAATTTGACAGTGTAGCTGTTGTTGTTCCGTACAAAACGTAGCTATCTTATCTTGCATATCAGCCTTTGATATAGATGTATCGTATTCAGGTATGACATTTTCCCTTGGGGTGAACTTTCATAAACTGCACAGACTTGATTGATGCATCAAATTAGTTCACCTGAGTGGGGAATATTAATCTGTCCTATTAAAATCAGTTTTCATAATTCCTGTTGCATGGAAGTATTTTTGGAGCATTCTCAAGTAATATTGTTGGATTACATAAAAGGCCAACAGCATATATCTAATTATGACATATACTGTGAAGGAAACAACATAAATAAACTTTTGCATGCTCTTTCTTTTAGATGTTTCACTTTACACTTGTGGCAGTTGCCTTCCTGGTTTCCTTTATCTAGTAAAGATATGGGTATTGCTGGCATACCCAAAAGAAATGTGAAACTATCTTTTAAATTTTAAAATCCCCATACTCGATATAAGTTCAAGCATTGGATGAAGCCCAGACTAATAAACTCATTTGACACATTTTTTTTGTTATAATTCCATTCATTCTCCCAACTTCATGCTCAAAGTTTGAAGGATTATGTTGTATATGCTTGGTCAAATGGCAACTGAAGAGGATAATAAACATGCCATTTTTTTTCTGTGAATGGGAAATGCCAGGTCCATTTTGTAGCAATGAAATCAGAAAAGTTAAACCATATCACGGATCTGTCACACTGCTAACTCAGCAGGCTTTTGACATGTGCATAGCTTAGACAGGAGAAACATGTTGGCAACTTGGTGTTGGTCCTGGATATAAAATGTTGTATATGCTTATTTTTGTACTTTATATATGAAATATGTTTCTAGCAAAATAAAGTATCGTAGTGCATTTATGTTTGGTAAAACTAATGTTAGTAGAATAAGCTGGTGTGGATAAAATTTATGTAAACGGTATTGCCAATAATTTATATATATATATATATGATAAATGGTATTTTCTATGAAACAGTGCTGGCATGCAACCAATTCAGAAAAACTGTGGGTGTTTAAGGTCAAATCATATCAAAATGATAATTGAGATACACGATCACAATTGCTCAGCATAGTTGCGAAGTTGATGCTTAGGTGTAAGGGTGTAAAGAGCATTGTGAATAATAGACAAAATGGGTTTAGCACAAACCGTGAAATCAATAGCAAAGTATTGTATCCATTATAGTAAGGCTAGTGACCCTCATCATATATTCTTCATAATAAGCCTCTTCTTGCTACTTCTCCCTAAATTTCTATCATCAAAACTGTAGGTTTTCAAGACTGCTATTCAGTCTTGATCACTAAGAGATTTCAGGTTCGATGAGAAGAGAAAGTGAAGAAGTAGAAGAAAGAGTGGTGAAAGAGCAGTAGAACACAGATTTTGAGGAGAAGAACAGAATGTCAATATTCTGCCACTGCCACTTTAAGTTAATATATATATAGGTTATGCTAGTTACATGAAAGGACATATCTGCCCTTGGTGTTTACATCATAACTGCTAACAAATAACAAACAATATAAAACTGAAACTAGATACATTCTACCCTACAGACAGAGTGCGACCACAGCTGTGGGGCCCACATCAATGTTCTCTACACTCCCCCTTAAGTTGGGAGTATATGTTCATCATTCTCAATTTGGATAGATCCGCCTCTAGTTTCTTTCTTGATACGGCTTTAGTGAGGATGTCTGCTAGTTGCATACTGGATGTGATGTAAGGGAGGCATACTTCTTGAGATGAGACCCTCTCTCGCACAAAATGGCGGACAATTTCAATGTGTTTGGTTCTGTCATGGTGTACTGGATTATGTGCTATATTAATGGCAGCTTGATTATCACAGTACAGCATCAGGGGCTTCTCATACTCAATACCCAACTCCTCAAGTAGAGATCTTAGCCATAGGATTTCAGCCACTCCATTGGCCATGGACCTGTATTCTGCTTCAGCACTTGACCGGGAGACAACACTTTGTTTCTTACTTCTCTAGGAGACAAGGTTTCCTCCCACAAGGGCACAATATCCTGAGGTAGACCTTCTATCATCAACATTCCCAACCCAATCTGCATCAGTATAGACCTCCACCTTCATGTGATCGTTGTTCTTGAAAAGTATACCCCTACCTGGTTATCTCTTCCAGTAGGCCAAGATTCTTTCTGCCGCAAGAAGATGTGTGGTTCTAGGAGAATGCATGTACTGGCTGACAACACTAACAACATAAGTAATATCTGGCCGAGTGAGGCAAAGATATAGGAGCTTTCCTACCAGTTGCTGGAACA
>NW_010729107.1:4888567-4901851 GCF_000365185.1 Nelumbo nucifera
CTAGTTACATGAAAGGACATATCTGCCCTTGGTGTTTACATCATTACTGCTAACAAATAACAAACAATATAAAACTGAAACTAGAAATAACAGAATAGCAAAATAACCACAGCTGTGACTAGATACATTCTACCCTACGGACAGAGTGGGACCACAGCTGTGGGGCCCACATCAATGTTCTCTACAAAAACAAAGCATCAACTATGTCTATGGCAGATCAGGAGTTTTGCCCTTTCTCTGTAATCAACTTAATAACTCCCTAAATTTACTTGGGCATCTTTTCCTTATATTTTTGTGATGTCAACGAGGAATGCTACCCCCAGGCTTGTGTAGCACTTTTTGGTTCTATCAAAATAATAATAATAACTCTTTGTTTTGTATGACCAGAAAACGGGCTCTGCTCATATCTTTCTTTTCCCCTTCTCATTGTCTGCCATTAACACACACACACACACAGGTGCATCATCTCTCTTCTGTATTTCTGTAATATTCAACATAAACAAAGGCTTCATCCATTCTTTTTTTGTTCCTTTTCCTATTGATTTATAACAAACAAAAAGTCTCTTTGCATCTCCATCTCGCATGAACAGAATATGGATCCACCCCCTAGTGTTTTTATAGGCTATGTAATGTTTCTTTTATTCCACCATTAACTAAACTAAAAAAAAAGCTAAAAGTAACCAGATTTTTATATTAAAAGAATGTCATCTAGGTGATGCCTAGGTAGGTGCCATGTTGCTTTGATGCTAAAGCACCACCACTTTGCCTGGCCTCACCTAGAAGCACCTTGACAACTATGTTGGTTAGTAACTTAGTATGGATTCTGATGGGAAAGCATTCTTCATTTTTTAATCTACAAATTTTAGTAAATGTTTCATGGGTGTCTTAGGAAGACCAAACCTTTCATTTTTCTTTCATTACCAGAAGAAATCTCAATAATGTCTTGTCCCTATTATTTGGGGCTGACAACATGAATCATGTTCCTGCTTTCCAGTAAATCAAATGCTTTCCATGAACTTGTTAGTCCCCTACCCTTCCCCTTTTCGTTTTGATCTTCAAGTGCCATTAACTTGCACAAAGTCACCTTTCACTGGTTTATTCATTGTATGTACATGAATAGTGCATCTCATCTCAATGTTGTCACCTTAATACAAAAAACAGCATCAGAAAATTTGTTATGCCTTCATTATTGAGGTGACAATGTTACCCATTCATTCAATGGTATTATTGTTGGCTATCCTTGATATTTTTTACCTTAAAGTACATAGCACAGTTTAAATATTGTCTTAGTTATTAGTTTAATAAATATTTCATATAGCTTTGTTTTGGACTTTTGTCCTTAAAACAAATTACACCAATGCTTTTATTTATCACATTTCCCATCTCTCGTCTTTTCAGAATCTGAAACTCCACCCTTACACATTTTATGGCAGATAGCTGTATTTTAGTTGTATAAATTTTCATAAGACAAGTGGAGATTATGATGCCGTCCATGTTTTAAGTTTTTTTTTTTTTTGGTTCTGTGATTCCACCCTTTTGTTTCACCTTTTATGGTGGATAGCTATATTTTATTGTATAAATTTAAAAATATGAGGCCCTCCACGTGCCTTGCAAGTGCAGTATTGCCACCAGGTTTATACAGTTTAGGGCACTATGATCCTAGCTGCATCTTAGATCCTGCTTCACAAATATATCTGGTTAGCCTTTTTTCTTCACCTTTTATAGTGGATGCTTTATTTTATTGCATAACTTTAAAATTATGAGGCCTTCCATGAGCTTTGCAAGTGCAGTAATGCTGCCAAGTCTACACAGTTTAGGGCACTAAATTGTGTAATGGCCTTTTTTTCTGTTTATAAAACTCAGTTTGGATTCTGTCCAATTAAAAAAACAAAGGAAAAAAAAACTCAGTTTAGATTCTTTCCACACAAAATTGTTCCAGTTATTGGTTATATTCCACATATGCTATTTAAAGTATTCAATTTCATCATTTTTAGACTATTTGTTGTTCATGTAACTCAATTTATATTCTCTCCTTATAAAAATGTTTCAATGCTTTTAGATCAAGTGAATATTTTTGAGGGTCCATTTGGTTCGCGGGAATAGGGGTCTGGAATGGGAATCAAAATGGTCCCAATCATTTGGTTGGGTGGACTCCAAAGCCTATTCCCATTTCTAGTGGAATGACATCCCCTCATTTGAGGAAATGGTCATTCCCTCCCCCTCCCTTGAAAATGAGAATCAATTTCAGTTGATTTCAACTCCAATTCCAATTCCGTCTTGTAGAAGGAATAGACCATTACAACTCCGATTCCAACAACTTTTGATTCTGGTTTCGATTTCCGTCCGAACCAAACGGGCAGTGAATTATTGTTTCTTTATACATCATGGTAAAACATATTAATTGAGCAAGTAAGATGCTTGTGATTTGTGAATTGAATATCTAGATTTATACACATAATACCTTGAAAAACTTCTAAAAAAAAGCAAAATACGAACGTGTTGTTGCTTGTTTCTGTTCTGTTGGTGATATTTTAATTGCATTTACACTGCAGGTGGAGCATGCATTGCCTCACCAGTTTGTTCACGTGTTTAAGGATGGCCAACTTGTAACATCCCCAGTCTCTCACTCTGGGGGTTAGATGACAAATCGTCGGCTATAATATTCGGCAATTATTGCGTAGAATATGAGAAGCTGCTTTCTGCTTGTCTTATTTTTTCTCCTTTGCTCCAATTAAAGGTCAGCGTCTGTATATGGCCTATATATGTAAACCGTTATTCATTGTTTTTTTCCGAGTTTAACTAAGGTGCATTTCATATATTTGCTGCACGTTAGATCAAAATTTCAATCAATCTTGTTAAAAGACAGTCATATGGTATATTTAATTTTCATTGGTTCATGTTATACAATGCGTACTTTTACATTTCGACTCTAACAATGTTAAACGTGTCACTATGAATCCCGAACATGTCGCATAATTGCTGATGTGTTCACAGCAATTTTCATAAAAATCCACTATAGATAATTTTTTTTCTTGATCAAACAGTTGTAGTATTTATTTTATGTTTTGGGCAGAGTTTGAATCGTGACTCGTAAGCCGTAACTATCCTTTGTCTTTGCTGAGTTTTCTGGCAGCGGTTTTTGTGGCATAATAAGTTGCAATTTTGGTTTATTGTCTCTTTGAGAAAACGGTGCTGCTGATGTGTGGTTGAAAGTATTTTTACAGCAATTTTTTTTCTGTTTGGTACTATTGTTCTAGGAAACGTTTTTAGCACTAGTATTCATTATTCAGTGTCACATCACGGCTTTGTTGGCAGTAATGAGTTGCAACTCTAGAAAATGCCAAATTTAGCATTGTTCCAAGCAATGACTTTCTGATTTCCGAGGCATGGCTTGGAGTACCATTTTTTATGAAAAAATGGTTTCAAACAAGTGCCCATTTCCTGGAGAACCGTTTTTTTCGATATCGTGCTGATGTAGTGTTGTTGCTCCAGGAAACGGCAACAATGCCAAACAGCTGTTATGTTCACATAACATCCAAGTTGCAACTGATAGTGGGAATTCTTGGAGAGATGTATGTGATTGGATTCTCATGTTGCAGGGAATTCCTTCTCTCATTACTGTCACTGGTAGAATATGAATCACCTGCAAACAAAATACATTCTAACACCCTTACAATATGGGTCTGGAGTCAGCCGTTCAGCAGAAATTGATTTTCTATCGATCATTAACGCATATCATCTTGACGGACCTTGTGATTTGTGATATCTTTTAGCAGTGGTAATCATGGTTTTCAAAAACTGGACTGGACAGTCCAATTGGAAAAATTAGGAATTAGTCATCTGATCAGTTCTATTTTATCTCAGAACTGTCATTTTGGCCAAAAACCATTGATTTGATCAGCAAACTGCTGATCCAGGTGATTGAACCATTCGAACCATCCAATATTTTTTGATTATTTTTTAATTTTTTTATTAAAATGGGCCGTCCATTCAGTTCATTTGGCCTAGGAACCGGACCCTGAACAGTTTTGGTTTGATTTTAAAAACCTTGGTGGTTGAGAAAACTGGGAACATGTTCCATCTTGCAACTCGAAAAGTGGTACTTTATTGGTCGTATGGTCCAGGTCAGGGACCCAATAGCTGCTTCAGGGGGTAGTAAACTTTGGAAGAGTGGAAGATTATAGGTGATTGTACTTTTTTCACATGCCTGCTTGTAGACCGGATCCTACCATACATTGGGAATATCTCCCGTACTTATAAATTATTATTCACGGGAGATGTTCTCAATCCACAGTGGATGTGCCTGTGAGGAGAAGATCCCGTTGTCGTGTCTGAGTAGAAACCAGATTCAGTCAGTGCATAACCCGTTCTAACAGCCATTATAGCCTTGCATTTCAGTTGGTGCAGAACCCGTTCCAACAGCCATTATGGCCTTGCATTGGAAGAATTCAGCTTCAGTCAGGGCAAACTCTGACAACCTTTACTGCCTTGCATTGAAAATATCTCCTTACTTATATGCTTTATTTCATGGGGAGATATTCCTAATGCAAGGTTGGAAAAGGCTGCTAAAAGGGTGTGAGCATGAATTTACTCTAACTGAAACGGTTTCACATTAAAAATATCTTTAAATAAAACACATAAGTACGGAGATGTTCCTAGTGCAAGGATGTAAAGGCTGTTCAAGCACCGGGCCTTGCACTTACTCAAACCGATCTCGCCTAAGTACACCCAATAGGCAGCATCACATGATCATCGTACAAAAATATTGAATGCATACTAAATGCCTAAAACCGTTTTTAGGGAAGGGACTTTTTGGATCCAAACTTCTCCGAATCGAAAGTACAACGTACATCCTGGTTGTAACTTGTAGGCC
This sequence comes from Nelumbo nucifera, assembly GCF_000365185.1. The sequence goes on from NW_010729107.1 coordinate 4,893,441, forward strand.
GTCAATATTTCATATCAATCCATAGATTCCCATCCAAATGCTCTTAAGAAAAGCATTTGATATTTCAAGAGGCAGAGGTAGTTGAATAGCAATATCTACATGAAATGTTTTAAGATTGATTTGGAAACACAATGATCAAGTCAAATGGATAAATCTATGATATTATAATTAAATTATAGGGTAAAATACAAAAATTTTCCTTAAAGTTTCTGATAATCATAAAAACCTTCCCTATATTTTTACTTTAATAAGAAATTCCCTTCTATTTTTAAAATCAACAAAAATCTTCCTTCCGTCAATGACCAAAATGAAAAATGTTAAACCGATCATAATTTTTTTTAAAATACCTATTTTACCCAGTACCGCGCCATTAAAGCTTCCATCAAGGTTGGGAAATCAAGGATTCGATGGAGTAGAACGTTTATGTCTACTACTATTTCTCTTATTTCTCTTTGTAGAAGCAGACGTTGACGAAGATGTAGACGTAACGGAATTTGACAAAGATGTAGTAGAAGCAATCCTGCTTGAATGACACCTCAGCTTCTTCTTATCCCTCTCATAACCCCTGTTACTCTCTGACCTCTGATTCCCGACTTTGACCGCATTCAAATCCATCGGTAGAACAAAGTTACAGAATAAACCTTTGATTCATTGATCCAAAACCAGTTCAGATTTCAGAGCGAATTAAAAAAAAAAAATAAAAGCTATCAACTCACTGGTAGAGGAATACACAGGCAACACAGAGAAGTCCGAGCGTTCATGGAAAAGCTGGCAAAGGAATACACAGGCAACGCCTACAATCTCATCACCATGAACTATAACCATTTCTGCAACTATGCCTGCCTCAGACTCACTGGTAATCCAATCCCTCGCTGGGTCGATGAATCTGAACTGGTTTTGGGTCGCTCTGAAATCTGTTGAATTTGTTAAATTAGCCATCTGTTTGCTGTTTGCTTCCTGCAGTACATGGCGTCGAAGGCATATTCGACGCCAAATAATAAAGGTCGTTTTCGGTTTCGAAAGAAAGGATGTAAAAGCCTTCACCGACGCCAAATAATAAAGGACGTTTTCGGTTTCGAAAGAAAGGATGTAAAAGCCTTCACCTCTACGCTCTCTTCTCACTCACTACTCATTCTGCTCAGTGCTGACTAACCATTTGTCGTCTTAAGTTTTTACTATTGGGTATAACACCATCTGTTCGAATGATGTGTAAAAATCTGGGTTTTCTTTTTTTTTTTATATATTTCTTTTTATTTCCTTTTCTCCTTCATTTCTCTCCCTCCCTCACTATCCCCGTGATTCCAACCAAAATCTGTCCCATAAAATTATTTTTCTCAAAATGTAAAAAAGAAAAATAGTATAAGGGGAAATAATAAGAAACTGAGAGAGAGAGAAAGGAGGAAGGAAAAAAAACCTTCTTCCTTTTTGGTTTATCTCTCCTTAATAAGCCTCATGACTTATCCTCTTCTTAACTCGTGTTGTATCTACTCGCAACAACAACAACATCAACGAACAAGGATGCGATTCCCACAGTCGTCACTCCGAAATGGTGAGACTCCACCTCGAACGTCAGCTCTCCCTTTCCATTCAACTGTGTCCGTGCAAAAGCTCCGACTCTTCGACATGCTCATACTTGTATTCCGACTTGCCTCCTTTAGCTTCTCTCTTGCCTCTGCAGTTTTTATGACCACCAATTCTCACGGCTTTGATTCCCCTAATTGGCACGATTTCAACGCTTTTAGGTACCCCCCTTTTCTTTCTTCGGTTCTTCTTGTCTGAACTTTAACAAGTTACAACAACGAGAACGAGGGAATATTAATTATTTTATTTTTTGTCATAGATTTGTTTTGGCTGCAAACGCAATCGTGGCCTTCTATTCCTTGGCGGAAATGGGAGCTTCGATTTGGGAGATTTTGAAAGGAACAACTTTGTTGCCGGAGATCGTGCAAGTCTGGTTTGATTATGGTCACGATCAGGTCGGTGGAGGTGTTCGGTGGGAGAACCCCATTCAATCTCTATTCTGGTTGGACAAGCTGGAGAACAACTCCCCCACAACCATTGAAATAGTCTCGTTCCTCCCAAGTACCACCCTACTGCTGCACTGATGCTGATGACACGCTCTAACTAATCTCCAACGCAAAGCAGAACAAATCCCTCGCTTGAGTTCATTATACCGGGTACAAAAGAATACAGTGCTTGTCCTAAGGAACGCGAATTAGAGCAAAATGTCTTGATAATTGCTATCGCGATCAGATGAAAGATTGAAAGGTGCTTTTGATGGAGTTTGGATGAAAATTTGAAAGAGTTGTGTTCGCTCTCTTTTAGACAGTGGAGTTGGATAGAAAAAGAGGTCGATGGGAGAGGTAAAGAGGATAATATGTCGATAGGGGTATTTTAGTAAAAATATATGCAAACTAATTTGTAAAAGGGTAAAATAGAAATTTGAAGAAATTGATGAAAGGGAGGTTTTTGTGGATTTCTTTAAAAATTTAAGAGAGTTTTTTGCTAAACCAAAATTGTAGGGAAGATTTTTATGATTGTCAGAAACTTTAGAGGTGGTTTTTGTATTTTACCCTAAATAATAAATATATAAAAATAGAGAAAATGTAAAAATTATAAAAAATTAACATATTTCTAATATTTTATATTTATCATATTAAATAAAATAATTATGATAAATAAATTTTATTTTTATTGATAATGACAATGGATAAAAACACAGACACAAAAAAAAAAAAACTGACAGATTTAATATTTAATGGTTCAACCAATCAATCACCAAGTTTATCAAGTAAATCGTCTTTTACGGGCAAACAATTTGGTAATGAGGTTTGGCCGGTGATGGATCAATCAATCCTGTTTGGCCACGGATTGAAAGCACTGTCCAGATCTAGCTTTATGTAATTGTCCAGTATTCCTTTTTATCTTGCACTATCTATACCTTTTTATTATTTTTTTTTGAGAAATATATACCGTTTTATTATTGTTTTTTATTATCCCACTGGACAGTTCTACAAAAATGGAGCGAATAGATGAAGCAACTGAATTTATTTATAAATAGATTCTATTATGACATTATATTGGGCGGTTTTTTGTTGGGAATCCAACAACAAAGAAATGTTAGGCTTGCTTATTGTTTTGTACTAATGTACCTATCTTTTTTTTTTATGACATACTAATATACCTATATTAAATAATCGTGGGATTTTTTCTATTTATTATTTATTTATTTCCCTTCCTTATCCATTTATTTTTAATTAATATATTTATATGGATTACCAATTTTGATTGCCTAAGGTGGTGTTTGGTAAGAGGAATTTATTTTCCAATTCCACTTTCACTACATCAGCCCATTCAATAAATCAATTTAGGAAAATGTATTAAGGTCCGTTCATATTTTGGATTTTGAATTGTGAAAAATTGGTCAATCACATTTTAGTTCACATAGACTAAGAAACTCATGTTCTTTTATCAGATTTATGTGGAGTCTACGAAAACTTTTTTTCTCTCGGTATCTCCCAAATGGATAAGTAACTTTCCTACATGGAGAAACTTGCCAACACTTAGATGGGAAAATGCATTTAACTGGGTAAGTGTTGCCTAGATATGTATAAGTGCATTTACCCAGGTCAGTAACTTACTGAGAAGCAAATGGGGCCATAATTAATTAGAATCTAATTTTTTCATCATACCCACCTCACAGTATATTGTTCTAGGGCAGATGTTCCCAATGCACAACTGCAAGTGCTGTGAGGTGGAAATCCCATCTTAGTAAATTGATTCTTCAAAATTCAGTAAAGAATGTGTCACTCTTGTTTCTATTTTTTATGTTTTAGAGCAATTCTTGAGAGTGAAGAAAGTAGCTTTCTAGAATTGGGAGATAATTTCCAAGGCTATTTGTAACATCACTGAAATGTATTTATCTATACTATTATAATTACAAATCCTTGCTTTGGTTTGGTGTAAGTCATAGAAGTTAAATTTGATAATATAATATTAATTTATATCATTTTATTAAAAAGATACTTTATATATTTATTCAATTACTCTTTACTTACACACATGAATAACATGACTCCGGATCACCTGCCCACATCTATCCACAACACACTACCCTCGTGAATTGAGAATATCTTCCCTACATAATACTATGTAAGAGGATGAGATGTTCTCCATGTATGACTGCGATGTTATATAGGTAAACGTGAACAGAATTTATGTGGAGAGGAGATCTAGATTCAAATAGCATGTACCCTTACATTGATGTAAGTAATGCACAGAGGGCAATAAAAATAAATAAATAAATAAAAATTCAATGCCTTTTCAATTATAATTCCTGAGGAAATGATTTACCAAACACAGCCTTTTAACCCCGAGAACCCTACCATGCACGCCTGTCATTCATTAGGGATAACAAAAATTAAAAATTGTGGAAGTTGTCTATGATCAACCTGTAATTAATAACATAACCTACTAGGCTATTTAATGAGAGAGCTCTCATATGAGCACTTCTCATTCATGCGAGAGTTAATCATCATTATCAGAATGGCGATTCTGATACCATATCCTGTCTGTCGCTCACTTTTCTTTGCTGTATTCCTAGTTTATGAACCATACCGATTATCTGCCCAACAACAATATACACGTAGAATCTTTAGGAGCAGTGCCATCAAATCACCACTCCAAAAAAATACTAGCGATTAGCGAAACTCAGAGCGGTGGTCACTTGATCCCAATCAAGAGCATTTCTATTGATACATGCAGAAAAATGGATAAGCTACCATATTTTTTCTTTTCCTTTTTTTCCCTTTTATAACCAGATTTTTCTTCTGCTATTTTACCGATTTTCTAGGTATGAGCCTAGGGTGTCAATAGACCGGTTTTAGGTTGAATCCCATTAAAATCAAAATTAATTTGAAGGGATTGAACAGCAATAAGACATATTAAATTGGATCAATATAGACTTAATGGTTTAAAGTATTTATTAGTTTGGATTAGACCTGATCCATTTGTAATGAATTTATATTAGATTGGGTCAAATTGAATCAATATCTTATTCATTAATAGAAGATAAAAATATAGGTGTCATATTGAATCAATTTAAACAGATCGAATGGTCCAAACATTGAATTAGACTGATCCAAATGGTCTAAAGTATCCATCAGATTGGACTGGACCTAATCAATTTGCAATAGACTCCTATTAGACCAAATCCGGTCTGATTGACACCCCTATATGAATCCCATGTTGAAGAATGCTCTAGAGAGAGATAACTCTTTTCCCAGCTGCACTTCTAATTTGACCAATCATTTAAAATATCCATTAGAAAGAGATTTCTTTGGCTAGAAGACGGGGGCTATCTGGATTGGAACTTTGTTTCACTAAAAGAAGCTGAGTAGGTGAAACGGAGTAGAGTCAAAAACCCTTTTCAAGGCCTGAACGGCAACGCTTTCTCTTTATCTATAACCAACGCCCATAAAGCAATGGTGGGTTGAGCTTTAAAGCTCGAGACCTTCATTGCTACTTCCCATTCTCATCTCCCCATGAATAAAAATGGGTTTGTTTACTCTTACTGAAAAGTCTGTTTTTCATCTCGGCTTTATCCTAAAAGTTACAGTTCACACATATCTACTATTCAAATTCGAAGCTAGCTCGTGTTTGGTTTTATCTTTGATGGGAATCGGATCAAATTTGACTTCTGCTTTTACTCTTCTTGATTCAATTATTCTATTCTTTAATTTTTATGGGAAGGACTTCACGTTCCCAGTTTTCTTAGTGAAGAAGGAAGTGCCCTTTGCCTTTGGAAAGTTGGCACGAATAATTGGGAGTATTGGGCCCATGGTACATGGGCTGTGGGCCTGAGATGAGTGCTTTTTGTGAAAACAAGCGCCAGAGCCCATAGATGACCCTCAAAGGGTAAAGCTACAAATTCTCGTTTCACCTTTTCTAACGTCCTGAATTCAGCAATCAGCAGGAATATCCATGTGGTGCATATGCTAATGCAACAATTCTGCACCATTCAAATTGGTGGCCCCCAGAATTGATCAGGAATTTGATCGACAAATGATAAATGGGCTTGGGCTTGGGTCAGTTGGGTGGGAAGATAGCACGTGAGAAGTTGTACCAAAATCGAATCCGGAAAGAGAACCCCGTGGGCCGCGGGTCGTGGGCGTGAGTTGTCCGAACAAGTTGGATTGCCGGCTTTTTGATCTAATCGGTCGAGCTCCTTCTGCCACGTGGTTGATTCTTGACTTGATATGGAGGTCCACATGTTCCACACTTACTAGATGGGCAAGCAAATATTCCAAGTAACTAAAGTCACTGTGACTCTAACAACACATTCTGCTGCTACGAGCTAAGACCACGGTCGCAGCAGTTCCGTGATATTCCGAACTTAATGGGTAAAATACAAAAACCTCCCCTACAGTTTCTGACAATCATAAAAAGTTCCCCTATATTTTTATTTTAACAAAAGTCTCCTCTCTATTTTCGAAAAAATCAACAAATATCTCCCTTCAGTTAATGATTAAGACGGAAAACATGTAAAAATACATTTTTACCCTTAGGCATCATCTGAGCTATTTGCGAAATACCATTTTTGCCCTTACTCGACCAATTCATTACAATTCCATACTTTTCATAGCACTCGAAATATCCCACTTTGCAAAATATTCCATTCATTTTCTGGCAACTACTGTTCTTCACCAACAATGACTGTTCTTCACCCCGAAGTTTGATTTCTTCACCCCTAGAGTTCGATTTCTTCATTGACGATGATAGTTTTTCACCCCGGAATTCGATTTTTTTCACCGGACAACGACTGTGACTTTCTTGACTTTCTTTTCGTTTATTTTGCAGCAGTGATAGTATTCGAACTATTCTCTATGAGGTGGAGGTGGAGTGGGGGTGGTCTTTTCTCTGTGAAGTCTCTAGCATCTAGGCTGAGTGGGGGCAGTCAGCAAGATTGCCTTCCCACCAAGCAAATCTGGAACCCTGTCAGTTCGTTGAAGGTCAATTTCCTAGTCTAGGCCATGGCACTGGATAAGTGTTTGACCAAGGAGAATTTTCTTATGAGGGATGTGCAAATTCGGGATCTGAACTATAGGTTGTGTAAGCAGGTGATGGAATTTCTTGACCATCTGTGCATTCACTGTTCGGTTTCTTCTCAAATCTGGTGGCATTTCATCAAATCTATAGGGATATGTTTTTAGGTCATGACAAATTCAGTTAAGGAGCTCTTGTGGTGCTGGAACCCGAGTGGGAAGGGGAAATGTGTTTGGAAGTCTATCCCTGTTGCTCTGTTAGGGACTATATGGGCTCAGAACAATAGGAGACAGTTCTGTAAAAGAAGTAAAGAGGTGGATGAGTTAATTAATTTGGTTGTTGGTAAGCTTGTGTCTTGGGTTTCTAGTGTCAATGAATTCAAGCATCAAAGTGCTCCTCTACATCTGAACTCCAAGAGTTTGTGGGAGTTGTAAGTTGTTCTGTGCTACGCATTTTGACGGGCATTTTAACAGATTCCTTCGATTATGTGCTGATGATCTTTCAGTCGTGTTGTTGCTGCGGCTAATGGCACTTGATGTAACCGTTTTCGGTCACGTACCATTTTTTGTGATGTATAAATTTTTTGGCTAAGTACCTCGTTATTTGACCCGACGTGCCTTGGTGATGAGCTACTTGGTGGCAAACTGCCCAGTGGCGAGCTCCCAGGTGGAGAGCTACTTGGTGACAAACTGCCTAGTGGCGAACTGCTTGGTGGCGAACTGCTTGGTGGCGAACTCCCTGGTGGTGAACTGCCTGGTGGGGAACTCCCTAGTGGCGAACTGCCCGGTGGCGAACTACCTAGTGGACTCGTCACTTGACTTGCTCCTAGGCGGCCTGCAACTCAGAGGATGGTGGAGCTCCTTGGTGCAGCGCAACCCGACTACCCTCCGCGTGAGGTGATTTCCTCTCCTTTGTAGGCAGTGGGAGCTGAGGGACCTGCGAGAACTGAACTAGAGGACCCGGGGGTATTTTCCCGGCGGGGACTCTCCGATGCCTAAGTTAGCATTCTGATTACAGAGAGCTTGGAGAGAAATGAAAGAGCTAGAGAGCAGGGATTACCATCCTTTTTTCTCCTCCCCCTCCCCTTTGGGGGTGAGGTCTTTATATACCGGAGTCCTCGCGGGTTAGGTGGGTGAAAAGCCTCCAAACGGTAAGACTCATCACATCCCGTCAGAAATCGGGGTACGGTGGTGAACTCCTCGAGGTCGTCAGGCTGGTGCCTGTGTCCGGGCCAGGTTGCCAGGTCGGCGCTTGTGTTAGTCGGTGGGTCGGTGTCTGGGCCAGGTTGTTAGGTCGGCGCCTGTGTCCGGGCCAGGTTGCCAGGTCGGCGCCTGTGTCAGTCGGCGGATCGGTGTCTGGGCCAGGTT